>JAVSCE010005805.1:0-344554 GCA_032199065.1 Smutsia gigantea | reverse complement strand
GGAGGCAGAGAGAGATAAAAGGATTTCTAGGAATGAAAGAATATTAAGAAAACTGTGTGACCAATCCAAAGGGAACAATATTCACATTATAGGAGTACCAGAGGAAGAAGAGAGAGAAAAAGGGATAGAAAGTGTCTTTGAAGAAATAATTGCTGAAAACTCTCCCTCACTGGCGAAGGAAATAGTCTCGCAGTCCACCAAAGCCCACAGATCTCCCAACACAAGGGACCCAAGGAAGACAACACCAAGACACATAATAATTAAGATGGCAAAGATCAAAGATAAACACAGGGTATTAAAGGCAGCTAGAGAGAGAAAGATCACCTACAAAGGAAAACCCATCAGACTATCATCAGACTTCTCAACAGAAACCTTACAGGCCAGAAGAGAATGGCATGATATATTTAACGTTATGAAACAGAAGGGCCTCGAACCAAGAATATTGTATCCAGCACGATTATCATTTAAATATGATGAGGGATTAAACAATTTCCAAATAAATGAAAGATGAGAGTTTGCCTCTATAAACCACCACTACAGGATATCTTAAATGGACTGCTCTAGATGGAAGCACTCCTAAGGCTAAAAAGATGTCACCAGAGAAAATAAAATCATAGCAAAGAAAGTAATCATCCAACATTTTAACTAAAGGCAAAGAATAAAACACCTAGTATGTGGTCTATTCTGGAAAATGTTCCATGCGCACTTGAGAAGAATGTGTATCCTGTTGCTTTTGGTGTAGAGTTCTGTAGATGTCTGTTAGGTCCATCTGTTCTAGTGTGTTGTTCAGTGCCTCTGTGTCTTTACTTATTTTCTGTCTGGTCGATCTGTCCTTTGGAGTGAGTGGTGTGTTGAAGTCTCCTAAAATGAATGCATTGCTTTCTATTTCCTCCTTTAATTCTGTTAGTATTTGTTTCACATATGCTGGTGCTCCTGTGTTGGGTGCATATATATTTAAAATGATTATATCTTCTTGTTGGACTGACTCCTTTATTATTATGTAATGTCCTTCTTTATCTCTTGCTACTTTCTTCATTTTGAAGTCTATTTTGTCTGATACAAGTACTGCAACACCTGCTTTTTTCTTTGTTGTTTGCATGAAATACCTTTTTCCATCCCTTCACTTTTAGTCTGTGTATATCTTTGGATTTGAGGTGAGTCTCTTGTAAGCAGCATATAGATGGGTCTTGCTTTTTTATGCCTTTGTAACTCTTATGTCTTTTGATTGGTGCATTCAGTCCATTTACATTTAGGGTGATTATTGATAGACATGTACTTATTGCCATTGCTGGCATAGATTCATGGTTACCAAGGGTTCAAGGGTTGCTTCTTTACTATCTAACACTCTAACTTAACTTTCTTGTTAAGTAATTTTCAACACTGTCTGATGTTTCTTTATTTCTCTCCCTCCTTATTCCTCCTCCTCCATTCTTTATATACTAGGTGTTTTATTCTTTGCCTTTAGTTAGTATTTGGATGGTCTGCTTTCTTTGCTATGATTTTATTTTCTCTGGTGACATCTTTTTAGCCTTAGGTGTGCTTCCATCTAGAGCAGTCCATTTAAGATATCCTGTAGTGGTGGTTTATGAGAGGCAAACTCTCTCAACTTTCATTTGTCTGGAAATTGTTTAATCCCTCCATCATATTTAAATGATAATCGTGCTGGATACAATATTCTTGGTTCGAGGCCCTTCTGTTTCATAACGCTAAATATATCATGCCATTCTCTTCTGGCCTGTAAGGTTTCTGTTGAGAAGTCTGATGATAGTCTGATGGGTTTTCCTTTGTAGGTGATCTTTTTCTCTCTCTAGCTGCCTTTAATACCCTGTCTTTATCTTTGATCTTTGCCATCTTAATTATTATGTGTCTTGGTGTTGTCTTCCTTGGGTCCCTTGTGTTGGGAGATCTGTGGGCTTTGGTGGACTGCGAGACTATTTCCTTCCCCAGTGAGGGAGAGTTTTCAGCAATTATTTCTTCAAAGACACTTTCTATCCCTTTTTCTCTCTCTTCTTCCTCTGGTACTCCTATAATGTGAATATTGTTCCCTTTGGATTGGTCACACAGTTTTCTTAATATTCTTTCATTCCTAGAAATCCTTTTATCTCTCTCTGCCCCAGCTTCTCTGTATTCCTGTTCTCTGATTTCTATTCCATTAACAGTCTCTTGCATCTCATCCAGTCTGCTGTTAAGCCCGTTGGTCGCTTGTCTGATTTCTGCATTGTCTTTCCTCACTTCCCTCACTTCCTCCCTCAGCTCTTGCACATTTCTCTGTAGGTCCATCAGCATGGTTATGACTTTTATTCTAAATTCTTTTTCAGAAAGACTGTGCTTTTCCATCCCTTCAGGTTCCCTCTCTGGGGTTGTCTGGTTGATTTTGGTCTGAACCATATTCCTCTGCCTTTTCATGGCTATAGAATTGGTCACTGGTAGTTGCCACGGATGTCAGCTGGGCTCTTTAAGACTTTAAAAAGAGGAAAAAAAAGAAAAAAGAAAGAAAAGAAAAAACAATAAACAAAACAGCACAAAAAAAATGCCCACTGGGAGTAGATTCTGTGGGAATGCTGTAGGTGGCGCTGTTGCCCCACTATTCCGCAGCCGTGGCCACACCGCTCAGCAGGGCCCTTTATCGCTCTGGCAGGTGTGGGAACGAATAGGAGGCTGTTGATCTCAGTGAGAAGTGTAAGTATGGCTACGCTTCCCCAGTCGCCAGCTAAGGCGCCTGAAACTCCCCAGGACTCCCAGTCTGCTGGGCTGAGTGTGCTGGGGCGATCCGGCTCCTCCGCTGGGCTCCTGTCTCTTTAAGACCCGCTGAAGAAACCGTGAGCTTTTTTTTTTCCTTCCCGGGAGCCAGCTGCAAGCACCCTGGCACGTTCCCCGCTCAGATCCTGCCCCCTCTGTCTCTCCAATCTCCGCTGCACTGCGCGATGTGGGTCAGCGCTCCCCGCGCAGATCACCGGGGCTGGCTACTTCACGGGGTGCACTTCCACTCCCTCCCGGCTCTGAGTCCTCTCCTCCCGCCGGTGCGCTGGGGTGGGGGAGTGCTCGGGTCCCGCGGGATCGCGGCTCTGTATCTTACCCGCCTCTTGGGGTGCCAAGTCCTCTTGGGTGTAGCTGCATGGTGTGCGCTTTCCTGTGTATTCTGGTCTCTCTTTTAGGAATAGATGTATTTGCTGTTTTCGTAGATAAATATAGTGTTGGGAGGAGATTTCTGCCGCCCTGCTCATGCCACCATCTTCCCGGAAGTCTAAGGTAGTTTTTTTTGTTTTTTTTTTACCAATTCAATTTCATTGCTGGCAATTGGTCTGTTCAGATTTTCTTTTTCTTCCTGGGTGAGTCTTGGAAGGTTGTATTTTTCTAGAAAATTGTCCATTTCCTGTAATTATCCAGTTTGTTAAAATATAAATTTTCATAGTATTCTCTAATAATTCTTTGTATTTCGGTGGTGTCTGTAGTGATTTTTCCTTTCTCATTTCTGATTCTGTTTATGTGTGTAGATTCTCTTTTTTTCTTGATAAGTCTTGCTAAGGTTTATCTATTTTGTTCATTTTCTCAAAGAACCAGCTCTTGGTTTCATTAGTTTCTTCTATTGTTTTATTCTTCTCAATTTTTTTTATTTCTTCTCTGATCTTTATTATGTCCCTTCTTCTACAGACTTTGGGCAGCATTTGTTTTTATTTTTCAGTTTCAATAATTGTCAATTTAGACTGTTCATTAGGGATTGTTCTTCCTTCTTTAAATAGGCCTGGATTGCTATATACTTTCCTCTTAGAACTGCCTTCGCTGTGTCTCACAGAAGTTGGAGCATTGCACTGTTGTTTTCATTTGTCTCCATATATTGCTTGATGTCTGTTTTAATTTGGTCATTGATCCATTGATTATTTAGGAGCATGTTGTTAAGCCTCCATATGTTTGTGAGCCTTTTCGTTTTCTTTGTACAATTTATTTCTAGTTTCATACCTTTGTGATCTGAGAAGTTGGTTGGTACAATTTCAATCTTTTTGAATTTACTGAGGTTCTTTTTGTGGCCTAGTATGTGGTCTATTCTGGAAAATGTTCCATGTGCACTTCAGAAGAATGTGTATCCTGCTGCTTTTGTGTGAGTGTTCTGTAGATGTCTGTTAGATCCAGCTGTTCTGATGTGTTGTTCAGTGCCTCTGTCTCCTTACTTTTCTGTCTGGTTGATCTGTCCTTTGGAGTGAGTGGAGAGTTGAAGTCTCCAAAAATGAATGCCTTGCATTCTATTTCCCCCTCTAATTATGTTAGCATTTGTTTCACATATGTAGGTGTCTTGTGTTGGGTACAAAGATATTTATAATCTCTATGTCTTCTTGTTGGATTGACCCCTTTATCATTATGTAATGTCCTTTTTTGTCTCTTCTTACTTTCTTTGTTTTGAAGTCTATTTTGTCTGATACAAGTACTGCAGCACCTGCTTTTTTCTCTCTATTGTTTGCATGAAATATCTTTTTCCATCCCTTCACTTTTAGTCTGTGTATCTCTTTGGGTTTGAAGTGAGTCTCTTGTAGGCAGCATATAGATGGGTCTTGTTTTTTATCCATTCTGTAACTCTGTCTTTTGATTGGTGCATTCAGTCCATTTGCATTTAGGGCTATTATCAATAAATATGTACTTATTGCCAGTGCAGGCTTTGGATTCGTGGTTACCAAAGGTTCAAGGGCAACTTCTTTACTATCTAGCAGTCTACTGTCTCCCTTAACTCACTTATGCTATTATAAACACAGTATGATGATTCTTTTTTCTCTCCCTTCTTTTTATTCTTCCTCCATTCTTTATATGTTAGGTGTCATATTATGTACTCTTTGTGTATCCCTTGACTGACTGTGGGTAGCTGATTTAATTTTGCATTTGGTTAGTATTTAGTTGGTCTACTTCCCTTGCTGTGGTGTTATTTTCTCTGGTGACACCTATTTATTTAGTCTTAGGCACATTTCCATCTAGAGAAGTCCCTTTAAAATACACTGTAGAGATGGTTTGTGGGAGGTATATTCCCTCAGGTTTCACTTACCTGGGAATTTTTTAATCCCTGCTTCAAATTTAAATGATAATCTTTCTGGGTAGAGTATTCTTGGTTCTAGGCCCTTCTGTTTCATTGCATTGAATATATCATGCCACTCCTTTCTGATTTCTAAGATTTCTGCTGAGAATTCTGATGATAGCCTGATGTATTTTCCTTTGTAGGTGATCTTTTTTCTCTCTCCAGCTGCTTTTAATTCTCTGTCCTTGTCTTTGATCTTTGCCATTTTAATTATTATATGTCTTGGTGTAGTCCTCTTTGGGTCCCCTGTGTTGGGAGATCTGTGGACTTCCATGGCCTAAGAGACTATTTCCTTCCCCAGATTGGGAAAATTTTCAGCAATTATTTCTTCAAAGACACTTTCTATCCCTTTTTTCTTCCTTCTTCTTCTGGTACCCCTCTAATGCGAATAATGTTCCATTTGGATTGGTCACACAGCTCTCTTAATATTCTTTCATTCCTGAAGATCCTTTTTTCTCCCTCTGCCTCAGCCTCTCTGTATTCCTGTTCTCTGATTTGTTTTCCACTCACTTTTTCTTCTAGCTCACCTAGTCTGCTTTTAAATACCTCCATTGTTTGTTTCATTTCAGTTGTCTCCCTCCTGAATTCATCCCTTAGCTCTTGAATATTTTTCTGTAGCTCCATTAGCATGGTTATGACTTTTATTTTGAATTATTTTTCAGAAAGATTGGTGATTTCAGTCTCATCGAGCCCTCTTTCTGATGTTTGAGGTATTTTGGATTGAACAAGGTCCTGCCTTTTCATAGTCCTGAAGCAATGGGAGTGGTCACCAGTGAGTGGTGCAGGTGTCTCTGGGTTAATCCCCTAAACTTCCATGGGCAGGGTGGCCCTGGGAATGGCATAGGGTGCTCGTGGGGTTGCATGCAAGTGGCACGGGTTCCACCACAATAGCAAAGCCCCTTCGTGGCTCCCAGGCTCAGTGCCCATCTCTGCTGTCTGCACTGGTCAACCACATGCAGGGAGCATCCTCTAGGCCTGGGCTAGTTAGCCACGTGCAGGGAGAAGCCTCTGTGTTAAGCTGTGTAGTTGCTGGAGGAGGGGCTGCCCTCTGGCTGGTCTGCAGCAATGGTGGGGACAGCCTGTTTGCGCATAAAGAGCAGCAGGCTGCTTATGGTGGTGAGGGGCCTTGGGGATGCATTGCCAACCAAGGGGATAGGGCCTCTGAAGCTCCTGAAAGTTCCCAGTGTGCTGGGCTGAGTGTGCCAGGACGATTTTGTCCACCTGTTTCTTCTCCTAAACCCTTGCCCCTTTAGCAGCTCTCTGACTGTTGAGACATCCCTTAAAGTGCCTGCTTTTCTTCTGTCCCAGGGCAGCCGGTTTTGGAAACCTGTTCGCAGTCTTAGTCTCAGACTTTGCATTTCAGCCCCTCTAATCTCCAGAGCACCATGCAATATGGGTCTGTGCCCCCAGGGTAGATTGCTAGGGCTGGATATTTAGCAGTGCTTCCACTCCCTCCATGCTCTGATTCTTTTCCTTCCATCAGTGAGCTGGGGTGGGGTGAGTGCTCAGGTCTGCTTGGTCGTGGCTTTTTACCTTACCCTTTTCCATGAGATGTTGACTTCTCCCAGATGTAGACTGGCTGGTGTACTGTTACTTCTGGTCACTCTCTTAGGAATAGTTGTGTTTGCTGTATTTTCAAAATATATGTGGTTTTGGGAGGAGATTTCCACCACACTACTGATGCCACCATATTTTCTCCCACCGCACTGAAGATTTTTACACTTGGAAAGCAAGTAAGCATTGTTTTTCCTATACATGCTTGGCCCAGCCTTAAACTCAAACAGAAACTGCAGGTAGCCCAGGAAGGAAAAGTGTAAGGGTTCTGATTGTAACAGACAAGTATTCTTTAACACCAGCTCTACCTAAAAGTCTCCTCTTTCTGGGATGAATAATAGAACAAAATCAATATGGTATCTCTGAAGAAATTCTACAGCACAAAGAAAAACCTATTTTAATGACCAAATAGTTCAGTGGAAAAATCTTTTTCTGAAACAGAAGAAAAATGGGAAAATATCTATTTACTTTTGCTCCTATAAGGAACAACTTCTATTGAACAAGAAGGGGCCTTGATGAGAAGATAAGATAAGAAGAAAGTGCAATGAAACTAACAACCAGGGAGAAGACTTAAAACAAATATATTGTATGCTATAAAAGACAAATTCAAAACCTGGTGATACAGAAGACAAGCTGGAGAAACACTCTCAGATCACATAAGCAATGAATGAAGAGATGGAAATAGAGAAAGAAAAAAGAAAGAGATGGGTATTACAGGATTAAGGAAATGATGAGATGAATCCCAAAGATTAATGGGTGTTCCCTCAGGTAAAATTGAATCCAGCCAAACCAAATGGAATAAAAGCATTTTTCAAGTTATAACTGTAGTCAATTTTCCAGAGCTACACAAAGCTTTAGCTTTAGAAGAGTTCATCACCATATTCTGATAAAGATAATAAACAGAGATCTCTTTTGAGACGTAGACTATTAAAACTTTTGAAGTTTATAATAAAGAATCTGGAAAATATCCATTCCCAGAAAAATTACCTTTGAAAATTAAAAATTAGGAAGTATGATCAATATAAAATGACCTTCATTATGGTACTTGATGCTTTTTCTTTCATTTCTTCTATGGTTAGGATAACAGCTGCTTCCCTGCCTTGGTTTGTTTTCTTTTCTGTTTTTAATTTACTGTACATAGATTAGATAGAGGATAGATACATACATACATACATACATACATACATACATACATACATACATAGATGATAGACAGATAGATGGATAGACAGATAGATGACTAGTAGAGTAAGATTGTAGAGAGATAATCTCCATCCTTTTACCCATCCATGCTATTTTTTCTTTGTTTGTTTCTTTTAAATGCCCTATGAAATACATTATACATACAGAAGGGTGCATAAAAACATTTATGTACAAACCTCTACTGCTTGAATTCAATAGAATCTGTGGCTTGATGCAAGAAAGGGAATATGGCAAAGGTGATCATACTTTAGACTATGCTATGTCACATGAGACCCTGTCTTAGTAGCCAGGAAAGAAAGACTTGATTTGAAGGAAGTAGGCCTCCACATTGTGAGAGGGCTGATGGGGAGTGCCACCTGACGGAGAGTCGGGCAGCCTCTCAAAACTGAGAGCAGGCCCCCAGCCAACAGCCAGCAAGAAAATGGAGATCTCAGTCCTGGAACCTCAAGGATATGAATTAATTCTGCCAACAATCTGAGGACTTTGAAGCAGATTTTTCCCCAGTTAAGCCTTTGGTGAAATTTCAGCCCAGTGAAACTCTGAGCAGAGGACCAGCTAAGCCTTGCCTGGATTCCTGGCCCACAGAAACTGTGAGATGATATGAAAACCAAGGGGTAGCAGCAACCCAAGTGACCACCAATGGCATGGGTAAGTGAATTTATGTATGTAGTAAACGCATACAATCAAGCGTTATTCAGCTTTTAAAGGGAGGGAAATTCCGACCCATGCTACAACATGGATGAATATTGAGGATGTTATGCTAAGTGAAAGAAGCCAGACACAGAAAGACAAATACTGTATGATTCCACTTACATAAGGTACTTAGGATACTCAAATTCATAGAAAAAGAAAATATAATGGTGGATGCCAGCAGCTAAGGGAAGAGTGGGAAATGGGGAGTCGTTTAATGGGGAGAGAATTACAGTATGGGAAGATGAAAAAGCTCTAGAAATGGATGGTTGTGTTGGTTGCAAAAAATGTGAGTGTACATAATGCCACTGAACTGCACACTTAAAAATGGTTAAGATGGTAAATTTTATGTTAAAAGTTATAATGGTTTGGAGGTGTCAGCTAATGCTATAATGGTAATAATTTTATAATATATAAATGTATCAAATCAACATGCTGTATACCTTAAACCTACACAGTGTTATATGTTGTTGCATCTCAATAAAACTGAGAAAAAAATCAAAAAATAAAAAATTTTAAAAAGAAATTGTGATATAATAAATGGATGTTGCTTTAAGTTACTAAGTATGTGGTAATTTATTAAGCACCATGAGAAACTATTAAAGCATCCTATTCATTTGTTGAAAAAATGTATGTCCAGTCTGATGAATTCTTATAAAATGAATAATGTAGAACTACCATGCAAATTAACAAATCAATATTGTCAATCTGCACGGTAAATGTCCTTGTGTGTCCCTTCTTGTTCATACTCTAGAACAAATACTCTCTGGTTTTATTTTATACTTTCATCTGGCTCTATTTCAGTCAATTTCATTACTATCAAGTATTTTATTATATGACTATACCAGAATGATGTATTATACTGTTGGTGGCTGTTTGAATTGTTTCTGGTGTTGACTAATTGTATTGCTTTTGAGGTAGGCTTTTTGTAAGTCAGTAGAGAATTGGATTTAGTGTTTTAATCCAATCTTTCCCTTTTCATAGGTGAGTTTCATGCATTCATAATTATTATGACAAATGATACAATTGTTCCTACTTTTTTTAATCATAGTTCCCCAAAAGTGAAAGACAAGCTTACCTTAACCATTAACTCTATATTAGAATGAGAGAATTTGATAGGTATCCACTTTAGGCCAGCAGATCTGAGCTAAATGAATTCCTGACAAAGACCAGAAATGAAATTATAATCCAAAATGATGAGCTAACAATAATTATCTTTCATGTATTAATGATATACAGTTGAAGTATTTAAAACAAAAGAAGAGGATAATGGACAGAAACTTGTTGGTATTAGGATATTTAACATCTTTGTCTATGATATATGTGTGTGTACTTCAAGAATTTATTTCAAATAATGTGTTTGAACTTACATATAGATCTCAGACTTTACATATAATTTTAAGATGTCTCCAGCTTCTTCTGAGGCATCCATGAAATTTTTACAAAAAGTTCCCATATAATATAGACCTTGATGAATTCCAAGACAACACAATTATATGGAACATATCCTCCAATCAAAATGTAATATAATGCAACAAAGGTAAAGAGAAAATCCTGATGATTTGAACATTTTAAAACCTAACTTTAAGAGGCTAGATCAGAAAAAGTAAAACTACAATTTTAGACTATTTATAGAATAATAAAAAATGAGACTGCCATATATTAAAACTGGTAGGATACCACCAAAACCTTACTTAAATGTAAATTTATAGGCCTAAATGCATTTGTGATATTATGATACAGTGAGAAAAATATAATTGATTTTTGTCCCTGGCTCCTGGCCCAGAGCTCATAAACCTCTTGTGATTTTTGAGTGATAGGGGTAATAGAAGCATCTTTTATTATTCATTTTATGCCCCTTTCAACCATACCTGAGTTTATGCTACAAAAATGACTCTTTATTCTAGAGGCCCCGGGTTGGTTTCAGGATAGGGCAGCACAAGTTGCCCAAGGAACCACCTTGTCATTAGAGGTTGGAACTCTCAGCCCCACCTCCAGTGGGGTTAGAAGAGCTTCTGAGTGGGTGGACACATGGAAGTGCTTGAGGGGGAGTGCAGGTAGCTACCCAGAGAAGGCAAGGAAGGCAGGGAGAGAAGTTAAGGAAGCTCCTTGCTCCTTCTCACATGATTTGCCCTATGTGTCTCCTCCATTTTGCTGTCCCCAAGTCATACCCTTTATAATAAACTGGTAAAAGTAAGTCAAGTGCTCTTCTGAGTTCTGTGAGTCATTCCGGCAAACTATCAAAACCCCCAACCACATAGCTGGTAATTCACAAGTACAAGTTGTTCAGACTTGTGCTTGGCACTGAAGTGGGGCGGTCTTGGAGGACTGTGGTGTCTGTGCTGACTCTGAGTAGGTAAGGGACAGAATTGAACTAAGCTGGAGGACATCCAGTGGGTATCCAGAGAGCTGCAGAAGTGGTCGGTATGAGAAAAAAAACACACATTTGGTGTCAGAAGTGTTCTGTGGATAGAAACAGGTCACAGTAGTAGAATTTAAGCTGTTAAAAATACAAATGAAATAGGTATTCAACTGAAAGAGTTTTAAAGGTTTTAAGAAACTAAAGAAAGATGGAAAAAAGGAAATTTTAGAAAATCAAAGCAGAAAATCATTGAGGTATATTAATTGCAAAACAGTCACAGTTCTTCACTTCCCGGAATCTACACCTTTTGCAACGTAGCTTTTCAACTCTTGTCGACAAGAAGTAGAGTCTATTGCCCCAAACCTTGATTCTGGATTGGCCTTGCAACTTGCTTTGCTCAATAAAATGTGGCGGAAGTGATGGTTGCCATGGTAAAGGGAAGTAGTATGGCAAATTCTGCACCCTGAAGTGACCCTTGACTTCTGTTCACATTTCACTGGGAAAGCAAGTCTCAAAGCCACATGTAACTCCACGGGGAAGAGTATGCAGCCCTACCACGTGGCCAGAGGAAAACATTTGGTGAGCATATTAAACATAGGATTTATTATGATCTGAAGTCATTGTGTTATTTGCTTTTTCTTTTTTTTACTTCCTTGCCTATAGCATAAGTTCCATGAAAACAAGTTCTTGCTTTTTGTTCTTGCTATATTCCTAGCTCTTAGAACACTCCTTGCCTAAAGGACGTTTCAAAAAATAAATTATAATGATAATGAATTACTTGAGAATGAATGAAAAAATCTTACTAATGTGGAAAATTTTCTGAGAATATAATTTGAGCCATAAATTGCTTAAGAAATAGGCTATCTGAAGAGAGCAATTATGGAAGTATAAATATTTAAAAATTGCCTCCAAAATGTCTTCCAGGATCAATGATTTTTTTTTACCAATTAATTCTTTCAAAATTCTAAGAAAGGGTTCATTATAATGTTACATACATTTGATTCAGATTATTTAAGAAGCTAGAAATATATTTGTGAATCAAGCGTAAGCCTTTTACCATAAACTGAGAAAAAGTAATCTGAGGAAATACATAAAATATGAGCAAATCAAATTCAGCACTGCATTCATAGTGCTGAATTTAAAAGAATATATATTATTAATATATTAATTACATTAATAATAATAATGAATTAGTTAACTGAATTAATAATAATAATAGTGCTGAATTAATAACAGTATTCCCCCTAACCAAGTAGAAGTTTTCCCTAGATGGTTGGCTATTAGGACATCCGTTACTAATTAAATATACTTCATATCATACATATGATCACCTCAATCAAAAACGAAGGATGCTTATCTCCATACCAATAAGAAAGATTGCTGTCCTACACCAAACCACCAACCAACATGCTACTCAACAGTGAAAGAGCAGAAGCATCCCCATTTATTTAAAAAACAAAGAAGGACAAAGGGACCACAACACAGTCGCCACTATTTAACATTTTCTGAAAGTTTTAACTAAGGTAATCCAACATGAAACAGAACTAAAAAATACTTATTGAAAAGGAAAAGACAAAATTATCACTCTTCCTCTTCAATATCATTGCATATTTAGAAAATTCAGTGAATAAATTAAAAATAAAAGAATTATTCAAAGTTCAGTAAAGTGACTGCATAGGAAATAAATGCTTCTGACTGTAATAGCTTTCTTGTATATGCAACAAGCTAAAAACAGATTTCTGGAGTGCATGTCTCTTAGATAAAACGATTAAAATTATGCTGTTGAATGAAATACAAAAATGCTTTCAATATATTTCTAAAGAAAAAGAATAGGTTATATGGCAATATGATACTATTTTGTAAAATATACATATACATATCTGTATTAAAAATGATACACATAAAATATTAACATATACAATATTACACACAAAACACATTAAAATATTCCAGACTAGAATTATAGACTTAAAAATATTAATACCTAGTAACTTTAGGTCAGAGAATTTTAAATTACTTTTAGTTCTTTTTCCTCTGTACTTTCCAGCATTTTCTGATATTTCTACTGCCTTTTTAATGTAAAAATATTTAAGGAAAATTCAAAAGATGTATTTGATGGGAATATCTCATTAACAAATTCAATAAAAATGTGAAATGTCTAGAAGTACTCTGTACAAGATGTGTATAACTCCTCTGGAAATCACATTACTTTCCCGAGAGAATTGAATAAATGGAAAATTATCATTTTGTGGGTAAAAGGATATGGAAAACCACCATCATGGAAAATCACCATTTGGAAAAAAATTACAAACATTGCATTAAAGTCAGGGGGAAAAAAGAAAGACTTTCACGTTCATCCAATGAAATATTCAGTGTTCTTCTGGGTTCTAATTCATGTAATTATATAAAGAAGAAAGAATATAGAATGGCTAAAGGAAGTTCTCTAAACAGAAAGAAACCATTTTGTACCATCCAGAAAGAATAAAGAGCATGGTAAGTAAAATATTGATAAACACAGTAGACTTTCTTTCTCTTCTTGAGTTTTCTAAATTACGTTTGAGGATGAAAGCAAAAATTATAACACTGATGTGGTTCTAAATATATATTGAAGATATTTAAGACATTTATATTACAGAAAAGAGAGAAGAGGAATGTAAGGAGAGGTAAAGTTTCTGTATTACACTTGAACAGCTAAAATATTGATATCATTTTAGACAGATATATATATAATGTAAGACATATGCATATATATTTATATATTATATGTCTTCCTTTATTTGCATATAAATGATACATAAGATATTTATTTATATATGCTAAGATATATATAGATATATTGTAATACCTAGAGCAAGAATTTTAAAAACCCGTATAAAAAGGTACATTCAGAAACATTACAAAAAAATCAAAATGGAATTCTAAAAAATGTTCAATTAACACACCACATAAAGACAGAAGAAGGAAAACAGAGAAGTGAAAAACAGAGAGAACATCAAAAGAACAAAAATAAAGAAGCAGACTTAACCTATAACATATAAGTAATTATATTAATGTGAATGGCCTGAATATGGTAATTGAATGACAGAGATTGGCAGGGCAGATTTTAAAATATGACCCAACTATAAGCCGTCTGTAACAAAATCACTTCATATGTATGTTAAGGTCAGATTGAAGGCAAAATAATGGAAGAATATTTTTCTGCAAACATTAATCAGAAGAAAGCAGGAGTAATATTAAAGTAGTCACAGAACAAAAAAATTATCAAACACAAAGAGGGACATTGTATCATGAAAAGAATGTCAATCTACCAAGAAGATTTAGCAATCCTAAATAGATGCACCAAACAAATATTTTGCAAAGTATGTGAAAAAAAATCTCGAAAAAATGAAATGAGAAATATACAAATCCACAATCATAGAAATTACATCCACAATTACTAAAACTTTACACTGACCAGGCGATAGACCACCTAGACAGAAAATTGACAAGGATATGGAAGAATGGAACAACACCATCAACCAATAGATCTAATCAACATTTATAGAACACTCTATCAAATAACAGCAGAATAGACATTCTTAACAAGGGCTGATGGAACATATACCAAGATAAACCATATCCAGAGCCATAAAAATAAAAAACTCAACAAATTTAAAAGAATTAAACTCATATAACTGTGCTCTGATCAAATAGAATTAAACTAGAAACCAATAACAAAAAGTTACAAAAATTCTCCAAACACCTAAAAAGTAAATAACACTCTTCTAAATAACCCATAGGTCAAAGAGGAAGACTCAAAGAAGATTAAACAAAATACATTAAACTGAATAAAAATGAGAATACAACATATTAAAAATCTGTGGGACAGAAATACAGCAGTGCTGAGAGGGAAAACTGTAACACTGAAAGTATCCATTAGGAGAAAGAAAAAGTCTCAGGACAAGAACCAAGTTCCCATCTCATGAACCTAGAACAAGAATAGGAAGCCACAGCAAAGAAGTAATAAAGATGAGAGCAGATATCAATGAAATTCAAAAAGCAAGACAATACAGAAAATCAATAAATGAAGACTCATTCCAACAATCCAGTTAGAAAGTACGCAAAAGACATGAAGAGACACTTTGCCAAAGAGAAAATACAAGTGGCAAATGAGCACATGAAAAGATGGTGCACATCATTAGCCATTAGGGAAATGCAAATTAAAACCGCAGTAAGATACCACTCTGCATCTATCAGAATAGCCAACTAATATAGACATGAACCACACATATATTTCTAGTGGGAGTATGTAATAATACACCCACTCTGGAAAACTATTTGGTAGTTTCTTCAAAAGATAAACTGCAAATACTCTATGACTCAGAGGTTGCGTTCCTGGATATTTGATCCAGAGAAATAAAAATTTACGTTCACACAAAAACCTGTATAGGAGTATTAATAGCCAATTCCAATCCAAGGTTCCATTCATGTAACCTTCTTGAAATGATAAAATTATGGAAATGGAAAACAGTGGTTTCTAGGGTTTAAGGAGAGTAGGAGCAGGATGGTAGTGGGTGTGGCCATAGAAGGACAACAGGAGGAATGCTAGTGGTTATGGAAATAGTGGGGGTCTTGACTGTGTCAATACTAAGGTATTAAGATATTGTACTACAGTTTTACAGGATGTTACTTTTGCTGGAAACTGGGTAAAGGGTAAATAGAATTTCTCTGAATTATATCTTATAATTGCATGTGAATCTACAAGTATCTCAAAATTAAAGTTTAATTTTTTAAAAGGATAATATAATGACAAGCAAATGCAATTGCAAATTTGAATTGGATCCTGGATAGAAAACCAGACCAAACAGCTCTGAAGGATTATTTGGAGAAGGCTATCATTGGAGAAATTTAAATGGATAATATTTATTGTGTAAGTTAAATTTTTTGTGTGTGATAATAGTATTGTGGTTGTATAGGAGACAGTGTATCCATCCTCACTCAAGTTTACTGGACTATTTAGGAGCAGCATATAAAAATGTGTACACCTTACTCTCAAGTAAGTCAGAAATTTAAAACTCTCAAATTAATTTGGGGGTGAGGTGGAGGGGAAGAGTGGAGAAAGTGCCAACGTGGAACATTTCTGAATGATAAGCAAATAAGCAAGACACTCGAAAGAGTGGTGATGAGGAAAAACAGCAGTAGTTATGAACTTTGTCCCATGCCAGGAATCTTTTTTTTTCTTTTTTTTAATTTTTATTTTGGTATCATTAATATACACTTACATGAGCAACATTGTGGTTACTAGATTCCCCCCATTATCAAGTCCCCACCACACCCCATTACAGTCACTGTCCATCACTACTTGTCTTCTCTGTGCTATACTGCCTTCCCCGTGACCCCCCCCCCATATTTTTTATTAATATAATTTATTTTGGTATCATTAATCTACAATTACATGTGCAATATTATGGTTATTAAACTACCCCTTCATCAGGTCCCCCCCACCAACCCCATTATAGTCACTGTCCATCAGCGTAGTGAGATGCTATAGAATCACTACTTGTCTTCTCTGAGTTGTACTGCCCTCCCCGTGCCCCCCCAACATTACATCTGCTAATCGTAATGCCCCTTTTTCCCTCTTATCCCTCCCTTCCCGCCCATTTTCCCCAGTCCCTTTCCCTTTGGTAACTATTAGTCCGTTCTTGGGTTCTGTGAGTCTGCTGCTGTTTTGTTCCTTCAGTATTTTTTCTTTGTTCTTATACTCCACATATGAGTGAGATCATTTGATATTTGTCTTTTTCGCCATGCCAGGAATCTTTAATGTCATACAGTGGCTCCTTTTCCACTCTCTTTGATAAATGCTGTAAACTTTTTTTACAAATCTTAAATGTTTTACTGACTGAATACTGTAACCTTTTTCAAATGCATGTTATCAGTACATTTAAATAGCCTTTTTCAAGTTTACCAGCTTATGACTCCAAAGTCCACCTTCCTCTTCTGTCTGAATGTCCTGGGTTTTCATCTTCCATACTGCAATGTCAGCAAGAAATAATAGGGAATCCTCAGAGGTGGATATAGATTGTCCTCATGTCAAAAGTGTTGTGACATTGATGCATGTAGGGATAGTGGTATAGCGGTCCCCAATCCCCAGCAGGTAAACACTGCCTTCCTTCTCAAGTGTAGTTATATAAATAGCAAGACCATGTTTTTAAATTTTAAGTTGATTGTATTTTTTTCCATCACAGTGGTTATATCAACAAAACAGAACTGAGTTTCAAAAATGTAAGGGGAAAGTTGTGCTTTTATTTCTTACCCTTCCATAACATTTTATCTTTTATGTGAATTTAGTTTTCTTTTTAAAGTTATTGGGGTATGTGGTGTGTATGTGTTTGTGTATGCGTGTTCATTTGTTTTAAAAATAATATTCAATCCTAGAATCCTTGAAAGAGTAACATACATAACAAGAACCAGATGGAACACAAATTGATTCTTTATGGGAAGTTATTTGTAAGAGAAGTCATAAATAACCATAACTTTTGACCTACCAATTTCCATTGAAGGAATCTATCTTAAAGTCATCATTAAAAATGCAGACAAAGATTCATGCGCTAAAGTTCACTGACACATTATAAAAACAAATACAGCAGAAATAACCTTAGGGGAATGGCTAACTTATAGGCCTGTCCATATAGATAGGAACCTGTTCATTCTTTAATACTGTTTGGAGGCATTTTAATTATATAGTAAATGCTTGATATAAGAAGTAAAAGGAATATAAACTATTTTAAGAGCAATGGAACTAGAGCTGATGAATCATTACAGTTTCCAATTATGTTCCAATTTCAAATACTTTATTTCCTTTCTGGAATATATTTCCCAATTTAGTTCAAAGGGACTTCTTATCAGAAAACATGCCTCTCTGGTCACAGCTAAAATTATCTCTTGTTCATTGACTTTTGACATTGACCTTTACATCCCTAGTTCACTGGTGCAACAATAAAAAATGTAAATGACCTTTAATGAACGCTTTAAGAAGAAATTGCCACCCCCGCCACCCTTAAAAACCCATTTTGGAAACCTTCCAATGTGCATATGTTGAATTTCAAAGATCATTATTAATTTAACGTAATTATTATGTTTTCTCCCTACAGAGTCTTCTTCAGGAAAGCAGTAGAGTATTAGCTACCATTCAGAACATGAGAATTACTTTGTTGTAAGTAAGTGGTCAGTCTCATGTTATTTATTAAAGCAATGCTCTACTTACAGAATCCAAAAGGAAATCTGTTCTGTTCTGACAGAAATTGGGATAAAACTATGATTGTTTTTGGTGAGTGAAATGCTGAAAGTTCAATTGAAAATTAAAAATTATTTTGTTTCTTGACAATCATGAGGTATTAACAATACCACCACATGAAAAAGGCAAATGTGGTCAAATCTTCAGGAACCTATTATATGTGTTTAAAAATATTAAAAGGTGTGATAGCATTAACCACACACACACACGCACGCACACACACACGCACACACACACATACAGCTTCCATTCTCTTTCATAATAAAGCAACTTTTAATTTGCTTAATTTTGTCATTGTTATAAACGTTGTTTTAGGCTATTTGCAATCCACAAAACAATGATATATTCTCCCCAAAACATTTTTATTTAGTTGTTTGGAAAAAGATACAAATTTTCTGTAAAAACAATGTTATACATTGGGATTAGTTTCCCAGTCTGTCCCACAAAAGACTATTTGACTCACATTGTATCTGAAATAGTTTCAGTGAAAAGATACAATTACTGAAAATAATACTGTTGCATAAAAGACATTATTTCAACTTCTTTGTGGGCAATTCAAAGAAATGAATCATTATTTAATTGCCTTTTGGGGAAATTATACTATAACTTCTAATCAGGAACACTGGAAATATATCTTCTGTTCTTCCCACCAAGCAAGCTCAAGCCACACTTCAGGCCACTTGCTCTTGTCCTGCCCCAGACACTCTGCTTTCTGCTGTTGCTGTGAGAATCTCCACACCTAGCATCCCACAGGAACACAGACAAATCAAGTTTTTGAGCCCAGATCCTTCCTAAATAATAAGCCTCCATTTGTTCCAAAATATGGATAAGCCAAAATTTTTAATATATATTTTGTGTTATAGTGCCATGATTAAGGTTATCTGTAAGAATCCCAATGTCCCGAAAGGCTCAACATTGTTGCATTCAACAGATTAACCATCAAACATGCAAAAATCTGACTGAGCAATTTTTATTCTGCAAATGTTGGAGAGAAGCAGAATTAAGCAGGAATGTTGTAATGTTAAAATATAATTTTCAAAAAGTGAAACAAGACTGCCATACAAATATAGAATGAATACATGTTTAAGATTTTATTTAATTCATTGATTAATGAGGGCATCAGAAAGATGACAAAGCTGGTTCAGAGACTTGGAGAAACAGATTTTATACAGTCAGTCAAAGGAATATTGAAATTAATTTACCTCCTTACTAAATACAAAATTGGTTCATATCCAACAGAACATTAACTTTTGGGGTTATGTTTTTTACTAGGCAGAAATCTGTAAGTTAACATGTAACTTCAGTGTCTGGTTCCTAATCAAACAGTAAATAGCAAAGTCAAACATAGGCAAATTCTCAGACATAGATAATTTAGTAATTATTAGGTGAACATGTTAAATAATGACACTGAAAGGACTTTTGCTTTATTTCAAGTTTTGGATGATTTTTCTCAATAGTAATTTTTCAAAATGTGCCCAGGAGAGATTGTATAAAGAAAAGTCACAAGGATTATTTACCTTGGTGAATTCACCTGACCCTTAACTCTGTCAGTTCAGAAACTGCTTCTTTGCACCCAGCGTACCTGTGAACTAACTCAGCTCACAAGAAACAAACAAACATATAAATCAGACAAAAGCAATTTGGCATTAAATAACTCACAAATAGATCAAATACTCACAGCGTCTGACTGGTACATTCTTTCCCTCGAGGAAAGCAGTGAATTGGGTCAATTTATTATCTCACCATTGCTTGGTGAGGGAAACTAGGGAACAGCTGACCCCAGCGCAGTGGACATGTGCCGGCCACATTCTCCCAAATGAAGACTACAAAGAGACCTCCCACCTTTCTCCAAGAGCAGGAAAAACGAGGGTAGCCACAAAAAGTCTAGGTTCTTGACGGGGATTTGGGAAAAGGGTGGAGAGAGAGGGCAAGTATTTTTACTCCTTGATCATAGACAGGCTTGACCAAAGAAAAGTCATTACTACAGACAATTTGGGAAACTTGCATAAATTCCAAGGTGGATTCAAAATTAAACTTCTGCCACCTTGTGGCTTAGAGTCTGCACGCAGCCTTGACAGTAGATTGAGGCAAGGGCACAGCCCCGCAGCTTGTTAGTACTTCTGAAGTTTCCCCAGGAGCCTTCCTGTACACACCTACAGGTCCACACATGTCACTCACTCTTCCTCTTTGCCACCCACTCACTCCTCATCATCCTCCCCTACACCTTCTGAGACCCTTACCTTATTTTGGTGAAATAGTGTGGAGGGAGAAACGATAGGGGCTGCCTTGAAACTTACTGTGCTTGAGATATATTCTAAGTCCAGAATATTGGGTTACATTGCTTCATGTGCTCCTTTTGGCTTTGTTTAGCCACTGTTAGTGATCATGAAATCATTCAATAGGTGATTGATTTTACAACTCAAAGATTGATGGCATCAGGCGGTCTCCAAAATCCCAGCCTTTCCAAATGGACAGCCTCAGAGAGGTTTTAATCCAGGGTTCTTCTTCCTCCCAGACAGAATGCATATGGGAAATGCTGCCCTGGATCTCTGACTTTTATCTAGATTCCATCATATCTAATTCCTCTTTTGATTGACTCATTCTTTCTTGATCAGTAGTTTTATCAAGGGTTAACATATTTACTTTATTGCTTTTCCTGTTTTTGGCATGAGAAAGATTTTGACTCTAAGGTGCTAGTATCCATATTGCATGTGCCAGATTGCAACTCTTCCCTAAAAACAACCCTCTAGGTGATATTATTCAGGTGGTTCTGACTATATGGCTACTGCTCATATAGAGTTTATAACTCTAGACCTGTTCTCTCCCTCAAACTTCAGAGGCTTAAATTCAGCCCCTTACTAAAGGTCTCTAACTGGGTACCAGTAAGCATCTCAAGTCTCAGCAGATCAAACATAGAACTCTTAATTATTTCCTCTCCCAACCTGTTCCTCTCTCGTTTTTCTCTATCTGATCAGTTGCTCATCAAAAATATCACATTCTGTCGCTATCACCAGCTCACACCCAATCAGCAAGTTCGATGACATGGGACTCTCCATTCAAAATGTATCCAAAACCTGTCCACTTCTAATCATATCAATTGCTACTCTCCAGTTCAAGTCATCATCTCTTCTGGACCCTACCCACCCTCCCGCAGACCGGTGTCCCTTGTTTCTATCCTTGTCCCCATTCTTTACACAGCAGCCTGCTGATTACCATACATGAAATTGTATCCTTTC
The DNA here is from genome assembly GCA_032199065.1 of Smutsia gigantea. Lineage (NCBI taxonomy): Eukaryota > Metazoa > Chordata > Mammalia > Pholidota > Manidae > Smutsia > Smutsia gigantea. The sequence continues at coordinate 323,180 of JAVSCE010005805.1, read as the reverse complement.
CAAGATTTTCTTCTCATGGATTACAAGACTCTGTATGATCTAGCCTTAGTCTACCCTTCTGTCTTCATCTTTTGCCACTCTCTAGCTCAGCTGTTCTCTCTTTCTTTTTTCTCACATGTCCCTTAAGAGTGATTTTAAAACTATGTAAGATGATATATTCCATTGTATACTTTTAGGTTGCCATCTAAAATTTTTATGGTACATTCAAATAGTTGTAAAGGATATGATTCTACCATGTTGTGTATTTTATGCATACCTTACATATTTTCTGACAAGGCTTTAGAGCTGCACATACAGCTCATTCAATTCTCATTCAATTTATGGGGAGAATCCATAATATAATCTAATTAACAAAACCAGTCTCCACTGACAAACCGGTTCAAACAATGAGGTTCACTTTACATGAGTTTTCCATTAAAATAAATCTAGTAATATGCATCATGAAAACAATCTCATTTGTGAATTTTAAAATAAATATCACAGATGGGTGGATAGACAAATGGATGGATTGCTGAGATAGAAAGAAAGAGAGAAAAAGAAAGAAAGAGGGAGAGATGGGTGGAATGATAGAACGCTGAGGTTTGTCTTGAGTTTGTCCTCTGAGTGAAATAAGACGCAGTTAGTGTATTTCTTACTCAATTTCTCCTTGTTCTCCAAGAAATTCTCCTGTAGCAGCTGTGAATTCTTTAATTGGTTCCTTTGAAACCCTGGAGGATTTGCATTTTAGGGCCATGCACATAATCATTACATAGTCAAAATTCATCATGGGTGAAAAGTTTGTTTTTCCTCTGTAAAATGGGAGTAGGGCTGGGATAATTAAGTAGATCATCTATTAGAAAAGAATGCTCTGATAATTTCATATCTAAAAATCAATTCCTTTAAAGCTAACCAGGTACAGGCATCTTATTGAAAGCCTTTGTTTCCCTTAGGAGTGTGCCCAACCCAGTTTGAAGCCTGCTACTGAAGCTTCTGCTATTATAAAGATGTCAGCAGGTGCTGCATTATCTGAGGGTTTGACTGGGGCTGGAAGGTCCACTTCCAAGCAGACTAGTCACAAGGTTTTGGCAGGAAGCCTCAGCAACTCACTGGCTGTTGGCAGGAGGACTCAGTTCCTCATTGCATGGGCCTGTCCATAGGGCTTCTTGGTGTCCTCATCACAGGGCAGCAGCTTCTCTTACAGGCAGTAATTTAAGGCAGAGCAAGACAGAAGCTGCAGTGTCTTCTACAAGTTAGCTTGGGGAGTCATATTCTGTCATTTCCACAATAGCCCTATTTGCTATGGAAGGGGATCACACAAGTGCATAAATACCATCTTCAAGGCTGACACACACACACATAATGGTTGTTCCATGAATATATTTTGAACTAATAAATTGTGTTTTAATTTTATAATTTAATTCCTAGAGAGAGCCATCTTGTTTCTAAATGTTTGGGGAAGAATCTCACTCTCCCACCACCACCCCCCAAACCCCCCAGGACAGCCTACAAGACGTATCTTATTTCACTTTTCAAATAAAATGTGAAAAACAGCAATCCAGGAATGATACCATTACTGTATTTTCATACATATTTGATTTACTTATAAATACTATTGGACAAAATATTTTAAATTAGCAGCATTTCAGAAAACATGGGCATTGTGGTTGCTTTACACATTAGCTAACTCTACTAATCACAGTATTCAGTTCCTTCCATCTACATAGAACTTCCTAGTTTGCAAAGCATTTCCACATATATGACCTCATCTGAACTCATAAAAACTCAGAAAAGAAGACAGGGTAGATTTCATTCCAACTTTATTGATGAGGACACATGACCAGGTCCCAGTTTTAATAAGAGGCAGAGCCAGGAGTAGAACATTGGTTTTCCAATTTCTAGTCCAGTAGGGGTACAGACTATCATTAATTATTTCAAGGAGGAACTGTGCATGGGATAGGCTGGGTTATGCTGCAGAAAAGACAATCTTAACATCTTAAATGCTTAAACGACAAAGATATTTTTCTGATCATATCAATTCAATGTAGGTGGATTGACTTTTTTTTATTAAGGTATCATTGATATACACTCTTACGAAGATTTCACAAGAAAAACAATGTGGTCATTACATTCAGCCTTATTTTTGAGTCCCTCCCCTTACACCACTGCAGTCACTGTCCGGCAGTGTAGTAAGATGCCACAGAGTCCCTATTTGTCTTCTCTGAGCTACATTGTCTTCCCCGTGACCCCATACACACCATGTGCAACAATCATGATACCCCTCAATCCCCTTCTCCCTCCCATCCTCCCCACCTGCTCTCCCCAACACCTCCCCTTTGGTAACCACTAGTCCCTTCTTGGAGTCTGTGAGTCTGCTTCTATTTTGTTACTTCAGTTTTCCTTTGTTGTCATACTCCACAAATGAGTGAAATCATTTGATACTTGTCTTTCTCGCCTGATGTATTTCACTGAGTATAATACCCTCCAGCTCCATCCATGTTGTTGCAAATGGTAGGATTTGCTTCTTTTTTATGGCTGAATAGTATTCCATTGTGTATATGTACCACAGTCTTCTTTATCCATTCATCTATTGATGGACACTTAGGTTGCTTCCATATCTTGGCTATTGTAAATAGTGCTGCGATAAACATAGGGGTGCATATGTCTTTTTTGAATCTGAGGAATTATATGTGGATTGACTTTTGAAGGCATCTGCCCTTCATACAGCAATTTTGTGATCCACCTTCTTACAGCTTTTCCCTGACCCTCTTGGTGCTACTCAGGGAAGATGGCTCGTAATGAATACCAAATGCTTTGGCCTAGAAATGAAATGCATCCCTTCCCCTCATAGCCTGTGGGCCAGAAATAGTCAGATAGCCCTGTCTGACTGCAAGGGGACAGGGAAGTACACACTTCCTGTGGGCCCAGGGCATGGTGAACACTAAAATTCTCCATCATGTATAATTTGTGAAGAATAAACACAATTTGTAGAAGTAGGAGGAGGTCCCTTGAGGATACTTATGAAAATGGTGCAAAGAAACATACGCAGAACACCTAATTTTTTTGACAGCCCAGTGCTGGGTTCTCTCATATACATTTTTATTACTTGGTTCTTGCATAGCCCTGTAAGGTAGATATTATCCCCTTTTTATGGTTTAGGAAACTGAAGCTCATGGAGGTTACATAACTTGCCTGCAAGCTCATACTAGTAAGTAGAGGGAAGTCTAACTCCCTTGCTCTTCCTTTACTCCATCTCTCAATTTCGTGTAAAGATCTCTTTTTCATCCCATAAGGATTTATTTTTATAAGGACACTGGGGAGGGATACACACGAGCTAGCAGTTCTACTGGCAGTTTTATTTCTTGAGTTGTGTGGTAAGCATGCAGAAGTGCATGTATATCCATCCTTTCATACTTCTTGTGTCTTAAATATTTCAAAATATATTTCTTTTTTTAAAAAAAGAGGGGCAGATAGAATCTGAGAATCAATGACAGGTTCTTATCTTGAAAACATAGTGTTTTCTATGAATATTAGCAGCCAGAAGGGAGGAAATACAGTATTGTTAACATTTATTGAGCACATACTATATCCCAGATAGTTTCAAATTATTTTTTTACATGTGCTAAGGCTCACCATTCCAACAACCCTGTGAGGCAAATACTATTATTATCCCCATTTTACTATGAGATGAAAATTGAAGAAAGTCAGATTAAAGTATCTAAAGTCATGTAATTTATAAAAGGGAATACACTGGATTTGAATGAAGCACCCTGGTTTCAGGATATGTACACATAAAAACCACCACCCTATGTACATCCGCTAGACGAACTAGATGAGGTGAATTTGCAGAGGTGTGTGAAAATCTTTTGTGTATCTCCTGGGAACTGCCTGTAAACATTCCCTAGACCTTTGTGTCCAATAAAACGGGGAATTCAAAATAGTTTTCTTATGATGGTGTTGTTGGGAGCAGTTTCAAAGAAATATTTACTACATGGGCTGGACTCCCTTGGACCAAGAGATAATAAAGGGTTCTACCTATGACGGAAACTTCCTTGGCGAGGACGGTGGAGTTGGGGATGGTTCAGGATCCCGAAAGTTGTGCTCTGTAGCACAGTTGGGGTTTTCTCCGGCTGGGATAAGGAAACTATAAAAACAGTTTGCGTTACTGCTGATTCAGCTCTTTACCAGATCACAGCTGCACCGGGACAGATCTTCTCACAGCCATAGCTCTTACTGCAGTTTACACAGATACAAACAGTTCAGGACTGCAGTGTATGGCTTCCCAGGCGGGATCCCGAACCGAGAGGGAAAGGAAGCCCCGCGGGAGGGTGCTGGATGGACAGCTGGGCCGGTCCCGCGCCCGCGCCCCAGCGAGCGAGCCCATGGAGGACCGCCGCCAGGGGGCGCGCAGGCCCGCGCGGCCACCCTTTCTCCTCCGCCGCCCGCTCCCGCCCCTTGCTTCCCGGGGCGGGCAGAGAAGGCGGAAGTAGGGTCCTCCGCGGCCGGGGCGGGCGGTCCGGGCCGCCCCCGGGACACAGCGACAGCGGCCGTAGGGGGCCGGGAGGTCGGCTTCCGGGCTGCCTCGGCCCAGAGCGCGGTGCCGGGCCTCTCCCGGCGTCTTGCTGAGCCGAGTCTAGCGGCCGGGTGGAGTCGGCGGCCCAGCGGACGACAGCGGTGAGTCTCCTTCCGACGCCTTGTGCCTGTGGCCGCGGCCTCTCCTCTCAGAGGCTGGGGACGCCTCCCCCTGCCCGCCGGCTCCCCGCAGGCTGGGGACGCCGCCGCCGGGCCCCCGGCTCCCCGCAGGCTGGGGACGCCGCCGCCGGGCCCCCGGCTCCCCGCAGGCTGGGGGCGCCTCCCCCTGCCCACCGGCTCCCCGCAGGCTGGGGACGCCTCCCCCTGTCCCCCGGCTCCCCGCAGGCTGGGGGCGCCTCCCCCTGCCCACCGGCTCCCCGCAGGCTGGGGACGCCTCCCCCTGTCCCCCGGCTCCCCGCAGGCTGGGGGCGCCTCCCCCTGCCACCGGCTCCCCGCAGGCTGGGGACGCCTCTCCTGCCCCGGCTCCCCGCAGGCTGGGGGCGCCTCCCCCTGCTCCCCGGCTCCCCGCAGGCTCAGGGGCGCCGGCCCGCCCCCTCCTCTGCATCCTGCCCGCGGGGACCTCCCTGCCCCCGCCTTGTCCCGGGTGGGAGCCCCCGCCGGCGTCACTCCAGCCTGCCTGCCCTCACGCGTAGTCGCGTTTCCAGAAAAGAAATTGCCTCCTGGAAATTTCTCGTCCCTCGAAACTGTTACCAGCTTAAAAACATTTTTTTTTTAATAAAATAACTTTTACGTCCCCACCGACTCGTACAGTCGCTGTTACGAGAAAGCTATTTTTAGGTTCTGTGTTGAAGTCCATAGAGGTCCCAGGCAGCAAGTTTTTAAAAAAGAGTCGGATGACAAGAATGTTTCTCCCCCGCCCCTGCACTGAGTGGTTCTAGCGATTGTTCCAGGCTCTGGGTTGATAAAGCTGTTCCTAGTTATTTGGCTTTAGGGGAACTCCAGAAAAGAGTAAGGACTGTCTTGATTGTGAACAAAAAGCACCTAAAGTATTAGCAGCTTGAATATATAGTATTTGTGAGTTTCTCCTGTTTCTCGGTAGAGCAAGTTTAAGTGTCTTTCTACAGAGGCATAGAAACGAGAAGAACTTGTGAAGAAATTCTGCGTGTTGGCCTTGTGAACCTGGCCGCTGGCATTTATCCATTCCCCTGTAAATAGTAGGGACGGTAGAGGGGCTTTTTTGATTTGAGGTTGGAGGTGGGCTAAAGACAGTGTGGCCACTTTTATGACTTAAGAAAAGAATGTATTTCAGGCACTTGTTGCCCGTGTGTTGGATGATCAGCTATATACTTCACAGTATTTCATCAGCATTGTAACTTGAGATCTTTACTGTGATAAATTTGGATATGTGATGCTGATAAATATGTTGCTATTTGGATTCTGAAAGGTGTTCAAATCTTTGTCTCCTGGAGGAAAACAAAAAGGGCCTAGGAAGGGGAATTTGAATTTGTATTAAAAATTAAGATATAACAGTGGACTATTTGGCTGCACTTTTTGGCCATTGCAACACATTTGCAGGTCTTTGCATTTTAGGAATAGATTTTAAGGAGTTGGTAAAGGTTTCCTGTTTCTAGAACTAGTAGCAAATTAAAGGTAATTTCTCAGTATTTTGTTTTGAATGGTTTGCTTTATATGAGTTATATGTTCAGCTGTGAATGAATTTCTCTTGACCTAAAATTGATCAGTTCAGGTCATAACTTGTGCTTGTGCTTGTGCTTGGAACACTTTCTCTTTAACATCTGTTATTTTAGGGGGCCAAATTTTTGTGCATCACCCTATTCCCTCTTCCCCAAGACATTTAATAGTAACTCTTGGGATTATAATATATACCCAGATACTAAAATGTGGATGTAAGCCATGATTTATGACAAGGGTATAGTCAATATTTATTTATTTTGCAGTCAAAATAGGTTGACAATGGTTACATCCCAAAATATTTAATTAAGGCAGTCGTTTGTCAGATGTTTACAAATAACAAATAAAACCAATGAATCACCAAAGAAGTAAATATAAAAGTTAAATGCTCACACACCATAAAAAAGACAGTTTGCCAACTGGGTGGGTTCAAACCAAAACATGGGATGAGGCTCAGGGGTATATAATTATAAGGCAGCTTATATAATGCGAAAGCAGTAACTGTTCATTCTTCACAGTGATAGGCTAGAATGTTAGAATTTTCTTAAATGATAGGGAGTTGGTCAGTGGTTACTTCATCTTGATCTTGGGAAACAGATAAGGTTTTGCTTGTGATTTCCAGAGGTATAAGCAAGAAATGACCCAGATCAAGGTAGCAAATAAGCTGAATTAAGTTTTGCCTGTATGACTAAGCTGGTTTTGTCTGCTCAGAGAATTTTCAAGGTTGGTCCCTGTTTTTTATTTTAACTTCTTACTATGCTAGATTCACAACTCAAAAAGGGAATTGCAATTATGAAATTCTTAACCTACAAGCCAAGGAACAATTTAAACTTTGTTCCACTGCTTCTCTTAATCCATGTAAAAAGCTGCATAAATTCTGAATGTCAGAGTAGAATAGAAACTGTAAGAATATTTATTTTACAGATAAGAATATGTATTAACACTTACTTATTTTAGCTATGGAAAGCCAACATTCTATCCCAAGCCTATTCTTGCAGCATCTCATGAAGTGGATACCTGTGGCACCATATGAGGTTAAAAAGAATCCTAACAGAGAGTAATATTTTCTGCATGGGTGCCAGATATCTTCTATTCACTTCTATAGTTGACTCAAGCACTTCTGATTCTTCTTAGTGTTAATTAAAATAGCAACTCATTGCAGTTAGAAAAGTGATTGTCACTAAGTTAAGTCATCACAATCCTAAAGAGTAAAGGGGAAAATGTTGTACCTTGCCAAAAAGAAAGAGTAAACATAATACTGAATGGCACCCAAAATACTGGTTTTAGCTTAATTTTCCCTTTGCAGTATAGTTAAATGGAACTGTACTTAGCAGAGAGCAGTTATCTGAACAAGTTTATTTGGAGGATAAAAAGGTTCAGTATTACTACTTAAAGCATAGAAAGTACTGTGAGAATTGAGGGCATCTAGGTTTTGGGTTTTTTTTTGGTATCATTAATATACAGTCACATGAGCAACATTGTGGTTACTAGATTCCCCCCGTTATCAAGTCCCCACCACATACCCCATTACAGTCACTGTCCATCAGCATAATAAGATGCTATAGAGTCACTACTTGTCTTCTCTGTGCTATACTGCCTTCCCCGTGCCCCACCCCCACATTATGTGTGCTAATCCTAATGCCCTTACTCCCCTTCTCCCTCCCTTCCCACCTATCCTCCCCAGTCCCTTTCCTTTGGTAACTGTTAGTCCATTCTTGGGTTCTGTGAGTCTGCTGCTGTTTTGTTCCTTCAGTTTTTGCTTTGTTCTTAATGATCCACAAATGAGTGAAATCATTTGGTACTTGTCTTTCTCTGCCTGGCTTATTTCACTGAGCATAATACCCTCTAGCTCCATTCATGTTGTTGCAAATGGTAGGATTTGTTTTCTTCTTATGGTTGAATAATATTCCATTGTGTATATGTACCACATCTTTATCCATTCATCTACTGATGGACACTTAGGTTGCTTCCATTTCTTGGCTATTGTAAATAATGCTGTGATAAACATAAGGGTGCATATGTTTTTTTTAAACTTCCATTTCTTGGCTATTGTAAATAATGCTGTGATAAACATAAGGGTGCATATGTTTTTTTTAAACTGGGATTCTGCATTCTTAGAGTAAATTCCTAGGAGTGGAATTCCTGGGTCACGTGGTATTTCTATTTTGAGTTTTTTGAGGAACCTCCATATAGCTTTCCACAATGGTTGAAAGTTTGCATTCCCACCAACAGTGTAGGAGAGTTCCCCTTTCTCTGCATCCTCACCAGCATTTGTTGTTCCTAGCCTTTTCTATGTTGGCCATCCTAACTGGTGTGAGGTGATATCTCATTGTGGTTTTAATTGGCATTTCCCTGATAATTAGCGATGTGGAGCATCTTTTCATGTGCCTGTTGGCCATCTGAATTTCTTCTTTGGATAAGTATCTGTTCATATCCTCCACCCATTTTTTAATTGGGTTATTTGCTTTTTGGGTGTTGAGGCCTGTGAGTTCTTTATATATTTTGGATGTTAATCCCTTGTCGGATATGTCATTTACAAATATATTCTCCCATACTGTAGGATGCCTTTTTGTTCTGCTGATGGTGTCCTTTGCTGTACAGAAGCTTTTTAGCATGATGTAGCCCCATTTGTTCATTTTTTATTTTGTTTCCCTTGCCCGAGGAGATGCATTCAGGAAAAAGTTGCTCATGTTTATATTCAAGAGATTTCTGACTATATTTTCTTCTAAGAGTTTTATGGTTTCGTGACTTACATTCAGGTCTTTGATCCATTTTGAGTTTACTTTTGTGTATGGGGTTAGACAGTAATCCAGTTTCATTCTCTTGCATGTAGCTGTCCAGTTTCCCAGAGGGCATCTAGGTTTTTAAGAGTGCTCACTTTTATGTCTTATACTGCATCCCTAAAGTGGAATTCCTTTTAAGGAATTGTGACTGATTAGACAGGTTTTCTTAGGAACACATTTGATGTAAAAGGTCTCTTTCAATCTAAAGATCTTCAAGTCTGTTGACCCGGATGGTATATAAACTATCCAATAAGCTGAATTTTAACTGGACATGTGGGTAGAAAAAGTAGACTTAGCTCATTAACTTTTGTGTTTTCCCTCTGGCTAGCACCTTTATATGTGTTGTCCAACAAATAACAAATACTAATTTCTCAAAAGTGGTTTTATTTTAAAAAAATAAAATGATTTAAGATTCAGAAGATAAATATCCTTAGAGTTGCTAAGGATATATAAAATGGGCTTTCTCATGCTTACTCTGCATTTGGATGTGGGCGTTAAAAAAGTCTTTGATATATATTCGATAAGCAGCATTATCTGTCAGAAACCTCAAAAAGTTACTTACCCTTTGATCTAATAATTCTGCTTCTAGGAAATATACCTGTGGAAGGAATTGGACACAAAAAAAATGTGTCTGGGGAAAAAAATGACAAAGAATATAAACCCTAGTGTACATTAACAGTGTCATCTCTCCTCAGATTTAGAGGGTATAATAGGGGCCTTATACCCTATCCTGGAGTGCATGTATAATGAATGGCTAGTTCCACCATCTCTGTCTGGCCATCTCTTCCTCCCTCTCAGTTTGTACCAAATCCTCCCTAAAAATCTGCCTTAGCTTTAACAAGGCTTTGGGAGTGTTTTTAACTTTTCAAAAATACTACATCAAGAACAGTGACTGTAATGGGGTTGGTGGGAGGGACCTGATGAAGGGGTAGTTTAATAACCATAATATTGCACATGTAATTGTAAATTAATGATAATAAAATAAATTATATTAAAAAAATACTACATCAAAACTGAAAATAAAATAAAATGCCCATTTTCATTACTGATTCTGTCAATCTAGCATCATAACACAGGGCAGCTCATGTTTAATAGAAGCTGTGTTCAGCACCTTAGTCTGGTGTGATAAAAACAAAGGGAAAGAAATTTCAAATGCAGCTTTATTGACAAATTCATTAAAACACAAAGAGACAAACAGAGCACAGTACGAACTGTCCAGGCTCAGGGGTCGAGTAGACTTAGGTTTTGATCCCAATTCTGTTACTTACTTGTTGGGCAGTCCTCAGCAAGGTACTTAACCTTTTTAAGCTCCATAGTTTCCACTTACATAAAGGGGACACAATAAAATTATTAAGTAAAATTACTGTATTAAGCTGCACATAATAACTCATTCTTACTTGCAGGCATTGTTCTAAGTGCTTTTTACATATTACCATATTTAATCCTCTAAGTAAATTCTGAGGTGGATTCTGTTAGTATCCCTAATTATAGATGAGGAAACAAGCATAGATAGGTTATATAGCTTGCCTAAGTCATACACCAAGTGGTGGAGAAAAGAGTTAAACCCAAATCATCTGATTACAGTGCCGGGCTCTTCGCCGCTTCACGTATTGCCCTGTTCAGCCAGACAGTGCCTCATCTTTTGTACTGCTTCTCAAGTGGTACTCCAGCTCTTTTGGAGACTAAGAGAAAGATACCTGTAGTGATGAAAAGATACAGAATTACTGTCTTAACCCACTGTTTGGCGGAAGCCAAGATTTTCTTAAAAAATAAGACAGGCAGGAGGATAATTATCTACCATATTGACTGGAAGCTTGCATTCTGTTTCTGGAATTCTATCTGGCACATATTAGGAATTTTCCTCAGGGATAATTATCTAAAACAGGTACCTGGTTACATAGGCTGTGAGTTGCTTTTAGCCATTAGCTTCTAACCCATAAATACCATATTGGTTTAGAATTTGAAGGTATCCTATCCTGTGAAATCCCACAGAATCCAAAGGGATCACTTGCCCATGAAAGCAGTAGTTTCCACAGGCAAGTGAAACCTCACTTGTTTTTCCAGTTATTAATAATGAAACATAGTCACTTGACCTGACTGAAGGCAGAGGGCATACAAATAATACTTTTCAATTCCATTCTTTCTACATAATCGAAATTCCCACACTGAGCATTTAGAAGTACTTAGAGAATTTTAGACCTAGAGGAAACCAAGATCCAAATGGTCAAGTTACCCAGAATCACACCTGATTGCCTTGTGCTTTGCTCTTCCTTACACTGCCCCTGGTCATCCTGTGCTCTTCAGCTCAGGATGCTTGGAGGAACTTCAGCACATAATAAAGTTCTTCAACAGAGGCTTAGTGAGCACTTACTGTCAGAAAGGTCTTGTGCTAAGTACTGAGGATATGAAAATTAAATTCTTGACTTCAGTTACAGGAAGCAGACATACACAGATAATTACAATATAACTAAGCATTGCAACTGGGGTGCTTTTTTTCTTTTACCCTTATGTCTGTCTTTCTACTAGATCTAGAACTCTTTAACTTACTATAAAATAGTAATCATGAAGCGAAGCTCAAAAAACTTTGAGTGTTTTTTATAAGTAAAATTAACACAGCTAATGTATAGCATTAAAAGGTAGCTTGCATAGATAAGCTATGATATATATGTGTATGTAAGTATATGCATGTTAAGGCACTTCTTTGTATTGCTAATTCTAGAGGACTGTTGATAACCACGTTACTATGAGTCTGCTAAACTGTGAAAACAGCTGTGGATCCAGCCAGTCTGGAGGTGACTGCTGTGCCGCCATGGCCAGCTCCTGTAGCACTGCAGCAAAAGACGACAGTGTGAGTGGAACTGCCAGCACAGGGAACCTCTCCAGCTCTTTTGTAGAAGAGATCCAAGGGTATGATGTGGAGTTTGACCCACCCCTGGAAAGCAAGTATGAATGCCCCATCTGCTTGATGGCGTTACGGGAAGCAGTGCAAACACCCTGTGGCCACAGGTTCTGCAAAGCCTGTATCATCAAATCAATAAGGTACGTGAGCATAAGAAAGATCCATGTCCTATAACAGAACCAAATTCAGAGAACATTATTATACAGAACACAGTCATCCCATGCGTAGTCTTATACCTAAAAAAGCTACTTAGGGAAAAAAGATAATGGATAGAAAATTGAGGGATTTAGATTCTTATTCCAGTTCTTACTGTGATATGAAGGGTAACTACCACCTGTCACTCTCCTGAGCCTCAGATAAATACATAAGTAAATAAATAGCTGCTTCTATTTAAAGGAATTCTATTGCAGACTAGGGTGTAAGTCTCTATGCTTTAAGAATATAAAATAAGTGTACCTTAAATGATGATGTGACTAGAATATGATAATCTCAGCTATACAAAGGATCTTCACTGTAAATGATCAGTTATTCTGATTTTAGCTATGTTAAATTTTACCTGCTACCTAATATCTGGACAACTGTAAAATAACCAGTATTTTTAAAGAAAGTTTTAATTGATGGCTCTATCTTCATAATACATCCAAAATAAATCCCCTGCACTGCTAACTGAATCACCATCAGCTCTCAGGCCTCCCTGTTCTACGCTTGCCTTCCTCCAGACTGTTCTCAGTACAGCAGTGAACCTCATAAGGTGATGTCATCTCTGCCCAGAATGTTGCAGCAGATCACCTGGGAGTAAAATTCAGTGTCCTTGTAAGGCCTTTGCATGATAGAACCATAATCCATTTTCTGATCTCCTCTCTGCTATGCTGACTTCCTTCCACCAGTTTACTCTGCTGCTGCTTGAACATGTCAAGCCTGCTCCTGCCTTGGTAAGTTGGCTATAGCCGTTCTTTGCTTAGGACACGCTTACTTCAGTTACCTGCCTAGCTAATGCTCTTCACTCCCTCCAGTATGGCTCAAATCTCACTTTCTCATAGGTACCTGGGCTACCTTGCTTATACCACAGCTTGCCCACCTCCCCTCACACTCCCAATCTTTCTTACCTACTTTACTTTTTTCCCTTAGCACTTTTCACCTTCTAAAATACCAGATAATTTGTATGTCTATTGTCTGCTTGCCCACTGGTAGAGAAACTCCTTGAGAACAGGGGTTGAGATCTGTTGTATTTCTTGATATTTCCTAAATGTTAGGAACAGTGCCTGGCACACAGTAGATGCTCAGTAAATCCTGGTTGCATTAACTGAATGAAGATATATGAGATTTCCACAGATGATTCAAATTCATCTAAGAAATAGATACATTTTACTATTATTCAAAAGTGTATGGGAATATTTTTAGGTGACTGAGGAACTCTATATAGAACAAAAATTGTAAGAAATGGGGGAATTTTATGTTCTTCGATAAATAAGCATGTAACTATATTGGTGAAATCACTCTTAAGTAGAGTAAGCTAGCTATTCACTGGTCTCGTAAGTATTTCTCTTTCAACTTTTAAATTAACTGTTCTGTAAAACTTGAATTTAGGGTAACTACATCCATACTTGGGAGTTGGCCTAATTTAAGTTACAAGGGAGCAGGTCTTTTGTTTCAATTTTTTGAAAAAATGTGTTACCCAGTGTTGAATTGGCAAGATCTGTTTAGGGTAGGTTTTCTCAGCCTCCTTGCAATTGGCATTATGAGCCAGACATGTGCTGTGTGTTGTAGGATGACTTGACAGCATCCCTGGCCTCTGTTCACCATATGCTGTAGTGTGTAGTGTCCCCTTCTCCCCAAGTTGTGTGACCTGGAGTGTCTCCAGGCATGGCCAGATGTTCCTGGGAGGCAGAATTGCCCCAGTTGAGACCATTGATTTAGGGTATACATGAGAACAGTGTTAAAGGTTCAGCTTTTTTTCTGTTTATAATGGTTTTATTTATATTATATTTAGGTAAAAGTAGTACCATCTTACAAATCATTGATGTACAGTATTTTACCAAGTGTCACCCATGCCCAGGAAGGTAGCTAATCTTTAGCAATTTTTTAATAGCAAGATACTCATGAAAATAGTGGGACAGTGGTCTGAAACGGAAGTAAAACCCATAAAAGGAAGTCTGAGGCTTTTTTTTCCCTATTCCCCTCTCTAAGCCAGAAATGACACTTATTTTGACCCTAATGTTCTGAAAAGAATAAAATTTCTCATCCATTATAGTATTTCACAGAATCAAAATGCATCCCAGTCTAATTCCATTTTCTTTTGGAGTGATTGCTAATGTTCTGGATAATGGTTTCCAGTTTGTAAGGGTCATCATATTTTCTCTTAGATATCCATCACTCAGATTTTGAGTATACATACATACATATATATATATTTGTTTATTACTTTCTATGCTTCTTAGAAAATATTTGACAATGTAATAGCATTGTGCATCTCAAAGAGGCCCCATAAAGATTGACTATGTCTCTCACCTTTATTAGCTCTAAGGCATTTGATGGCAGACCCCATTTTTCCACACCTTTTACCTACCACAGCAACTAGCCATGTCACTTTACATATGGGAGGTACTCAACAAATGTTTGAGTGACTGATTAATGACCCTGTAGCCTACCTGACCTACCACATTTTGGAGTGAAGATTGAAACATCCAAAAAGCCACATGGGAATGATAGACACCCAAGCATCCTGGGGATGGTTTTTCCCACTATAAGACAGAATAAGCTGCTGGGAAGCAGAACATGGAGGTCCTTTAACTCCCTCCTACATTGTACCGTAGATATAAAGGAGACTTTTTGTTGCCCATGAGTTAGAGTGTTGTAATGACTTTCAGAGTGAACCTTAAAATGTACCCTCATAGGGATTCTGCTAATTGGTTTAATTTTTAGAGAGTTGTAATGACTTTCAGAGTGAACCTTAAAATGTCCCCTCATAGGGATACTGCTAATTGGTTTAATTTTTACTTATGATTAACCAGTACAGTGTACCATGTTATTAGTATTATACACAGCATATTTAGTTCCATCTCACTAGTATGTTGTGTATCTGCTAACAGAGCATAGGCCTGCCAGATTGCCAGAATTCCCATCCTTAACTTTTATTTCATTTTATGCCAATCAAAATATAATTTTATTCAAATAATTTTTCTTATTTTTTGGTTGGAGTGCCACAATCTAAACTCCCATAGTTTTTAATAGGTAATGAATATGGTGCTGGTTGTATTCATTTTATAAGAGGATAGTTTATTTTGGTGATAGTATGCAATATATAATGTGTTAAATTATTTTCCATAGGAAATAATAAATGGAGAATTTATATGTGGTAAATTAAAGTTTATGTTTTCTAATGTGAAGATGTATGTAACTCTTTGTTTCTTTTAGGGATGCAGGTCACAAATGTCCAGTTGACAATGAAATACTGCTGGAAAATCAACTATTTCCTGACAATTTTGCAAAACGAGAGATTCTTTCTCTGATGGTGAAGTGTCCAAATGAAGGTTGCTTGCACAAGATGGAGCTGAGGCATCTTGAGGTTTGAAAGTTACTCTAAATGTTAGCATATATGCAAGGCAGTTCCTAGAGAATAGGGACTTTGCTCTGTCCATCTGTGTATTCCTAGTGCCTAGCATATAATAATGGCTTAGTAAATTCTTGTTGAATCAATACCAATCCTTTCATTATTGAATATAAATATCAAATACGAACTAGACATTTCTTATTCTGTCTATTCTGGCTTGGCCCCAGTGATAATAAAAAAGAAATTAGTATTCTTCTACAAGTTTTTTAGGTGAACATTGTCTGTAGAAAACTGAAGAGCATTTTAAATACAGATATCACATGTCAGTCCCATAGCTTTGTTTCTCTCACTTTAAAATAAGCAGCAAGTCCTATGTAGCCTCATTTTAATACCCTCATTGTACTTTTTCCTGTTTTCTAAATTGTGTTTTATTATGAACTAAATGGAGTCCTCTTAGAGACTGACGTTAATTGAAGCAGTCAGAGAAAAGAATTTGCTTTTAAGTTAAATAAGTCAATTCTTAGCTTGGTGATTTTATAAGAAATTCAGTATTGTTTATATTCTATTTGAAATTAACTGTTTAAGCATAATTGGAACTTGTCCCCTTTACTTAGCTTCTTTTGAAGAAGTGGCCCTTTTGACACAGTACCAAATTGATAATCAGAAGATCTGAATTTTTCCAGTTCTCTTCCTTAATTATATACATGAACTTGAGCATTCACATTCTTGGTATATATTTGCAATTCACAACTATTACTTGAAAAAAATCATTAAGTCCTTCATATTGTGGCTCTTCAGTGTGTACTAGACAAAGTAGATTCACTAGCCAATTCTATAAAAGAGAACAGTATTCTTAGAAGAGATTATATTTAGAAAATTTAAGGGTTGGCAAATACTAATCAATTATTTTTGCCTTATTTTAGGATCACCAAGCACATTGTGAGTTTGCTCTCATGAATTGTCTCCAATGTCAACATCCCTTCCAAAAATGCCAACTTAATATTCACATTCTCAAGGAGTGTCCAAGGAGACAGGTTTCTTGTATAAATTGTGCTGCATCGATGGCATTTGAAGAAAAAGAGGCATGTACTAAGTTGGATTTGTTAATTCCACTACTTCTTAAAAGACTTTTTAAAAATATACATTTGAAGGCATTAGCAGAAATGTACATTTGAAGGGGTTAGCGGTAGATGAGGATGTTACTCCAGTTCTGAGTCTGTGTTATCAGTTGTGGGAAAATTGATTTTTAAGAAAGAAAGTTCAGTAAACCATTTTAGTGAATAAATGTAGTGTTTTATGTGTATATCCTTCTCAGAAAATATTGTTTATACTACTGACCACTGCAATAGATGCAAGTAACACAATCTAGGAAAGACATGTGCTGATCTACTTTCTTATGTGGTATTTTAATGACCAGTCTTGGATTAGGGACAACCAAGTAAATGAATACTGTGTAAGGCAAACTTTGCTCTTTGTTAAACACGATGGGTTGTTAAAATGTTTATAGAAATAAGTTAAATCCCACAGTGTGTTCCACTGGTGATAATTCATCGAGCTATACACATACAACGAATTCACTTTTTTGTACATGTTTATTTCAATTAAAACTTTTATCTTTGAAAAGAAAATTCCTGGTGGCTGAGAGCATCATGCTGATAAAACACTTTTACACTCAGAAACTGAGATGTGGAAAGGTTAAGTTATTTTATATTAATATTGCCGATGACAAAACCAGCACTGAGATCCTAGTCCTGGATTCCCATTCTGTGTTCTTTTTACTAAAATAATCTACCTAAAATTTATGGTTCTTTTTAAATAATGATTAAGGTACTTCCCTTAAGCTTCTTTGTTACAAATTCGTATTGGTAATTTCCCCTCTGTCCTTAGAGATCAAACATATTATACTCATTAAGTTGATGAAATATTTTTTTTAAAGTCATCAACTTGCTAAAAATGTTAAGTCTGAGGCATAATTAGTGCAAATTGTTGTCTTCCTAAGCTTCAGTAAATTAAATGGAGTTGACCTGGAAAGCTCATTATTTCTTGGCATGTCAACTGAACTAAATTCATTGTATCCTAGAAAGCAAGGTCTATCCTCCTGGGGTGTATGAGAACCTGGGCACCAAAGCCTTCTGCCCTATTAATGCTTCTGTTCTTTACTCCTCTTGATAAGAGCTGTAATTAAATCATCATGCTATTGTTAGAAATTTTTGGAAGAGTGCCTTTGGAGAATTATGATATTGGTAAATGATGTCCAAGTAGCCACAGATGCTCTGGCATTAGGTTGATTTAAAATATCCTCTTTCACATACTACCATATTCTTTTAAAGAGCTAGAAGGCAGGAAGAATCTCACCACTGCACTAAGGGAGAAAAAATAATCTTGGTATATTCTCACATTTTCATTTTGCACAAATTGATGTCCTTAATTTGTCCATAGTGAAAATTGCTTTTTATAAATTTTTCTCATGATTTTCTTCTATTTCTCTAATAAAATTTAGATCCATGACCAGACCTGTCCTTTGGCAAATGTCATCTGTGAATACTGCGATACCATGCTCATCAGAGAACAGGTATAATGGTTCCCTTTCACAAATTAACATTTCTGTAAACAGATTAAAGAAGTGAGTTGGGTTTTTAATTGAAAATTTAAAATAAATACAGGTTGAAGAAGTATTAGAAATATGTGACAATTTTTCTTATAAATTAATATAATAAATACTTAAAATACTCAGCTCTCTGTACTTAAAATTCTTAAGTCATTAACAGAATACCTGTGTTTGTGTATATTCATAAAAGTTCACAACAAAACCAATTTGAAGATAATTTTAAGAAAAAATAATTTTAAAATCCTCATTTAAAGAAAAAAAATAACTGTAAGAAATACACACTTACACATTGTGAAACAGAGATCTTAGGTGCCTAGAGACCAGGTGAAAGAGTAAGAGACAACAATGAAATAGAGGAAAGCAAGTTTATTCAGTAGCAGAACATTATTTGTAGCTATAGCCTCTGAGACTTTTTGGGAGATGTTGTCATTTCCAGGATCTGTAGCCCCTCTGTTTAGTTGTATAGGTTACTAACGGGGCAGCATCAGAAGTAGTAATTGTAATAGAAAACTATACATTTTTATTGTTAATACAGAAAGGAAAATTCCATCTGATCGCTATCTTTTGACATTTGGGGAGTTTACCCACAAAATATAAATATTAGTCATCAAATATTTATATACCCATGAGATCTGCAAACCCAAAGATCATAACTGATACCTTACAGTGTGGAAGCAAGCAAAACCTGTTACTCATCTAAACTTTTCCATTTGTCTGTTAACAGAGCCCTTCAGTTTTTTTCCAACAAAGCTTTAGGTTGAAGGTGTTAAACTTCTTTCTGCTTATGAAGTCTCATCCCCCAGTCTTCCTTTTTGCTCTGTCTTAATATTTAAAGAAAACCATATAGTACATTTAAAACCCAGGAAAAGTAACACATAATGTAGGAAAAAACCCTGGGTTAAAAGTCAGAAAATACAGGTTTTGATCCTGGCTATGCCACTGACTTGCCTACTGACCTCTGACAAGAAAGCTGATATTCTAGATCAGGAATCAGCGGAGTAGCCTGCTGGCCAATCTGGACTGCTGTCTTTTTTTGTAAATAAGTTTTATTGGAACACAGCCATGCCCTCGTGTCTATGTGTTATATTTTGTACCACAGTGGTAGAGTTGAGTACTAGGGACAGAGACCACAGGGCCACAGAGCTGAAAATGTTTACCATCTGACCCTTTACAAAAAAAAAATGTTGCTGACCTCTGTTCTAGATAATGTGAAATGAAGGATTGGATTAAGTGGTATCTAAGGTCCTTTCTGCTTGAAATATCTGTGATTATAGCCAAAGTAAATTTCTAAAGGGAATTTAGTACCACTTTCAAAGAATAGGATTTTGCATAACGGTTCTCACCCTAAAGAGTGTGTTTCAGAGTCTGCAGATCAAAGGCTGAGACTTTTTTTAGAACTTTTATTAATGTGCTTAAAAATGCCTTCTGAGTCTCCCCTGGGTAACCAAAACATACCCTAGTTTAAAAAAAAGTAAGATTTATGAGAGATGGTCCTGGGGAAAGTAATGGGCGCCATCAGTGGCTTCAGTGTCTGCAGTTGACTATTCAATGGCCCTGGATCACAGTGAGAGTCCTGGTTGAGTTTGCAGTTCTAGTTGACAGCAGAAGGTGCTTTTTCTCTAAAATGCCACTAGAGGGTACCATTTCCCAACAAACAAATTGATCTTGAAATAAATTTTGAGTGATTTTGGGGGATGGTATGAGATGTTGATATTGCCTTTCTCTGTGATTTTTGGAAGGAAATATTATTTCAGTGTTTGTGAGCTACCTAGTTTCTGTTGCAGCTCCTGCCCTCATCTCTGCCGTCGCGGCACACAGACATAGATATCCATGGGCAATACACCATTTTCTTCAGATGAAATGTAAATCCTCATTTCAGGTGTGATCTCATCAAACAGGACATGATATGCAGGGAAAAACATTTTTCAACCTTTGTTTTGGTTTTCAGATGCCTAATCATTATGATTTAGACTGTCCTACCGCCCCAATTCCATGCACATTTAGTACTTTTGGTTGCCATGAAAAGGTAAGGTGTTTTCTTTTTTTTTCTTTTAATTCCCAAATATAGATAAAGAAAATGCAGTTAGAGTGGAGGGGAGAGCACCCCTGGGAATGGAGATGGCTGACATGCATTGTATATGGAGTCTTAAGCCCCAAAGAGAATTGGGGTGCACCATACTGATTTGGGGGAGTCGTTTGTGATGATAAAGGAAGGTGTGATTGAGATCATCTAGAGTGAAAGTGTACAGGAAAGAGAATTAGACCAGGAGAGGCGTTGAACGAACAGTATTAGAGATTGTTGAAGTAGTCTAGGAGAAAGTAGTAGTATTTTGGGCTCCAAAATTAGTTTCATAACTAGTGATTAGCTGTGTCATATATCTGAAATAGAACACTGTTGGTGATAAGCCATTCTTTCTGGAGAGTGCAGCTACGTGTCTACTTTTCCATTATGTTTTTTAATATTTTTTTACAATACGCATTCATTTCTTAATTTAAAAAAGAAAATGAACAAATGATATTCAGTATGGTTACATTTTGTGGCAAGATTCTGTATTTGTGCACACAGACAAAAAGACGAAGGAAATGTATCAAAATGCTAATGGTAGTTACATGAGGTAATAGGTAACTTACTTTCTTTTATGGTCATCTGTATTTCCTTTTTCTGTGATACACTTGAATTTTATATATATATACATAATTATACATGGGAAGTATAAAAATTACTTTTATAATAAGAGTCATTATGAATATTCTTTTCATATAACAGTTGGATGTTCTTGATAAGCTGAGAAGAGTATGAAAACAAAGTCCAATTTGTAGTATGTAAAATAAATGAAGAATTGGGGACAGTGCAGAGGGACTATTTGAGATAATAAAAGGGAGAGAGAGAAAATGGTATTAGCTAGGGGGATACACAAGATAAGTAGAGAGGTCTGCCCCCCACCCCTTTTTTCTGAATGGGAAAGACTAATAATTATATTCTGAGGAAAGGGTTAGGGAAGAGAATATTTGAGGATAAAGAAGAAATGGAATAACTAAGCAAAACCTCTGCGTTGTTGAAAAGGTGTGGAAGCCAGTTAGAGCCCAGGTAAGGCATTAATCTCAGACAAGCAGAACATCTCTAAATCAGAAGAGAAGGATGGGTGGATGGGTATAGATCCTGATACTTTTATAGGTGGGAGGAAGATTTATCTTAGTTCAAGCTGAGAGTGTTCAGCAGCTAGCCCCAGTTTTTCAGTGAAATAAGAAGCAAGATCATTTCATTGAATTGAGACTCTAATGAAGACGAAGAAGGTTGGGGGGAGCTAAGGGGAGTTGTGATGTTACCTAAAAACTTTTTCTTTGGCTTGGCTAGGTCCCTTTCCTAGTCTTCACAGTATCTATTCCACCTAAGGCTTCTGCTCGATTTCTAGATGCAGAGGAATCACTTGGCACGCCATCTACAAGAGAATACCCAGTCACACATGAGAATGTTGGCCCAGGCTGTGCACAGCTTAAGCCTTTCTGTAGCTCCCATGCCTCCCATACGTGATATGTTTCCATATGATTCTGCCCCTGTGTCCCGGGCTTCCTCTGGATGTCACCCAGAGATCGAGAATTTCCATGAAATCATTCAACAGTTAGAGGGTCGCCTTGTAAGACAAGACCATCAAATCCGAGAGCTGACTGCTAAAATGGAAACTCAGAGCATGTATGTAAATGAGCTCAAACGAACTATTCGAACCCTTGAAGACAAAGTTGCCGAAATAGAAGCACAGCAGTGCAATGGGATTTACATCTGGAAGATTGGTAACTTTGGAATGCACTTGAAATCTCAAGAAGAGGAGAAACCTGTTGTCATTCATAGCCCTGGATTCTACACAGGGAAACCTGGGTACAAACTGTGCATGCGCCTGCACCTTCAGCTTCCAAATGCCCAGCGCTGTGCAAACTACATATCCCTCTTTGTCCACACAATGCAAGGGGAGTACGACAGCCACCTCCCTTGGCCCTTCCAGGGTACAATACGCCTTACGATTCTTGATCAGTCTGAAGCACCTACCAGGCAAAACCATGAAGAGATAATGGATGCCAAACCAGAGCTGCTTGCTTTCCAGAGACCCACAATCCCACGGAACCCAAAAGGTTTTGGCTATGTGACTTTTATGCACCTGGAAGCCCTAAGACAAAGAACCTTCATTAAGGATGATACTTTGTTAGTACGCTGTGAGGTCTCCACCCGCTTCGACATGGGTAGTCTTCGGAGGGAGGGTTTTCAACCACGGAGTACTGATGCAGGGGTATAGCATCCTGTTGTTTGTTCAAAACAAAACCAAAAATACCCCGTCTGGAGAAAATAGTGTGTTTCCTTGCCCTTTTCTCCATAATATGCAAGCAAGAAAAGCAGTGGGAAGGATATACCCACCAGTGAATGTTGTTAAGAGAGATCACTTACCACTTCTTCCTGCTACACATACCTGAAGCAGTTTTTTTGGGGGGAATCTTCATGTTCCATGCTTTTTCAGAAACTGAAGTGCCTGTGGCCAATTGCAGCAGCTGTTGTGTCAGTTACTATACCTCTTTGTTGTACTTTCTGGGCTTTTGCACCAGTGTGTTTTACTGGCCAGAAAGCCCAGGATTGGAGTGAAAAAGCTCAAACCTTTTAATAATGACGTTCCTTAAAACTTCAGCTTATTTTTGTAGTATTATGTGTAATATGTTAAACTTGAGAATCACTACCGCCTTGTGCTGGCATCAGCAAGGAGTTAATTACTTTAGAGTTCTCTTCTTTTTTGACCTCCTGTAGGTTTCAGAGGATTTGAACCTTATTACTTGGAAAGCTTAAGTTCTCATTCACCCTATTCCCCTGCCCCCTGGGATGTAACTCAAGATATTCAGGAACTAATTTAAGCCCTAAATATAACCTCACTTAATTTCAGGTGAACATATCTGTTGAATCATTCTTATTTAAGTGTTTCATTCTACTTCGCTTACATATTTCCTTGTGGTGATGAAGTAGCATCTTCAGAGTTCAGGATTCTGAGAACCATGTGGAACCAACTGCTTAGTGTTATGCAATAAATCTCTTTTTGTCTATTCAGTGCAAAGTGAATTCCACAGTCTTTCAAGTTCTCTATTTCTTAATGCTTGTAGGACTGGGACACCAACATAGAATTAAACATATTTCAACTAGTCAACCAGTGTGGCATCTCATTGGTGATGACAAAAGCTATATGAGCCAGAAACTTTCAGTTCTTTTGAACATGCTCTGGTTTAGGTCATTTAAATGGAACAAAATTAATTTCCTAGAAGCAGAATTTCTTAATACTTGTGAGATCACTGGGGATACCTAAGGTCACCAGAGACTAAGATTGGAAGGTCGTTATATCAGGACTTAGCTTGAATAGGTTGCTTTAGTCCAAAAATTCATACTTGAAGAGGGTCCTGTGGAATGTATTCAAGTGGCTAAATGTCGCTAGTTGGGAGAGATTATGTTTGTGCAATTATATATTTTTAAAAGCCTATAGATATTAAATATGGTGAAATCTAGTTCTCAGGGAGTCCCACAATTAATGTAGGCACTTATAAAGAATCTAAGAGGACCCATAACATTTACACAAGATTGTTTTCAAGTTGTCTGGTCCTGAGAAATGGTATGGTATTTCCAGAGAGGGCAAAATCAGAACCCCTTGACCAGCATTCAGAATCAACCTTAATTTCAAGAGGAAGCTGAGAGACCTTGTCTACAGAGAAGAATGGTTGGGATTCCAGGCAGACCCAGCAAGTGTCACTTTGACCTTTCCCTTCACTTTTCTATATACCCTCACTCCCAACTCCAGCTCTGGAGGGTTTATGTTATAAAGTGGAAGGAAAGGTCACACGGAGGTCCTGTCCCCAGCACCACCGTCAACATCACCTGCTCACCACTAGGTCGCAGTTTGTTCCTAGCAGTTTGTGTCTCTTAGCGACTATGATTTCCAGCTCATGAGAAAGGGTCACTGCAGCACCAGCTCTAGGAAGGGAACCCAGCACTGCCGCTGTTTCTGAGATTGTTCTTCAATGAGTAATTGTCAGGATCTATTTAAAAAGTAAATGGTAGTTATTTTTGTTGCATAGAAAAAGACTAAAGGAACTATACTAAACTATTTTTGATGACT
The DNA here is from genome assembly GCA_032199065.1 of Smutsia gigantea. Classification (NCBI taxonomy): domain Eukaryota; kingdom Metazoa; phylum Chordata; class Mammalia; order Pholidota; family Manidae; genus Smutsia; species Smutsia gigantea. Next base: position 299,002 of record JAVSCE010005805.1, on the reverse strand, counting down.
TATTTTCTTTGTGCTTTCTTAATATGCTTTATATTTTCTACAGTAAGCATGTACATTTATCAGAGAAAAAAAATTAAATGTTGTCACAAAACATTCAACCCCAGCAGAAAAGGAAACGCTGTTTCAAAGCTTCCTGGTCAATTTCTATTAAAAGCATAGCTGTGCATTTAAGTACTGAGGCGAGTCATTTCCTGCTTTGGTTATGTTATTTTTTCTACTAACTCAGGAGTCTTATCTTAATCCAAACAAAAACAGTTTTTGCCTAACTTCCACCTCTAGCTCCAGGTTTCCCATGTGTAAAATGAGTTGAATCAGACGTTTCTAGGGTCCACTCCAACCATAAGATTCTGTTTTAAGAAATTTAAGTCCTAACTAGCAGAGCAGTGACAATATTTACTAAAGGATTTTGCCAGTAGAAAATTGCTTTACCTTATTTTTTTGCTGACAGAATATTTTACTGCAATTTAGCATCCATCAGCTGGGCTCATCTTAATTCAAACAAGCAATTTTTTTAACCCCCAATATGAGCATTTTGTAATGAACCAACCATTTATTTTATACTAGTCATTGTGAATATGGAATGAGGTAATGGTCAGTGACTGTCATTCCAAATAGAAGCTTTCGTTAAGACTTCAGCATAGAATCAAGGGTTACCTAGAAAGCTGATCTCTTAAATTTTTCAAATCTTCTGTCCCTCTCTGAAACATGCTAGTTTTACCCAGTTGTCTTACAAATATTTGGGCCGTGTATTTGCATTTTATTTACCTCTTAACATATTTATTTTGCATCATTCTTAGACATAGCAAAGTTGTTTCCTCTTTGCCCAGAGATATCCAAGCCAATGTTGCGTGAAACTTGCTACAGGTTTTGCTATTGGGAAACAAGTCAGGATGTTGATTTGTCGTCTGGTAGTTTTTTACTGTCCTTTGGCTGTTGCAGCAGTGACAGTTTCTGGCTGTATTACAATACAATTCAACTTTTATTTTGGGTATGAGTTAAGTGAAATAGAATGAAAGGTGAATTTTTTCCTCTAATGATGGACTAATATGGAAATGTTGGATGATCTCTAACAATTTATTTTGTGATAGGTGTAAAATTATTTTTCCCATTACTGTTTTATATTAGTAAGGCTTAGATAAACCAAGAGCATAAATTATGAATTACGCATGCAATTAGAATACATTCATTCCCCTTAAGGAAGAACAGTTGCTTGTCATTCCTTTATCCAGAGAATCCTCAAGTCTCTGGTGACCAGAAAACATTTTTAATTATTACAGAGGTTTTTCTTATTTAAGACATTGAAGTGCTTTTCTTTTATTCAATTACTGCTGCTCTTTTCTTGGCTTGCTTCAGTTAAATTCTACTCATTGTTTTATATAAAAAGCATTAGGTGTTTTTTATGAAGTCTAGTTCCATAACCTAGCAATGCAATGCCTTAAGGAAATGAAAAACGGACAATAAATAGTTGTATTTCTCTATTATAAAACTTTTTAATTCCCAGGTTCCCATGATAAGCTGTAGTTAGTTTCACAGTTATTTTTCTTGCGTCTATAGAATGGAGTTGGCACTTCCAAATAGGCAGTATCCAGGAAGATAATCTGTTTAGATCAATTAAGATGAATCTCTGCTGATTGTAATATTCAGTTACGGCTTTCACGTTTAGTCCAAGACAAACACTTGCAAGGAGATTGCCTGGTTGTTTGGCTAGATGTCACCTAAGCCTTTAATGTTTTTAAAAAGCTTCTTCCGCCCTCCCCCCCCAAAAAAAATTCAGATTGTTTTAAAATTATAAAAGACTGAAAAATAATTGTAAATGAGGAAAACACTAGGTGGAAGGAGGAAATAGGTGCTCCTTTTTTGCGAAGTGCTTTCTTGGCAGGATGCTAGCTCTGCCTTTAGGATGAGAGGAACAGAGAGGCTCCTCCTGTTCGCTCAGGACCTGCAGCTGACTGCAGGCGCCATCCAGCCCCCAGAAAGTCACTCAAGACAGCTGCCATGCTGCCTTCAGCTGTGTTCTCTGAAAGGGAGTCCTGGCATCAGAGCATCCTTGCCTCTGCTGACTGACTGCATGGACTCCAACCTTCTCATGGGTAGATTTCAGGGTAAAAGCGATAGTGCCAGTGGAAAGCAGGGAATATGGATTGCTGTATTCCAAGAAGGAATGCTGTCAGTCCTGGGTATATAACAGCATCATAGTCCTCTGCAGGCCTCAGGAGAATGTAAAAACTGAGGGACAGGGATGCTGTTCCGCTTACTGCTGAAACCTTATACTTAGCACAGTGCCTAGCTCACAGTTAACACTCAGATATTCAATAGTGATCATTTAATGAAAATACTGATCGAAGCTGACCGATTTCTGGTAATTAAGTAGTAATGTAAGTTATAGGTTGTAAGGCATAGTTGTTACTTTTTTCTTGCTTTTTTCCCCCAGCACTTTATTATGAAGTGTTTTAAACATGCAAAAATGTTGAAAGAATTGTGTAGTGAACATCCATCACCTAGAATCTACAAATAATATTTTGTTAAATTTGCTTTATCACTTAACAGATGTAACTTTTAATGAGACTTATTCAAGGTTGGTTTCTTTTTAAAAATCTCACTGTTAAGATAATGGAACAGCTTTAATCAAGTTGTCTTAAACTCTTTGGGAGAAACTTGTGATATTTGAGTTACAGCTGGAATTGTAATTCCTGACTTTAAGCTAGTTATAAACTTGTAAATCTGTTACACTGAATTTTAATTTTATTTTGCCTGAAGGGGCTTTTTTATAATGGATTTATTTGAAAGTCCTTGATCAATTGTGTAAAATATTCTAATGCTATTTTCACACTTGATAAATTATTCAGTTAATTTCCCTGGTGAAAATGTAATTTTTGGCCCGTTTTGCTTACATGAGGTTCCAGGATTACGTTCCCAGAGGGCTGAAGAGGCAGTGTAATTTAGCATGTGAATTACTAAATTAGGAGGTGAAATTTAGATTTTACTCCTGACTGACCATGGGCAAATCAGTTCTCTTTGTCTTTGTGTCTGTATACCTACCTGTATAGTGGAGACTAGAATTTGAAATTTAGAAATTATTAATTAATGGGTAACATTTATTAGTGCTTGGATCTGTTAAGAAAGACACTTTATGAATCCAAGGAGGCTCTTAAATTCTGTAACTGGTATGATAGGCTGGCTGTGGAGTGAAATCTGCCTTTGAAAAATTGAAGCACATGCAAAATCAAAGTGTCTTACCAAAAGCCTGCTGTTTAGGATTGCCGTGGAATTTGTGAGCAGTTTTTTCCTAATCTAATTCATCTGGACTCAGAGAGCGAGTGAATGCATGGGAGGATGGAGACACTAATCACCGCAAGACGGAAAATCAGCGTTCAGTTTAAAAGCAGGTTGTATGGAAGGAAGAGCTTAGAGGAACTTTCCGGATTCACTGCACACACCCTTACTGCTCCTCTAACCATTGCCACACAATGCGAAAAACAAGACCTGCTCCTGCCTGCAGCTCAGCCTCAGAAGGTACCATCAGATCAACACACAACCACAGGACTGACCAAGGGATGAGGAGGGTACTCTACTTACCTACTAAGTGTGACATTCTTTCTCAAGCCAGGTTATGAATGCAGGTTCACATTTATCTCACAAAAGCACTTGGAGTTTTTACTTTAGATCATGTCTTGGTGGTGGTTTCAAGAGTATGACCAAAACAGTGTTCTTTGAATGATACCTTATTAAATATTCATTTAGAAGAAAACAAATGTCAAACTAATATGCTCTGCCACCTCCCATCTGTCATTGATATTCTCTTGTCAGCCTACATAGGGCACCAATATCTTTACAAAAAAGGAATTTAATTAAAATGAAATATGTATTAAAATATAAGTGCTATCCAGATATTTTTTAAATAAAATAGCTAGACTGCTTTGATTTTTGCTTTATCGTTCTTCTACTTTGGAGACTGCAACTCCCTATATTGGGAAGGAAAAATGATTTCGGGCACTCATTTACACATGAAATAAACAGTTTCTTGCACCTTCAGGTAATGGTAAGTGGGGGATTCATTCTAGTCCTTGGTTTAGGTTAGGCTGTGGTTTCTCCCTGCGGCTTTTAAGACTGCATTTTGCAAAACAAAGTTAGGCCCAAAGAGAGAGGAACTTTTCCATAACCACTTTAGGTCCAATGAGAAAAACAAGTGAATAGAAAGTATGAAACCAGGTAACAGCATGAGCAATTATTCCCTGCAGATAAATGAGAAGCTTGGGTTCTCCCAGTTCTCCCCAGCTCAAGGCCTTTCCTTGGTTAGCAAACTTCCTGGATGGGATTTTTGGTGATGGCTGCCTCTACTATGCAACAATTAAAAGCATTTTTAGGAAGCTTTCTATGGGCCAATCCTTGTCTATGCTAAAATAAACTCAGTTTCCTAATGGAACATAATAGCTGGTGAGGCATGTAAATGCTGTACAGAATGTCACCATAGTTTTTAAATCAAAGTTGGAAAGTGAAATACTGTTATTAATCCCACAATAAGCCATATAAATTTTTTTTCAAACATTCCACCTGTATTTTGGGTTAGTTTCTTGGTGTTTATCTTCTAGTCCATTCCTGTGGATGTCTGTTGTCATATTGTAAAAATAAACTTCTGTATGGGCACCAGCAGGGGCAGAATTACTTTGTAAAAGTGGCAGTTGCAGTCTTGTTGGGAAATGATGCATAATCAAAGTAATTTTTGCATGGTCTGGATAGGGATTGGTACATTTTAATAATATTAAAACTGAGTCAGTGAGTCTGATCTTCACAGAATTTTACTCCTGAAAGCTAAATAATAAAACTGCACTGAAAAGTAGATTATAAAGTCCTTAAAAACAATGCTTCCCATCTTTATGCCACTTTCCCAGCTGGCGGTTCTATCCTGATTGGCAGAGGTTGATTTAAAAAAAAAAGAAAAAAGCCTCTGTCTGAGGGGGTCAGGACTCTGTCTTAAATCAAAGTTCATTTCCTCCAGGCTGGTCATTTAACTTGAGTTGTCTACATAAAATAGACAAAGTCCCACCAAAAGTATTTAAAGAAGGAAACTAAACCCTTTAGGATAGGGGCCTAAAAGTAAAATTTTTATTTAAATTAAAATTTAAACCTAATGTGATATTTCTTTGGAATCATGGAGAAGAAAGAGAAAGCAAGTTTTCTGAATACAACTAGGCTAGTAGAGCTGCTGAATTTGACTTTTTTCTTTGTCTTTAGAGTGTTTTGCAGTCTTTTTTTTTTTTGCTCATGATCCACAGTAAATTACATGATAGAGATGAACAAATAATATGTATACTGATTCAACTGAAATGGAAGGTTTATGAAACACTTGCTTTTTTTTACATCTGATGCGATCTGGTATTTTATGTTCTTTTTTAACTTTAAAAATGTAAGCCCAGAACACAAATGAGTTTATCAGAATGAAACTTGCCTCTTGAGTCAAGATCTAAGGATTTTAAATCTCTCAAGAGGCTAGAGGCCAAATTCATTCTTTGTCCCTCCCTCCATCCTTCAGTCCCCCTGTCCCTCTCTCCCTCTCACCCTCCCACCGCCTCTCACAGTCAGATGCTCACAGTGGTGAATTGGGCCCTCACAGCCCTGACTTGCTCTTGTTCTGTGTCATCTGGGCTCCAGTCCATCCCTCTCCTGCAGCCTCCCCTTCAAGGCCTGGTCTTGATGCTTCTGCCAATCTCTCCTTCTCGCAGCCTAAGTAATCTCATTGTTTACGGAAGGGAAGCCCCATTTCCACCTATTTCTCCAAGATGTGGGTCCTCTCCTGCTTCGCAGCTCCTCTAAATTGTTCTGTAGACTTAAGCTTCAGGAAAACAAAATCCAGGAAGATTTACAAACTCTTGTTCGTTGTTTTGTTTTGTTTTGCCATATTTCGCCTGATGAGGTAGGGTGTTACCTGTTTGAATTAGGTGAATAGAAGAGAGATATATTTCTTCTTAACATCTCAAAGAGTTACTGGGAACATGGAGTGTCTCCTTAATCAGACTGTGAGCTTTCAAGGAAAGAGCTAGGTCTTCCATCTTAGATGGAATTCAGAAATATCTAATATGATCTTGGCCTTTGTTAAAGGGTAATTTTCAAAAAAGTCAGATTATGGTTCTCATACAGATATCTAATGAGCACATGTTAAAGATTTTATTTAACTTTTAATGAGGGGACCAGGCAGATGTTACAACCTGTTCAAAGTATAATCCAAAGAGAGACACAGACAAGGAATATTTAAATAAATGTCCAAATGGAGGCAAAACTAACCTTTTCCTTGGTGGGAGTGAGAAGTCAAGTGAACCTCTCCCCACAGGACATAATTTGCGTTTCTAGAAACAAATATTATTTTGCATTGCTCTCAGTTACCTACAAGAGAATTGTAAAAGAGCTTTCTTATAATCAGAATTTGATAACCCCCAAGGGTGTGCTTCAGACTACACAATGCTTATTGTTCCATCAGAGAATAAGATTTCCCCACACCCTATACTAACAATAATTCAGTGCAGTGTGTGACATATATCTGTCTGTGGTGCCCATTCCTGCCTAGAATGGGACTACTCTGTCAGTTGGTATGAGATGACGGCTTGTTCGCGCTCGTACAGAACTCCAGCTAGTAGATAAGCATGAATGGAGCAAACCCAGTTGAAGACGAATGCAGCGGTAGGGGGCAGCAAAGTTCCATCCCAAAAGAACGCAGCCTTCAGGAAAACATTTACGAAATAGGATTAACCTGGAGTCGTGGGCTTTGAAGGCGTCCGTAAATTCCCGAGATTGTGTGCAAAAAGTTTTGCTTCATGCATTTTTCTGGGAAGAGAGTCCTTACGTTTTTGCTTTTAAGTCTGACAAAAACAAAGTACTTCCCCCCAGATGCTGGAAGTTCCACATCCCAACTGTCTTATTCACAAATTGGTTTCCAGATTAGCTTCAAATTACAAACACGTGAGGAATTATTAGGTTGAATCATACAAAACTGCCATCTTTGTAAGGTCAGCAAAGATGAATAGTTTCTCAAAGTTCAACATACACACACAGATTCCTGGTTGCCCCCATTCTGATACTGCCAGTGGGTGGGTGGACATCTGAGATCAACTGCCATTTCAAGTTGAAGTTTAGGAAAACGGACTGTCGAACTCCTGTCCATCCAAGGTCTCGACATTTAACCCAAGCTCCGTTTGTCCACTCCGAGCAGTGAGAGCCACGTTGGCATTAGGACCACCATCCCACCCAGTTCACAGCAGAGGCTTTTTTCAAGGTGTCTGGTCTGAGGACCACTAACCTCAGAATCTCCTGGGGTGCTTATTAACATGCATATCATTAGGCCCTTTGCTAACCCTCCCTTCTTCCCCAGTTAGTCTCTGAGAGTCAGGCTGGGGAATCTGCATTCTAAATAGGCTTCCAGGTAACTTTTGAGCAAAACAGAGTGAGAAAGCACAGGAGATGGGAGGAGCGAGTATAAGCTAAGGCCTAACAGCTGTATCAAAGTATAGTAGTTAAAATGGTAAAATCATGGCTCTCATTCAAATATAGAATGGGTACATGTCAAAGGTTTTATTCAGCTCATAAGTTTATGATGGAACTATAATGCTAAATACATTTGAGGAAAAAGGGTTTATGTAATACACCAGGGAAAGCATTTCCAAAACAAAAAAAGCATCTTGAAAAAAGATAGCTAGGTTACAGAAGAAATTGGTTAATGTCCTGCAGGATAATAAAACCATAACCTTTGGGGTTATCTTTCCTACCAAACAGAAAAATACGAAGTATGGCTATAATCAAATAATACATAGCAAAGTCAAACAGATACATTCTCCTAGAAAATTAAATAATACTTGGGTGAGCTGGCTAAATAAATCCCCAGTATGACTTTGAAAGGATGTGAAGCCCAACTTTTTCCCTTATTTCCTCCAAATTTCAAATAATTCTTTTTTACAGGGAAGGAAGGAAATATGTGGACACTACACCGCTTGGTGAGAAAATTCATGCTGGAACAGATGTGTTCAAAAACAAGAACCAATTAATTCAGAGGGAGGAGAAAACGATATTCAGGACTCATATATAACCTCCTTGGAAATATTTTAGACACTAGCTACAATCATTTCTTCCTGCTTTTTCAATAAGTGATTTGTCATCTTTGTAGCTCTCTGGCTTACAAACCAGTCATTCTCTAATAATCTCCTAGAACTTTACCCTAGAAGTTTGCGTAGATTTTCAACTTGGTTCTTTTGTTTTTAATCTAAAATTTCATGCACTTTGTTTAAACATCAGAAATATACTCTGATTTTTATGTAACTGTTGTTGCCTCTGGGATTAAACTTGACCATCAAGAGCTCAAGTAGAAAAACCATGTGTCCCAACCTAGCCTCAGTATTTCTTCATAACTTCTTTTTCCTTTGGAAGGATAGTTTGGGGATGGCTAGCTCTTTTGTAGGTAAACATTTGAAGTTCAGCAACCTCTTCATTTCAGTTCAGTTCCTTCTAGTTTCAAGTAAAGTTAAAAATCATTCAGTGGTTATCTCTGAGATTACTCTGAGAGGTGTCTTTTCTTTGTACTTTTCTGTGTTTCTCCTTTTTTAAACAAGACTATGTCTTTTTAAATTAAATTAATTTAACTTTTAAAACTCACTTCTCTGATCAAAAATGTACCATACTTTAAGTTGATAATAACAGCATCTACCATTTATTGGCTCTTTAAATTTTGAAAAAATACTTTTTTTTCCCATGAAGTGATTTATTATTTTTTTTAATGTATCGTTAATGTACAATCACTTGAACATTATGGTTACTAGACCCCCTATTATCAAGTCCCCCCACATACCCCACTACAGTCACTGTCCATCAGCGTAGTAAGATGCTATAGAATCATTATTTGTCTTCTCTGTAAATACTGCCTTCCCCATGCCTCTCACCGCTGCATTACGTGTGCTAATCGTAATGCCCCTTATTCCCCTTCTCCCTCCCTTCCCACCCATCCTCTCCAGTCCCTTTCCCTTTGGTAGCTGTTAGTCCATTCTTGGGTTCTGTGAGTCTGCTGCTGTTTTGTTCCTTCAGTTTTTTCTTTGTTCTTATGCTCCACAGATGAGTGAAATCATTTGATACTTGTCTTTCTCCGCCTGGCTTATTTCACTGTGCATAATACCGTCTAGCTCCGTCCATGTTGTTGCAAATGGTAGGATTTGTTTTCTTCTTATGGCTGAATAATATCTTTGTTTTGTTTTTAAATAATCTTTTTGACATAATGTTTTATATCTTATAAAAGACACACCAATTTCAAAGATATTTATACACCAATATTCATATCATTATTCACAATAACCAAAAGATGGAAACAACACAAATGTCCATCATGGATGGATGGATAAACAAAATGTGGTATAAACATACAATGGAATATGATCCAGCTTTAAAAAGGAAGGAAATTTTGACACATGCTACAACACAGATGAACCTTGAAGACATCAAGTGAATTAAGCCAGTCACAGAAGGACAAATAGTGTATGATCCCACTTACATGAGGTACAAAGAAAAGTCAAATTCATAGAGATAGAAAGTAGAATGGTGACTGCCAGGGGCTGTGGGGAACGAGGGACGGAGAAGAATAATTGCTTCATGAGTACAAAGATTCAGACGGGGAAGATGAAAACGTTCTGGAGATGGATGGTGGTGATGGTTGCCCAACAAAGTGAATGCATTTAATACCATTCAACTATACTCCTAAACATGATTAAAACGGCAAATGTTATGTATATGTTACCACAATAAAAGAAGGAAAAAAATGCAATTTCAGGTGTTCCCTTCAATGACTTTTAATAACTTTACCATTGGTGCCACCATTTTCATAAACTAGTTTCAGAACATTTTCATCCCTGAAATAAGGTCCCCGAGGCCCATTTATAGTTAATCTCCCCCTCTTGGCAACCTCCACCCCAGGCAGCCACTAATCTACCTTCTGTTTCTGTTCTATAAATTTGCCTTTTCTGGACACTTCACGTAAATGCAATCATACAATATATAGTCTCCTATGTCTGGCTTCTTTCACTTAGCATAACATTTTTGATGTCGGTCCATAATGTACCATGTGTTCATGGTTTGTTCCTTGTTTATTGCTAAATGTAACTTTACTGTGTGGATATACCTCTTTATCTACCATTAGTCAATGGATGTTTATATTGTTTCCAGTTTTGGGCTATTACACATAATGCTGCTATGAACACATTTTACCTAACCCAAAGACAGCCTAAACATTTTCTATGCTATATATATGTGTGTATATGTGTGCCTTTGTAAGTATGTGTGTGTGCGTGCGCACATATATATTTTTCTTTAATTTTACAAGGTAAGGCATAATTAGCTGCATTTAGCAGAAGAAAAGAGGGGTTAAGTGGCTTGTCCAAGGTCACCCAGCTAGTTTCACTGGCCATGGAAGAAGGTCTGACTGACTGCAGTGGCAGCAGGAGGCAGAGAGAGAGATTTAAACTATAAACCATGGCCTCTGGTCTCTCTGTGGAGTCGGCGCTCTGCCACAAGCTCACTGGCTCTCCGGTGGCAGGTTTCAGGGGCTGAGCCTCCGGGCAGCTCTCACACACTGGTGGGGAGCCTCACAAAGGGACTTTCCCTCAAATGGAGCAACTTCCCTGTGGGAAACTGAGGGCTCTAAGGGACCACCCAGCAGGCTCTTGCTTTTCTCAATGACTGTATTTCTGTTTGGTAATTTACATTACATTTTCCAAAGAGTGGAAAAGTTTTCCACGTGCTTAAAAGCAAGGCCTCTGGAGCTAAACTACCTGGGTTTGTATTCTGGTGTTGCCACTTACTGGCTCTGGGGCCTTGGGCGTGTTATTCACCCTCTCTATGCCTCAGCTTCTTTTTGTGTGAAGTGTGAATAACAGTGTTTACCTACCCAGATTAAAACCCAGATGAGGTTTGAATGAGATGATACAGAAAGAGTAAGGATTACACTAGCACCTGGCCAGAGCAAGCCCTGAATAAGTATTAAATGTTGTTACAATTACTTGCTATAGAATTATCCATGGGGGTCCCGGAAGCTTGGAAGATAAATAGAGGTCCCTCCATCATCCTGGCTGCCCATTGCCATGTACCTTATGCCCAAAACTTCACCCCGTTTTCTCCATAGGCTTTTCCAGTTGCCCCTGCCCGGGTAGGGAGAGGTGGGGAGTGGATGGCATTGCCCCTGAGAGAAAGGGCCCCCTTGCCAGCTTAAGGGCACAGGAGCCTTCAGCTCCACTTTGGAAATGCTGGTTTCCCCAAAACTCCCCTTCCCACCCTGAGGATGGGCCCATGTGTCCTCTGCTCTTTGCTGGGCATCCCTGTGTCCTTCTGCGAGAGCCTGCTACCTGTCCTCCCCTCCTGGCATCTTTGCATTTTATGTGAAGACCAGAGAGGGTGGTGGCTTGGGAAGGTCTGTCTGGGGTTTCTCTGCTCAGGCTCCCACCCACCCATATATGGCACAGGTTCAGTCTGGATTAGATGAGTGTCCTTTCCCCTGAGAACCACTGAGCCCTCCTCTTCAAGAGAAGGATTTAACAGAGTTAAATCTGAAGCCACATGAGATCGCACTTCTTTACAGCAGCCGATTAAATCAGGGATGGACACCTGACTCTTGAAGTAGACCAGATTCTTGAGAATGTGGACTGAGAAATTCAAAGTCAGGCTGTAGCATTCCATGAACCCAGAAGTCTCTGTGCCTTTTGGGCATCATGCATATAGAAGAGCAGAACGTTCACACTAAAGTGTGTGTGTGAGGGGAGAGACAGAGTTAGATTATTTTAGGATCTTAATCCTGAAGGGTTTCCAGTTCAGAGTCCAGCAGTCCCCACAAAATATCCTCCCCTTAGGTAAAACATACCCTTTTGCCCTCGGAGGCCCTCTCCCACTGGTATAAACAAATATATCATAGGCTGTATAGAGCTGGAAAAGCAGAGCAATGATTAGGAACTCTGGCAAAACGTCAGACAGAGCTAGATTTGAATCTTGTTTCTATCATTTTCTAGTTGTGTGACCTTACCAAATTGCCCAACCTCTCCAAGCTTCAATTTCCTCATCTAATGGGAATGATAAAATTTACTTCATACAGTTACTCATAAGATATCTCAAAACAATGACTGTGAAACACTGTGGGGAAGTCGGGGTTCCTATGGCCAGGATCGTCACTGAACTTAAACCACCTGATGATGTAACTGGCTTGTTGCTGGGCTACAGCTTCCACCCTTTAGGCAATAAGCTATCATTGTGCTGTATAGAGAGCTCGGCCCAGTGCTCTGGGAGGAGGCAGAGAAGCTAGTGCTCGACCTACCGCTGGGAGAACAAGCCGGGTAATAAACCCTTTCACCCCAAAGAACGTTTTTCTGTCAATTTATTTGGCCACATTGAATCCATAGCGAACTTGCCTGGGGCTGAAACCCATTGGCAAGACACATCTAAGCTAGTGCTTGGCACATACTTGGTGACCAATAAAGGATAATTTATGTGTCATAATTTATGTCTTCCTTTCAAATCACCCTCTTATCATTATGAAATTTGCATGACTATGAATTAGCAACACCAAACCTCTTTTGCTAGTGTTTACATGGTTTTCCATCCCTTTATTTTCAACCTTTCTGGGTCCCAATATTAGTGTCTCTTATAAACAGCATGTTGTTATATTTTAATCCATCTTAGTCGTTTCATTGGCACGTTTAGCCCATTTACATTTAATACCAAGACTGATAGAGTTGTGTTTACATCTACTGACCTGCTACTGGAGCATGGCTCTTACTCCCAGCGTGTGGCTTCTCAACCAAAAGCCTGGGATGTTTGTCAAAGCCCTCAACCTCAGGGGCCTTGAACCTCAGCTCCTCAGCATTATGTAGCGGCTGAAATCTGTTTCGTTCTTCAGCTCCCCAGCTGCTGTTTTCTACTCATTCTCTGGAGTTCTCACTGCTTGGGAGTCAGCCAACGACTTGAGGGGAACTTGAATCCAGATTTCTCATTTCATCCTCTTCATCATCCTCCCTTCAAGTTCCAGCTACTCTGGCAGCCTTCACCTCTGATCTCAGCCCCATAAGACTGCTGTTTCACTCCCTCCCACCCACATGCCAACAAGTGACTTGGGAAATACTAGGATGAATGTGAAGCCTGCCTCATACCTTCTCTCAGAGGTCACAGCCATTCAGATCCTGCCTGCACTGGGTGCTCTCTGATTCCTTCAAGAGTTTGCTATATATGTTTTGTCCAGCTCTGTAATTATTTTGGCAGGAAGATTCACAAGACATTCCCCTGTGGCCAGAACCAGAAGCCTTATGCTATTGCCATTTATTGAGCCCTTCTCAAAACTGCCATAGAGTGGGCAGCAAAAGTCTCTGTTGGCAGGAAACTGACTTGATCCTATTTCTGTCTACAAGGAAAGGAATGACCTCATAGGTGGCCCCCAGACAGAGTTATCTGAGATATTTAACTGATACCAGACTGAAACTTAAGTATTTGTTAAAAATTACATGATCCTGAAAATATGATAGAATTCAGGTTCAAGATATTTACATTGCTTAGGATTCTTCTCAAGAGTCATCGAAGGCCAAAAAATTGGAAATTAAAACCAATTTAATGAGTGACTTGGTGAGAAAGGCATACTTCTGAATGTAGACTGAGATTCAGGAAAAATTAGACAATTGTATAAGACAGTTGCTTACAAGCTCACTTCCTTTAGGTCATGAAGTCATTGACTAAGCAATCATAAACAGCATCCAGTGTCTCTTGGGAATGCTGACGAGTCAAGTACATTCACCAGGACTCTCAAGGATGTTAAGAAGCAAGTGCAACAGTTACTTGAAAGGGTATTGCGGTGTCCTTGGGTGGGAGTAAGAGGGATCTCTCTGCAGGTCTGCAGTTCTGGGTCTCATGCCCAAGGAACTTTCTCAGTGAGTAAGCTGGGTTAACTGAGATGGTGACTGTCTTTTTAGTAGATTTATTTTCAGCCCTGGTTCATCAGTCAAGGTCTAGTTCAGGCCCAGAAGCCACATCCATCATTTTAGCAGAGAGAATATAATATAAGGAATTACTAATCAGGTATTGCTCAAATAAAATGGCAAAGAGGGGACACAGGAATCACAGAAGGGTGACTGCAGGAAGCGACCACCCCTCTGAGAAGCAGGGGAACAAAAGGAAGAGTTGGGATTGATTGACATGTGAAGGGTTGAAGGAGGGGCCCTGAGAGCTGGGCTTCAGACGTCTGCAAAGGGGCCCAGGCCGGCTGGTGTGGCTATCTTTCCTGGGAGATGTTGAGGCTCGTTCTGGGAGTGAGGAAAATCCGCAAACTGGAACTAGCCAGTGCCACTGGACCCAACTGCCCCTGCCAGGCCATGCAGGCAGACAACGGAGGTGGGCACCTCTCTTCTCACTCCACCAACCTCCTAGCTCTCTCTAGCGCGCCCCACCCATTGGCAGAGCATAACAGTAACAGAGCTAACAGAAATGTTAGCAATCGGGCCCCAGCATTCCAAAATACAGAAAAAAGACTTGAAGCCGAGAGACAATAGCTTAACACCCAACACCAGGAATATTTAGACTTTAGTGTAGAAAGGTTTAAAAGAAACAAAACTATAGTACTATTATTTTTATGTTAGGAAGGAATCTATGCATACTTGTTGTTTTAGATACATGATATTTAGGAGAATAAGGCCCATTAGAGTGACAGTTTCATACCTGTACTTTAAAATGTACAATTGAGTAATGAATTTAGACTTGTGTTTTCTTATGGTGACATCTGAATTTAAGTGGAGTATAAAAATATTTAAAATGTCCCTTATAAGTTTAATTTACTAGTTTCTGTAAGAATTTAGGACTTGGAAAGATTTTGTATGCTGTCAGAAAAACTGAAGTACTTTAAAAAGGAATAAATATATTAAATTTATAAATGCATTTAAAAGTGTTTGCAGTGCTAAGTTTGTAAATAGGACCAGACATTATTCAAAGGCTCCTCCAAAGTTACTGCTAAAGTCTGCTAGACTTAAAAATAGAATAAAATTTGTAAGCTGAACTTAAAAGCCTAAAAAAGATTTGAAATTCATATCTTAAATTGAATATTGTTTATAAAGACAGCATTATTATATTATTTATAAAATGATTACTATATTTTTAAATAATAAAATATTATTTTTAAAGCCAAATTTAAACATTTTAATTTTCAAAGGAAAAAAGAATCCATTGAAATTTTTTCTGAGAAATGTGCTGTCCAGTCTCCCCCCCCACCACAACACTCTGCACGTGAGGTTTCCTAAAAGTGGCTGGAGAAGAACGAGAGAGGCAGCTTTGTTCCTCTGCTCTTCTGGAAATCTTGCAACCACCTCACTTGTAGCAGGCTGACGACACTGTGCCCCCTAGCTGTTCTGCTTCCTCATTTTCTAGCAAGCCAGGATACCTCCTGGAATAGGTGGGGATGACACTGAACTTGAGGTGAGCAAACCCAAGGTTGAGTCCCAGTTCTGTTACTTAGAACCCAAGCCTCAGTTTCCCCATCTGCGAAATGGGGATGATGCCTGCCTCACATGGCTGTGCTGAGGATCAGCGTCGTGTTTGGCACACCAGGGCAGCAGAATTTGAATCCCTCTCAGGGCTGGTCCAGAGTACAGTAGGTCCTTGCCTGGGCACACTGGTCTTATTGCTTGGCAGGAGGGCTTTTTCAAAGAGGTGGTCCTGTACAAACAACGGCACCCTATGGACAGGGTCGGCTCTCTACAGGGACATGGCAGCAGGACGTGGAGGGGCTACAGGGAAGGGCTCCCACCTGGCTCCCACCTGGGTTCACAGGCTCCATGGCCATACCCTCGGTAGGAACATCCTTAGAGAATGGTGTGGGGAAGGCCCCTGCTTAGGAAGGAAGGAAAGGAGGGAAGGTCCTTTCTACAAACACCTGGGAGAGAAAGGGTGTAGATCAGAATTATCACCATCCCATTAATTCAGTGCACATGACTTAGAACTTCCTCTGTATTGCCCGTCTCCAGGCATGCAAACAGAAATCCTATACCTCCTTGGCCTTCGGAGACAGGCCTGAGAATGTATAGAGGCAAAAGTATTTCCTTCTACCTGCAGAAGCAGTGGGAGGGCCCCTCCACGGCCCCCAGCAGTGGGGAGGGCTCCCAGCAAGGTGGGACGGTGTGGAGGCGGAGGGCCGCTTCCCAGACCATGAACTGTCGCTGTGAGACTGACACTTGTTCACAGGGAGTCAGCAGCACCTGAGGCCAGAAAGGCAGGTGGGGGCCAGCTTGGAAAGGATCTTGAGGTCAAGTTCAAATGTGTGGAATTTACTGGCAGCCGGAAAGAAGTTTTAAGCAGGGACTACATTTTACAAAGATCAGCTGGGGGTGTCCATAGGGAGAGATGGAGTCTGCAAACAAATAAATACAGGAAGTGCATGCTTGTAGGAGTCCAGAGAGGGGGTGACAAGCACCGGACAAGCATGTGAGATGGAAAATAAAGATCTGAGTGAGGGACTCCAGAATCTTAGTCACCATGGGTGTCCAGGCCATGGAGGGTGGAGGTCAGGCTTGAAGGCCTCTGGGCCACGCCAACCAATCTCCCCTGGACACCAAGAGCAGCACCTGCGCCCCCAAGGCAGTCTCGTCTGTCCAGGGCCCCTGGCACACCATCGGCCGGCCTTTCTCCTACTGAGACATGAGCAGTGGGGATAGAGGGGCAGTGCCCACAGAGATCCTGAGACGGAGATTCTCAAGGGTTCTCTGGGTGGGCCTGATGGAATCATAGGGTCCTTAAAGTAGACGAGGGAGACAGAATGTAGGTGGTGATAATGATGTGATGTGATGGCAGAGGAATTCGACCCTCTGTTGCTGGCTGTGCAGGAGGAGTACGGGGCCACGAGCCCAGGAATGTGGGCTGCCTCTCAAAGCTGACACAGGCACGGAAACGGCTTCTCCCTCAGTGCCTCTGAAAGGAACGAGGCTCTGCGAACACCTCCATCTTTGGTCCAGTGAGACCCATGTCACACTTCCAGCCAGTTGACTGTGAGAAGATAAATGTGTGTTGTTTTAGGCCACTAATGTGTGGTAACTGGTGATGGCAGTGACAGGAAATAAAGCAGACGGTAAGGCTAGCTCCCTCTCCTTCGAGTCTTCACGCAAGTCAACTTGTAGAGACCTTCTCTTGCCACCTGATAACAGTCACCCTCATATCACTCTCCAGCGACTGCATCTTGCTATTTCATTTCATCCAGTGTTGTCCATTATTTGAAATGCCTGTGTCGACCAGACTGCCAGCCTTCCTGCACTAGATTGTCTACAAGAGAGCAGGCCCCTTGGTTGTTGTCCAACACTGCATCGTCAGCCCCAAGGAACATGCCTACGACACAGTGGCAGCTCCACGGATATTGGGTGGGTCGGTGAGGGGGTGGATGGATGGACCTGGCAGTGTGCCAGTGCCATGAGGTCTACTGAGGCAGGACGCTGAGTGCCTATTTTCCGTAGTTACTGGCTCTGAAGGCTCAACAAAAACATGCATGCGCCCCTTTGCATCCTCGGGTAGGTCACACCTCTTTGAATGATCATATTAGTCCCTTGGATGTCTCAGGCTAACTCGGCTCCAGCCTTCCTAGGGAAACCCATGCAGAGAGTAAAACATTATAAATTCCCTCTGGCAAGCAGACTCGGAGGACAATGTATGAAGAAGACAGTCCATGAGTAAATACACTAAGTGTTCCCTCTAGGTCAAACACTCTGGGAAGAGGCCAAACAAGTTCAGAAGAGGCTGTGCCTTCTCCGACTTGTTCAGTGTCTGCCAGCTCCGTATACAGGCTGTTTCACCAGGAAAGGACTTGCCACTCGAGCAGAGGATGGCAAACAAAACCCGGGAGAGACCAGCTGAGGTAAGGCTGCTACCTAAGCCTGCAGGAGAGGCAGGCAGAGCGGGCCCAGGGAGTGTGAGGCCAAGATGCACACAGAGCCAGAGGGCTGCTGGCCTTTCAAATTCAATGAAGACATGTGGCGTGGGGACAGGTAACATGGACAAAGTGATGTTTATTGAATCATTTTGGAAACAGACAGCCTGAAAGGTCTTTGGTGTGTGAGCTGTCTCAGAGGTCAGAGTGGAGATGGCTTCCTGTCATTAAATCTCAGCCACAGGAAGGTCCCAGCTTAAATAACGAAATGCATCTTCATCTCAGGAAGGGGAGAAGTGGCTAAGAACATAACTCTTGCAATAGCTCTGATGACTACAATGCCCCAAAAATATCAACAAAATTGCTATATGTATAGTTGGAAATATTTACTGTACAAGTATCCGGCATGGACATCAAAGGTGAAGGTGTAACGCGGCTAGCAATCATCAGCAATCAGGACACTGGGTCTGTCCTGACGCACTCATTCTCAGTTTAAGATCTTACATATTTCATTGATGACTGCTGTCCTCATCAAAGGCATTTAGTATATGGAAAAGGCATTTAAAACCAAATATATCATAAACATTTGTAAACTAAAAAAGTAAATGATTACTTTATCTGGATCAATAACATCTAATCCCAGGTGCTAAGTGTACCAGTAAGGACAGAAGCCATTGGTTAAATAAATCATCATGCGGTCACTTACTGATACTCTGTTTGCTAATGCATTTAGTCAATTTGTGGACTTTATTCAACACATGCACAGAGATTATTTTTTGTTTGAAATCCTCAGATCTCCTTCAGACATTTCTCTTCCATCACACTCTTAGAAAGATGAAAATAAAACAAATTTTTAAACAAAATTTCCAAATTACAAGCCACCAAAAGCACAACTGGTTGCATTTCAGAGTTTCACCCAGAAGGGAAATGCCACCAAGGCTTAGTTAGATATGCATACAAGGTCTCTTTCCCTGCTGGCAGATTAAACTGTTCTTATCCTCTCTCAGGCACCTCCTGCTACACTGGAAGCCAAGCCGGCTCACATCTCTGAGATATCATAAATAAAGTTTCCAAAGATTAACAGGATACCTGCAAGGTGCCAGAAGGGCCCAGGGGAGCTTTTTCTTTTTTCTGGGGTTTTTATCAGTAGGGCCAACAGACAAATACGAAGAGAACAACAGAGGCCCAAGGTGGATAAGGAGCCCAGACCTGGATGGAGCGGTGCTAAGGAGACAGCACAGTACCAAAGTCTGCTGCCCCAAAGAGCATTTTGCGATTTCACACGTCAGAAATTCCATCCACTTCTGGGAACTTGTTTACATACAGGAGATGAACATCTCTCCAGAAGGTCCTGCCCACGTCTCCCCCATCTAACCCCACTAAAAGGAAAGACATTCCTTTGGCTGCAACCCTCTGCTCATGAGGCAGGCTGAGTCTCCCTGCCTCAGTGCAGCTTCTCTCTAAACCAGGACACTCACATGGGCCATTCTGGATTCGAGCCCAGCTGCTTCCAGAGTTCTGCAGCCTAAGAGTCCTGTCTACCATGGGTCCCTTGCACTCTGAACCACTCCCAGGCTTTTTTCTGAGGGGGTTTGCTTATTTTCTAGTTTGAAGATAACACCCCATTGGAAATGAGCAGTACAAGATCCTACATGCAAGGATTTGCAATTTTTTTAAATGATGCACATATAAAAAATTCAAGTTAAATCCAGGAACAGACTTAGTTGGTTGGTATCAGCCGGCCCCTCACCCACAACAGGAAAACAGTCAGTTCCTGAAATAAGGGTGGGATGAGGGCACCAGCTGCTCCACTGGGGAAGTTAGTTCCTTCAGCCTGGGAGAAGGCCTGAGAGGGAAACGCTGAGGCTCCATCAAAGATGGGGTTTCTCCAGCCTTGTGGCTCTCCTGGGGCAAAGACCAAAGGCAGCCTATAGGATCTGGATCCAGGTGAGGATGGGCCTTCACCCACCGGCGGGGCAACTCCTTCCCAGTCATTCTGAAACGAAAATAAGGAAGGCACATTCCCAAGGTCTTGTTCGGGAGGGGCTGCAGTCTACTTTCGCCCCATAGAGAAGAGGGGAGGAGAGGTTCCTCTCTGCCCCCGCTGCTCGCCCACAGGCCGCTGAAGGGGAACTCCAAAGGCCAGCCTGTCCTTGCTGGCTCTGTAGGTGGCTCAGACCACCTCCTGTTATAATAATAACAGGGGAACTCAGACACACTGCTGGGAGCATCCGACAGTCCAGTATCCAAGGGGAAAAGCCCAGAGATGCGGACCTAAGGCTGGGAGTCAGAACGTAACTATCAGGCAACTGTGTCTGTGTGGCTGCAGGAGGTGGTCAGTCAGTCAAGAAAACAGGTTTACAACAGGGATTTCCCCTAGGGGGCTTAGACCAGGCCTGCACTCAAGAAGCCTTAAGGCAGCACTGCCCAAAGGAAGAGCCCCGTGGTGACCTGTGGGGCTGGAGCCATCCTCCTCCTGGTGGCTAGGGAGGGGCTGGGACGTCCCAGGGGCGGGCATTCAGCGGAGGGAAGCACAGCTCAGCTCCGCGTCCTCCTGGCTGCCCCCAGCCGCCTCCCCCAGCTCCTCGGGGCTGTCGGTGATGTTAGGCTCACTGGCGCACTGCCGGTGGGGTGGGGAGAAGCTGGGCGGCAGGAGAAGGCACTTGTCCTCACACGCAGGCTCCTCGCCCAAGCCCGAGTGCATCCTGGTGGCCATGGCCAGCAGCTGGATGTCTGAGTGGGCATTGGCCACCGTGTGCCTCCGGACGCTGCCACACTTTTCTAGGTAGGCCTCCCCCTCTTGCTCCGTCAGAGGGGTCAGAGCCATCTCATTCAGTGGCCGGCGGATGGTGGTCATCGGGGATGGATAGTTCAGGAGAGTGACCTTGGGCCGGACCCTGGAGTGGCGCCTGGCTGCAAGAGAAAACCCAGCAAAGACTGTAATTAGGGAGGGAGGGAGGGAGGGAGTGTGTGTGTGTGTGTGTGTGTGTGTGTGTGTGTGTGTGTGTGTGCACACGCGTGCTGCAATGGAGAGGGGTGGTGTGTGTGTGTGTGTGTGTGTGTGTGTGTGTGTGTGTGCGCGCACACGCGCGCTGCAATGGAGAGGGGTGGTAATCAAAGACTCCTAATCAATGTGGGGGAAGAGGGAGGTGCTCTACCTTCAGGAACAGCTTTAGGTGCAGTCCTGCTGAAGTGCATGGAAGGGACTTGGACATGTTTACATGTTTCTCTTGCAACTTTACAGCTTATGCCAGATACTGCCCCTGACCAACGTTCCTCCCGTAGCAGGGATCACCAGAGTACTGTCCATGATAGACAAGCTTCAAGGGAATCTCTCCTGGCCCGCTGCTGCCTGAGCTTCAAAAGATTTTCCCTAAATTCCCCTTCTACCAGTGTCCTCTGAAGACCTGGGCACTGCCCGCACCAGCTTCCAAAAGAAGCCCTCTGACTCAGTTCAGCAGTAATGGGCCTCTGCAGTGTCAACAGATGAAGCAAAGAAGCCTTCATGAGCTGAAGTCCAGAGGAACGGGTAACTGGGGGGACCTCAGCTACCAAAGCTAAGACCGAGGGACATTTGCCAAATCGTCTGAACCAGGACTACCACCGTTCCTTTCCAGGCCAGCTGTCTGACACCATGCTCTGTTCAGTCAGTATCTAGATGCAAACAGGCTTTCCCACCATCAACGAATGGGCAATGGAAGCAGACGCAAAGAGGCCTGGGCACAGATTACTATAACTGTGCGGCTGCTTGAGCTCACTCATTCCAGAAACTGTGGTAAGCCTCGACATGCGTTCATCTTTCAGTCCTCCTAAACACTGATATATTAGCTCTCACTTTACAGATGAGAAAACTGAGTATCAGAGAGGCAATAACTTACCTACACTCACAAAGCTAGAACACAGATCTAGGATTCAAGAAAGGTCTCACTCCATATCTCGCTCTGGATAGCTGCCCATGCAGAGCACACATAACTGTAACAAGCTAAGTACCTTGAGGAAAGGACAAGCCAAGGGCAGGGGTTCCTCCAAGACAGGAAAAAGCACACCTGAGTGGGGACAGTCAGGAAACCTGTCGGGGAGGATGTACCCTGGAGGTGGGCTCACAGGTGCCAGCTCTCCTTGCAGCGGGAGCAGCCCGAGTAAGCTGCTGCGATGGGCGCACAGTCAGGCCGCAGCCCGGCGGGAACACAGTGTTCGTAAACCACGGAGAGGGGCCTGAGCAGGCGGGATGAACTGTGTCATGGAAGGGCCCTTAAAAGCCAGATGGAGCCATCTGTGACCAATCAGACAAGCCATGGGGCGGGGGACAGGTAACAGGGCCTGCTGTAGGACAGGATGGGGGCTGTGCTTCAGGAAGAGGCACCTGGCAGGGGCAGGTGATGTTGGAACCTGAGAGGCCAGGTGCGAAGACAGCCGGGGAGATGGCCATCATCGTTTTCTATAATAAATATGGATTGCATGTGACAAGAAATTAGTACCCATGTTAGAGTCAAGGTGAGAGGTGAGCAGGCCAGGAAGCAGAGCTGTGGTGATGAGAGGGAGATGAGGAAGAGGCTGGGCTGGAGACAGCAGAGGCTGACGGTAATGGGACCTGACAGTAAGAGGCTCAGGGAGGGAGGGGCACAGGCGTCAAGCTGGGGGTCGGGATGACAGGGGAGGGCTGGGACGCGGAGGACGCGGAGGTAGCCGCTCATCGGCTCTGAGATGCTACCCTCCGCTGTCCAGCAGATACACAGTTTTGAAGTTCGGCAAAGAAGTGG
The DNA here is from genome assembly GCA_032199065.1 of Smutsia gigantea. Taxonomy (NCBI): domain Eukaryota; kingdom Metazoa; phylum Chordata; class Mammalia; order Pholidota; family Manidae; genus Smutsia; species Smutsia gigantea. The sequence continues at coordinate 276,352 of JAVSCE010005805.1, read as the reverse complement.
CTACAGACAGAAATTTGGGTATTTTCAAAGAATATTGAAGGATGTAAGAAAATATCCATAGTATAATATCTGGTGACAAAAGCAGAATATAAACAGTATGATTATATGCATTTTTTCAATTTTAAACAAAACTAGGGGTGCGCTGTGTTGTGTTCACATACGTATGTATGAAACCCAGGGGATCTAGACATCAAAATATTAAGAGTCGTTATCTCTGGGAGGAGGGATTACCAGTGATTTTTGAAGTTTCTTCTTTATCCTCTTTTTACATATGTATGTTCCAAGTTTTTTCCCATGTGCATGTACTTTGTTCATAATGAGAAAAAAAAACATGTTGAGATACGAGAACTGCAGCCACCTGGACCTTGGTAACGGATGGAGCCCTCAGAGGGCACGTGACCTCCCTGCAGATCAAGAGGTCAAAGACTGAGTCCTCCTCCTGTGTGCCTGCGTGCAGGGAGTGGATGTGAGCAAGGCTACCCGACGGATGGTGACACTCACAGCTAACACACACAAGTCAGCTGAGACTGAAGAGTCTCGGGCATTGTTCCGAGCACCTTGCGTATTTGAACCCATTAAATCCTCCCAACCCAATGGTGTAGGTACTACTACCATTATTGCCTTCTGACAGACGGGAGAGCTCACGCACCGAGAGGTTACCCGACCTGCCCATGGTCACAGAGAGGAGGCAGAGCTGGGACTGGGATACAGGGGACAGCCCAGAAGCCAAGCATTTTCATCACAGAGCTCCAGTGCCTCTTGAGAAGGAAGGAGACCCTAAGAGGGCTTGAAGAGGTGGGAGAAGAACCACAATAGTCGGGTAACTGAAATCCAGGGAGAAGATTCCAAAGCAGGAAGTGTACATACCAGCCACACCCCAATTCCCCAGGGCCCCTCTGTCCCAGCGCTCATGAGGACTATGCCAGTGCAGAGAGCTGCGTCCGTGACCACAGCAGGGACCATGCAGGCGTGCATCCCCTTGGTGTCAAGGTCTGTCCCCTCCCTGGGGTCCTCTAGAGGCATGCCCACCTCTTCCCCCACTCAGGCACCATGACTGCACCGTGAGCTGGATGAAAGGCCCCAGCGAGGCAGAGGTCTTGGAGCTGGAGAGCTGAGGAGTGCATGGCTTCTGTTCAAGCCCTGTTCTTTCAACCACCCTCTCTCTGCCAGCGCACACCCCTCCCAGCCTTCCACCCACCCACTCTGTTTCACCTATCGCTGCTTTCCAGAGCTCCCAGGGCCCCGAGGCCATTAAGACCCCGAAAGGAAGATACTCCCTCCCAACAGGGGGATGCAGTGGGGAGCGATGGAGAAAGGCCTGACAGTGGAGGCACACCCTCTCCACTCTGACAGGATCCCGGGGGAAGACAGTTTCTAAAGGGAAAACAAACAGTGGTGCTCAGTGGCCTTGGGGACCCTTGGCCCAAACCGCTTTAGTCCACTCGGCTCTTCCCATGGATCTGGAGGGCCCTGACACACCCTGTCGTCACTTCCAAAGCTCAGGCTCCTAGATGCATGGCAACTGACATGTCCCTCTGCAAACCTCTCAGAACCACTGGATGGTTTTCTGTGTCCATGTATACATGTATATGGATACGAAGTGACAAGACAATGAAACCCTAACCCTTAGGACTAAGTCACCAAGTCTCTTGGCTTAGATAATTATTATTTCTCAAAACCAAATAATATGTAGAATTTAGAGTTTTACTGTGTTCCCATCCACTGTCTCACTGATGAGTCCCAGACTCCCTCTGAAACACTAGGACTTGCTCTCATTATCCCCATTGTTCAGATGAGGAAGACTGAGGCTCAGTCCAGTACCCCCTGCCTGAGTGGCAGGGCCCACACTTTCCCTGCCGTCTCAGGGCTCTGCTGCTGCCCTCAAAAGACGTGCTTCTGGAACTGGCCCACTCTCTGAAGTCAGGTAATAGCAAACAATGGCCCCTAGCAGGTGCCAGACAAGAGGCTGGTACTGGCTGGAAGCCCCTCTCTGGAAAAGAATGAATAGGAGTTAGCATACATAATAATGTGGGTGGGTGGGTGGGTGGGGGCGTGGGGAGGGCTGTACAACACAGAGAAGACAAGCAGTGACTCTACAGCATCTTACTACACTGACGGACAGTGACTGCAATGGGGTATGTGGGGGGGACTTGATGAAGGGGGGAGTCTATTAACCATAATGTTGCTCATGTAATTGTAGATTAGTGATACCAAAAAAAAAGGAATGACTAGGAGACAGAACAGCAAGGAGCAACCAATCTATGCCGGGCACTGGCAGAGGTACCCTCCAAGCCACACATTTCTATAATGTTCCCACATTTTTACAATAACGATGTATTACTTTTATGATCACAAAAATCGATAGCTATAAAACTGGAAGAGTTCAAAGAAGCAGGAACTCCATTAAAGAACCATCCTTTAAAAATGCCTTGAACAATTCATTTCTCTCCTACTGCTATTAAAAACAAGCACTTTATATTGGCAGTTGCAAAACCCATGTGTGGCCTGAACTCTACAACCAGCCAGGCGGGGGACTGGCCTCAGCCGTTGGGTGAGCATTTACAGCCTGCAGATCCAGGAAGAGGAAAGAGCTAGAACAAAGCCTGGGCCCAGTTGAGGGCATGGGGAATCGATGTGCATGGCAGACACGTGCAGGATCTCTGGAGGACGTGAGAGTTTGTTTGATGATTTCCATGGGCCCCAAACCAGCTGGATGAGCCCAGAAAGGTGTCTCAGACGAGTGCCTGGTCACCGTCCATCTCTTACGTGGTTAGTCCCACAGCCCAGAGTCCGTGGAAGGCTCAACAGGCAGTAAACTGACAAGTGAGGCCACTTGAGCTGCTGCCGAGAGCCGGAGCCAGGGGGATGTTGGCCAGCCAGGAGGGGGTCGCCCTGACGCCTGCCCCCCACAGCAAACCCTCTGGAGCTCAGACATGCAAAACACTGCTTGCTGATGAGAGGCAGAGAAAGGAAAGTCTGGTCTGGGGCCTGCCACGGGGCTTGAGCTGAGCACGTGTGCGCTGGGGGAAGGGCCTCGGGGCGCCACAGGAGGCGCTGCACCCGCATGATCTCCTTTGACTAGTTTGCAGAAAAGGAATCTGAAGTTGAGATGCTAAATAACTACAGTCACGGTTAGTGATGAGACCAGGATTCAAGCCCGGGGCTGGCCGCAGAGTCCCTGCTCCTGACCACTGGGAGGCCCGCATACAGTGACTGTTAAGACAAGGTCAACAGGGCAAATGTCAGAGAAGAGCATGTGGACTTCAGAGGAGGAGAAGTCACAAAGAGGGGTCATTTCAGAGGGTCCGACAGACTGAACCCAGACTGGCCGTCTCATTCATGCACTCACTCAGAGGGGAGGTCTGTGCTAGGGCCTGAGATAAGGCGGACCACGTGCCCCTGCGCTGCCCTCGGAGAGCCAACCGTCTAAGGGGACGACCGACACAGAATCAGGCCATGACTACACACCCTGGCAAGGGCCAGGACGTGGCCTGGGGCCCCGGGGAGGGCGGGGGAGGCACTACAACTCCTCATCTGCAGTGATTCCACAGCAGCCGGCGCCTCTGTCGGGGTCCCTTAACACAGCAGGTGGCGGAACTGCCCGGGCCCTGCCCTGAGCAGGGCAACTTCTTCCTCTGTGCTCAGCCCTCTGCAGCTCAGAGACATTAAGCCATTCCTCCAGGCCACACAGCTGAAGCCCAGTCCCTGTGGTTTCCAAGGCTCTGCTCTTTCTGTGGCTGGCCCTGCCTCAATCCTCCGGCTGGTCCCAGTGATGACTCACAGGAGAGGCCTGCCGCTCTTCCTTCTGCACTCTGCGCTAAAGGTTTTGGTTCCCAAGACTGGGTGTGGGCAGCACCAGACCACAGGAGCCGCTGGGCTGCGTAGAGGCCCCTGGGTAGACAATATTTCCTCAATAAGCTCCCAGCAGACACCAGAACCAACCCCCAGACAAGTGTGTCAGCTGTCTCCAGTGGGATCAGCCCCCGCTGGGCCCCCTTTGGGAGGCCTTAAAACCAAATGCAAGGCCTAGAGCTGACAGACACCCACAGCTATCCACACTGTTGCTGCTTGGTATCTTCTCCCTCTTTTTCATATCTGCACCAGAGAAAACAGGCCCCGCCATTCAGAGAAGGAAACCTCCCATTAAGAGACTGATCCCCTGGGGCCTAAAAATGGTCCTTCCCTTGCAGTCCTGCCCTTTCAGCAGGGACGGGCCGGATCCTGCCCCTTGGCCCCACCACCTACCTCCCAGCCTCCCCATGCCTTTCAGAGGGGGTGGGGCAAGGGGGAGCCTTGATTCCTCACGCACCAGGCACCCCATTGAGCTCTGGCATTCATCCCCCTGCCCTGAAGCCAGCAACTGCAGCTCCTTTCAAACCCCCAGAGAGAAGCAAAGCCTGGAGGAGGGGCCCTCGGGTCCTTTGTTGGGGATTCCGTTCTGAAGCCTTTGATCTCCCAGGCTTGCCAGGCGTCCAGCATGGCTGCCGCCCCCACGCAGCCATTGACTGCTGCACACCCAGCCCACGGCGGGCGTCCCTCCCCAGGCCTGGGCGCCTGGAGACCCATGAATGCCCCCTTGCCATGAGGAGAAGCTAACAGTATCTTGAGGAAACAGGGCCCTTCCCCTGGAAACACAATGGAGGGAGACCCGCGAGGCCAGGGCTTTTGTGTGGGAGGAACCAAGCCGGCTAAGTGCTCACTCCAAGGGCCCGGGAAGCAGCCAGGGCAGGGCCCTGGACACTGGCAGCTAGGAAGGCTGGACGTGAGCCTGGCCCCTGACACACCTGCCTATTCTTTTTTTTAAGATTTCACTCCTCTTCCTCACCCCTATACTCCCACGGCCCTAGAAAAATGATGGAGACACACACAGCCGTGCGTGTGCCCATGCATGCACACACACTCACACACACTCACTGCAACATGAACCTCAGACTCATCTTTCCTCTCTGAGGCAGGCCCTGCCCATCCAGGGGGTGAGCTTTCTCCTCAAACCCATCGGCCTGGCTGGCAGGCAGAGACATCCCAAGAAGCCCCAAAGGCTCAAACGTGCATGGGCATGGGGGCGCAAAGGAGCCCCCCGGGAAAAACCCCTTCTCCGGATCTGGTCCTCTGCCCCGTGTGATGCTGGGACTAAGGGAAAGCCCAGCACACTTGCCCTCAGCAGGCGGCACAAGGGCAGCATGAATACAGGCCAGGTGCCTGGCCGGTTACCCGGACCACGACGGGCACTGGGTCCATGGTGGCTCTCAGGACGAGCATCCCAGCTGCTCTTGGCCGCCCTCCCACCCTGGACAGACCTGGAGTGGATCACAGCAAAGCCCCCCTCTGGGTGCAGGGATGTCTCCCGTCCAACACATCTCCTTAACCTTTACACTGCAGTTGGTGGTCTCAATGCCCCACCCTTAGAGGCAGGATAAATATTACTGTTTCCATTTTACTGAGGGGAAGACTGAGGTCCAGAGAGTCCTCTCTCCATCTGGAAAGGGGTACCTTCAATAGGGAAGGGCACCATTTTATCTTCTTAGTATCCAGGTCTGAGGTAAATGTCAGGCATCAGATACCTCTTGGGCTGAGGAATGAGTGGGAAGGACCACCTCCTCCGCTGTCCCTCAGCAAACTCACACCACCTCCTGGAAGCCGACAGGCGGGGCGGAGTGGGGGCCGGAGCGCACGGGGCGGCTGGCAAAGTGTCGACAGCTCGGAGCTCTGGAATCTGGCTCCGACGGCCAACTGGCCTTACTCCTCATTTGCCTCCTATAAAATGGAAACAGCAGAGCCTACCCTGTGGCCTGGTACCCAGCCCACCAGCACGGGGCCCAGGAGACGGTCTGTGTCCAATAGCTGCCCCTGCCACCAGCCACTCTGCGACTCTGAACCTCTTCCAGTTCCTCAGATGCTCTGCCCTCCTCTTCACCACTCCTCCCACCCCAAAAGCATCCCAAAGATTTCTTCCTTTTGCTTGGGATAGCCTGCCTCCCCTGTGTACTCAGCTAACTCATATTCATCCTACAGGCCCCACTGCAGATGGCTCTCCCTCCAGGGAGCCTTCCCTGATTTCCCGGCCCTGGTCAAGTCCCCCTGCCGTGGGTGCCGTGGCCCCTGTACTTCCCCACCCCGAGCGTCCGTACACAGATGAGTAATGGGTGACTTCCCGATGCACGCCAGGGGGCGGGATGGGCTGGTCTGGTTCGCGGATTATTCTGCAGCCCCTCACAGGGTGCCGGGGACAGGGCCTCAGTGCACATGGCAGAGATAGTAATGATAATAATAAAGCAATCAGAAGAGGGTTATTTCCTTCCCTATCTGTTCCCTACTGAGACAACACCCCAGAGGCAAGGACCATCCTTTGTACAAGAATAAAACCTCAGGCTTTTCTTCGCTTTGTAATTTCACAAGAGTATGTATTATTTTAGCTGGAAAGCCCAGTGTCCCTTCTTAGAGTAGGTCATCACTGAACAAACTTCCAAAGCTGTGCTTGTCCCTTGGCACTGGGTGCAGCCAATGATGGTGGGGGCCCTGCTGGGCCCAGCTTACCTGCTGGCGCCCTGACCTCTGCCCGGTGCTCCCGCCACACCCAGGGAGCTGAGGTGGGAGAGCGCGGCGCCCAGCTCACAGCTTGGGAAGGGCGGGAGGCGGTTTCCCTTCGGCTGTCCTCGAGGCTCTGGCGTGCTCCCACTCCTGGGTGGGATGAGTGAGCAAGCAAGGGAAGAGGGGACGGAGGGGGGAGGACCTAGCAGGCAGGCCGGGGCCAGTACCCTCTGATTTGCGGTGGCCATGGTTAACCTGGTGTTGCCAGAGAAACACGAACAGCCTCTGAAAACCACCAGGCGGCCCTGCCTTTTCCTGCAGTGGCGAGGCCCAGGCAGGGGTGGGAAACCTGCTGGAGGCTAGTCCCCCCTTTCCTTTGAAGTTCAGCTGCGACTGCAGTAAAGCAAGGAGGGGACAAGAAGCTTCAGAACGGCATGATGCCTGTCCTCCTCTGTACCTCTCTGGGCTGTTGCTCACCCCTGCTCTGGGGCCCAGTCAGCTGCCACCCATGTAACATATTTTTCTGCGTGCCTACTAGATGCCGCAGCACCATTCCAGCTGCTGGGAAGAGACAATAAACAAAGAGTTTCTGCATCTGCGGGCTTTCATTCAGAGGAACCTCTTTGACCAGCCTTGTCATTACAGCCATTTTCCCCAGCCAGACTGGAGTCTCCCTGAGTGGAAGAGCAGATCCGATTTATCCCTAGATTCTCCTGCCGGCTTTACAGCCCCCCTGCAAAGGGCCCAGCATGACTCGAGCCTCATCCAGGAGCCCCTTTTCTTGGTGTGAAGGCCCTGGAGTCCCGACAGAGATGGAGCAGGGAGCAGCGCTCACCTCGTCTGGCCACACACACACACACACACGCACGCACACGAGTTGGCTTCATATTTCCAGCTGCTCTCAAAGGAAAATCCGTCACAGGTGGTTTTTCCGCTCAGTGTGAGGAGTGTATGTGCAATAAGGTGCAGTTTCTGGTCTCAGACACAGGAGAATAGCAGGCCCATGAGAGAGATCAAAGCCACTGGTCAAAGACGCAGATCGGACAAGCACCACCACAGAGGAACAGTATTGGTCCCCAGGAAGGGATGGCCAAGCCAGGAAGTTACCACGACACACACCAGAGGGACCCATGAATGACTACATGGATTTGCAGGGACCCACGTCAGAAGCAAAGCGCTTGGCACATAACTGGGGCTCAGCAAAACAGTCCCATTATCATCGAGGCTCCTGGAGAGCTGGGCCCCTTACCCAGTGCGAACGTGGGGCCTGAGATGCCTCGGTCCTCACTGATGCCAAGGAAAGGAGAAACCACTTGCTTCACCAGCTCCTCCAGCTGCAAATAACCCTCAGTAGGGCCTGTGGGCTCGTGAACGCTCTGGAAGTAAACAAGAGACAAAGGTCAGTCAAGTCGCCAGAGCCAGCCGGCACTCGGTCAACAAATCCTGTTGGTGCCCAGCAGGCGGCGCCCTCATGGCTGGAATGAAGGAGACTGAGCCTGAAGCCCGAGTCACTTGTAGAGGGTCACAGTGATCAGAACTGTGCGTGGCGAGGACCGCAGGCCCTCTCCTACTGGGCCTCACCAGTGCAGGGCGGATGGGACTGTCCCCACCCCAGCTCCAGGGCTGAGGTCTGACTGGCCCCAGCCCCACCGCCATGAGGACTGCTTCACGCTCCACACGCACTAGAGCAGACGCCTCCCCACAACCCCAGGAGGAAGGCACGCTCATCTGCAGATGAAGAACTGAAGACCCGGAGAGCTAAGTAATTTGCCAGGGAAACAAAGCTGGGAGTGGAACGCAGGCTGTGTGGCTCCAAGTCCGTCTTACTGCCCTGTGGCAACAGGCTAGGAAAGAAAGGGAACAAAATATGGAAAAGTCCGGAAGAATGGAAGAGAGGGAGAGCTAGACACACATTTAGCACCATGACGAATAGTTCAAAAGCCCAGCATGGCCGGAGTCCCGGGAGCTAAGCCCTGAGGAAACACCAGCAAGGGGCCACAGCGGTCAAAGCCTGAAAGGGGCCGGGCGGTAACCAAGGTTTGGAAACCGTCAGGCTCCTAGGGAACCCAGTTTCTTGCTGGAAAGAATGGGAGGCCATATTCCCGTGTTGAGGGACCGCAGGGGAGCGGAGAGACTAAGCTCATCATAATCTCAAAAGAGAATAGACTTTAAATCACCTTCGCTTAAAAAGTAAAAACTCTCCACAGCACTGGAGTTTGGGGGGGTATTAAAGGAAAAGGTGGTTGGGCAGTGAGGCAGAAACAGCTGATTCTACCGGTTGGGGATCACTGGGTGGAGTGTAAGCTCCCGAGGAAGCGGCTGCCTTGCCCCTTGTCAGCTCCTCCTTGAAATTCCGATTTGTTTTTTAACAAGGGGCCCCACACTTTCGTTTTGCACTGGGTGTGGCAAATATGCAGCGAGTCTAGCAACCAGGCGGAAGGCTAGGAACACGGGGACAGGTCCTTCCTAGAGGGCTATGGGCAGGCCCACTTCTCGGCAGCGGCTCTGGAGGAAAACCGTCCAGTTCCAAATGACCTGTTGCCCATTTCCTCCCCGCCTCTTGCCTCCTTGCCTTTCTGTCATCCCTTTCTGTTTAGCGCTTTGGCACTTTCCTCTGCCTGGCTGGGCTGGGGCCCTTGGAGTACCCGGAGGACCTCAGGACCCGTGTGCACCCGCCGGAGGAACCAGATCTCCACACTGATCAGCATCTCTGGTTCAGCCTCTCCCTGGGATGCAGGACAGGAGCGTGAGGCCCACAGGAGGAAAGTCTGTGCCCCTTGCGCTCTGGGGGAGGGAGGGGTTGGCGAAGAGCACGGGAAAAGGGAGACATGGAGGCCTGAGAAATGGCCTTTTCTCTGTACAAGAGTCAGGCAGGGAAAATCCAGCCCTGTGGAAAGTGGGGGCCTAGGGAGAAAAGGGAATCATTCTAACTACTGGGACCCAAATCTCCTTCAGCGGCATGGTCCCTGGACCTGTGACTCCCAATTCAGACGCAGAAGCTGCAGCCCTGCTGCTCAAGAAGATGGACCCAGACTGGGAAAAACCCAGATTTGTCAGTGTCACCCTCTCAGCCCTGGGCGTCATAGCTCCCGGGTGAGGAGGAACACGGGCCGGCAGAATCAGTCCCAGGAGGACCGCAGAGAACTAATGCCAGACGTTCTGCAGTAAAGTGGGGGGTTATGGAGCTAATGGGAGGTTTCCAAGTACCCTGGGAGACTGGGGGGTGGGGGTGGGGGCAAGACAGGCCAAGCAGGAAGGTAGGAAGGGCAAGAGGAGGAAAGGGTGACAAATCCAGCTCTCCTACAAACCAGTATGCGACCCTGAGCTAGTTACCCAACTCTCTGAACCTCCACTCCATATGTGAAATGGTTAAACAGGGACTGTCACGGCCCTGGGGCTTCTCCAACTCTCCCTTCATCTGCTGAGAGTGGACTGCCTGCGTGATGGTCACCACCAGGGGGTTTGAGGCCAGAGACCTGGGATCAGCGCTGTTCAGGCCCTTACTAGCTGGCACCATCATTCACTGAACAAATGTTTAATTCCTATCTGCTCTGTGCCAGAGGCTGTGCTGGGTTCTGAAGGCACAAGGGTGGGGAGAAAACACAGACCTGCCCTGACCTGAGGGGGCTGGTGGCCCCGGGAGACAGTGTGCCGAGCAGAGGGGGCAGTGAGTACCAAGGCTCTGCTGCAGCAGGGAGACACACGGAAGGCCAGTGGGGCTGTGGGACCAGTAGCAGGAACCTCAAGTTCCAGGGGAGGCTGGAGAGGTGAGTGGGCCAGAGGCCAGGACACAGACTTGGGCTGTTTTCCTAAGATCACCAGGGAACCAATGAAGGTCTGAACCTGCCCCAGGGAGAGCAAACTGAGGTGGGGGCCAGGGCGGATGAATTCTCCTGGGCAAGCGAGTCTAACCCCTAGGGAGCCTCAGGGAGACGATGACAGCCTCTCATGTGGTCGGTGGCTTGTCCGGCCCAGGGCCCAGAATGCCGGAATGTGGAGGGTGATTCTCCCAGCAAGGAGACAGGCCCTCCTGGTCCACTGTCCGCAGCGAGAGCCACCACCCCACTTCTCCTTCTAAAAAACAGAACAAACAACGGCAAAGGGATAACCTCTTCCCTAAAATATTACAAATGGAAGCAGGGAAGCCCAACTTTCCTCCCTAAGTCCCAAAGGCCTCATTTTCTACACACCGTATTCAGGATCCAAGCTCTATTTTATGCCTCTCAGACACAAGCTGCACACACACTCTTCTATGTTCCCTTCTTTCCCTCCCCTCCTATACGAGTCCATGACCTGGCCTTCCAGTCACTTAAACCCGCCGTCATCCCATCAGGCAACCCTTCCTCCTCTCCAATTTCAGGAAAGGGGAGAATTCCCAGAAGGATGGTGCCCTTAGAGACCCAGAAGAGAACAACAGCTTGAGGGAAGGAAAGCCCAGATTCCCAAGCCCAAGGGTCCACCCCCGCTGGGAGGGCGGCCTGCAGTCACCACCAGCCTGTGCGAGGACGAAACCAGTCACCCCGAGGAAGGGCTCAGAGCAGATGCTGCAGCAGGTGAACCTGTGCAGAGGTGGGGAGGCAGGGAGCCTTTGGGATGCTCCTGGCCCACAGACCCTCTGCCCGGAGAACTGGGCTTTCTGAGGCCGCGCTTCTAGTACACGATCCCACCCAAGGTCATAGACGCTTGGACAAACGGGAGTAACGTGGCCCAAGCTGGACCAATCCGCTGTTCTCCCCAAGCGCACAGAGACGTGCGTCCCTGCTGAGGGCCTCGGCCTGGCACACAGACCTCTTGGGTCTTGGTCTCCTCCTCCAATTAGGGGAATGACAGTCGTGCCCACCTCAGAAGGTGGTCTTTTGGATTGTTTGATTCAGAAAATACCATGTGAAGTCCTTGGCCCGTGCCTGGAATAGAGCTAGGAACCAATAAATGCCAGCTCATCTTCCTATCGTTGATGGAGAGACACTAGGCCCCAGTCTGGGTCATGTCTTGGTGGAAACATGAGCTGCGGGATGCCACGTCTGTCTGCTCGGGTGCAGCTAAAGCACTGAGCACAGAAAGAGAGACTGAGAGTCGGGGAGGGAGAGTGCAAGAGAGACCAGGCCGAGCCGGGAGAGAAGGCGCCAGAGGGAAACAAGGTGGACCAGAAGGAACTGGAGACCAGCAAGCGTTGAAACGGGGGCCGTAGGGCCTGACGAGGTCTTAGGCCAGGGTCCCTTAGGAAGCCCGCCTGCCCCGGGACTTTCCAAAGGGTCCCGCTCTGGCTGGTGCTGGGCAGCAGTGGCTTCTTTTGTTACTTGCAACTTGTGCTCTCTGGCCTAACAGGAGAGGACCGAGGGTGTCCACTTCCTGACTAATAACTCTGCGCTTCTGGGACCTCCCGGGGCCCTGGTGTGGAGCATGGTGCCAGGGACCTCACAGGGACCCAGTGGCCATACAGCAAACGGACAAATGAACAAGAACGACTGACGAATGCCTACTAAGCTAAGGTGCTCTGGTTGTTTGGCCCCTTCCCCTCATCCCACAGGGCCCGTCTCTTCACTCTTTCCTCCCTCAGCCTTGTGGCTTCGTCTCCACTAGGGCCTCACCTGCAGGATGAGCAACATCTGGACGATGGAGGATGGTGGCTGGGACTGGGCCAGCAGCAGCAAGTCACCCAGCTTCACCTTCAGCAGGACCAGGTCGCGGAAACCCAGCAGGGAGATCTGGCGGATGGTCAGCTCCTGGCCCTGGGGAGGAGAGAAGAGGCAGGGCCGGAGGTGAGAGTTCGCTGGATCCACCACCAACCACACTGGGTCCAGGACAGCCAAAGTGTATGCAGCACCCGGGACGGGACAGGAAGAGGCGTCCGCGAGGCCCAGGGGCTGCCCGAGAGCCCAATGTGTGGTCCCTGTCCTTCAGGATGAAAGCTTCGCTTGAGATAAGGCACGACCCCACCTGCCCACGTGACCCAAAGATGATACAAGACGCGTAGCGGGGGCCACGCTGTCCGAGGGCCATGAGCGGTCAGGACGGGCAGGAGAGAGGAAGTGGGGAGAAGCGAGAGAGGTCAGCACCACCTCTCCACAGGCTGCTTCCTCGGCGTCTCCCGTCAACTCTTTGGGCATCTAGCTCATGCCAGGCAGAGAAGGAAAACATGGGACCTGGGAGACTCTTACATAAACGCACAAACTTAAGAAGAAAAACATCTGGGAAGGAAGAAGTAAAGGGACTTGCTGAACCACGTGGGGTGGGGGAGAGGATGAGAATAATAATGAACAATCCCTAAAGCTGGCACTTCTTAAGCTCTATGTGCTAGGCATGATTCTAAATACTTTAGATATAAAAACACATTTAGTCCCCCCCCTTTGAGATAAATCACACTATAAATCCCATTCCACTGATGAAAAACCCTGAAGCCCAGAGTTACTGTAATTTAACCAAAACAGAGCTGGATTTCAAGCCTCATCTAGCTGACTTTAGAGTTCCCGAAGTTTCCCAAAGCCAAAAGGGAAAGGAGGGCCCATTTCCCAGACTCACTCCCCACATGCAGCAAAAACCAGCTGCTTTTGGTAGAGCCAAAAATATCATTAGGGCGCCCTCCCAAACAGGACGTGGCCTCCCGTCTCTCACATCTAGCAAGGTGAAAGGACCTTTTGCATTTCCCATTACTCCCTAGGGTTTCACAGAAACACAGGTAAGAGTGTTCCACCATCTCCGCATCCCCCACCAGTCTCAAGAGACACACCCACCCACCACCCACGCCCGACAGGCTCAGCTCACCCACCCCTCTCCGCTGGCCTTCCCCAACTGCCTCTAGGGACAGTCGTCCCCCATCCCACCTTTTCCAGGTCCTGCAGCTTCTATTTTCTGTACCACATCCCAGAACTCAGGATTGACGGCCTATCCTCATGGGTCTCTGTGCCCTCATTTCATGTGCAGGACTGCTTTTACTTTGCAAGGTAGGAAAACAAAGGCAGAGTTCCACACCTTTAATGTAGCAGGCCCTCAAAACCACATTTGGTCAGTGAGGAATTTGGTCTCACACAGACACGTACATGCACAGGGAGTGGTGAGAAGGCTCGAGCTGGGAGCTGGTGACTAGTAGATGCCTCATGGGTGTTACTCTCAGTGGCGGAAACCCTTAACTTAGGGGTTCTCAAAGTGGGGTGTTGGGATCAGTAGCAGCAGCTCATTTGGGAAATTGTGGGGTTGGGGTGAGTGGGGAGCAATATTGATTGTTGCCAGATCTTTAATTTTTCAAGAAGAGCAGGACAGTACCTCCCTCAGACCTATACAACAGGGCTCCGTCTGGCTCTGAGCCTAAGAGAGCAACTCTGGCCCTGAGCTGACTGCAGGAAGGCCACTCAGACCCCATACTCCCTGTTTGCAACCTGTCTGGGTACCCATATCTTAGAATTCTGTGCCCAAATGGTCCTAGGAGATTCCCAGCTCTATACCCTATAAACCCCTCCAGTAGGGGTTACCAAATGAAACAGGAGATCCAATTAAATCTTAATAGTTTTTTAGCATTAATATGTCCCAACTATTGCATTCTTCATTGTTTATCTGAAATTCAGATTTAATTCTGCATCTTATATTTTTATTTGCTAAATCTGACAACCCTACCTCCCAGGTCTGTCTTCTTAGGACCTACTGCTGACCAAGGAATGACTATTGCAGGGAGGGGAGAATTTTGTTGGGCACCGGGGTTGAACTGTCCACATAAGTGCTACAAATCCTCTCATAAGGGTGCAGGATGGAGCTCAGGACAGAATGAAAAGATCAGTGGGCACAGGCCAGAGATTTCTACTGGAATTGTTAGGGACAGGCTTAAATGAGAAATGGACTCTGTAGGCATAATCTTTGACATACACTGAGAATTCCAAATTCCTTTAAAACACCATTCAGAGCAAGCAAAGCACCTGGGCCCTTCCCTCTGGTCAGGTAATTCTCACCATTGCCAATGACTGTGTTACTGCCCACCCTTGAACCAAGCCTGGTTAGATGGGAAGCCTCAGCCCCGGAGGGGAGGTGCGGCACGAGCACGCAGCAGTGTGAATGTACGACAGAGGCCGACTGTGGGCAGGAATATCTGCCAGGCCACCTGCCTTCAGGGGTGCCCACTCTGACCTGGCAGTGGCCAGTCCTGCTCTTAGCCTCTGGAGGAAGGGAGAAGGAAATCCATGCACATGGCAGAAAGCGCTGAGGTCACAATAAGAATACTAAAGAGATACTGCACGTTTTTTACTGTAAATTCCTCATGTTGCAGGACATGAAATACAGCTCTGCTCAGAGAAGGGAAATGGGTTTGCCCAAACCCAGCTCCTGACTCCAAGTCCAGTTTGTTTCTCCTACACCATGAGGCTTCCCGTCTTTGGGAATCCCTTACATGTCCATAAGGCAAGCAACATTATTCCCTTTCCACAATTTGGGAGCCACTTGGAACTTGCTTAAAAATTGTGCCTCAAAGAAAGGATAGAGAAGTGGAGAAAATAAAGAGAAAGAAAAAGGCGCCTTCCCCCCATCTTCCCTATTTCTAAAAAGAAAGAAGAAACTAACCACTTCAACACTATGCAGACACACTCACACCAAGCGGGTGATGACAGCTTACAAACTGCTAGTGATGCAGGCACCCTGCTTCAGGTGAGATGCTAAATGTAGAACCAGAGAGCCCTCCAGAGTTCTCCAAGGCCCTCAGCTGTGTCAGGTGCCCCATGTCCTGGGCCTCCTGCCTTCACCAGGAAGCCCCAGGGGCAAAGGCTAAGGAACAAGATGGACCACCAAGGCCAGCACGAGGCCACTCCCCAGAGACACTGACCTGGACTGGATAAAATATCGCCTGCAGGGTGGGGAGAGTCTCAGTGAAGAAGTGGTCCCAGACTTCAGCCAGAACCTCAATGCGATTTTCACCTGCACAAGGGCCAGAACATGGGGGGGAGAAAGAAAGAAAAGAACGCGTCATTACTTGCAGGAGAGGCCAGAAGACAGCTCCGGATCAAATGGAGCACGGGTGGGAGGGGGGGGGAGAAAGCTCATTACCTGCATTTGATCTGAAGGGGTTACTGCAGTAAACATAGGATTGGATGGGAAGACTCAACTGGAAATATGCAAATATGCCTTCTATCCCTCAAGCCAGAAAAGACAGCTGAATTTTGAAAATCACATAACAGTTGCTCTCATCAGGCAGATGGTTATGACATCTTCAGGCACAGTGCTTATCTATAAGATATCTCATAAATAAACTCTACTATCCCATTTTACAGGCTCAGAGAGGCCAAGTATCTGGCTCAAAATCACACAGCTTAGAAGGCAAAACTAGGATTCCAGAACCCTGGAAACTGGGGAATGCTCTTGACCAATGTAACCCAGGAAGTTCATGTGCACAGTTATGTATCATTTTGTTTTTTGAATCACTAAGACAGTTTTTTTTATTCTGAATTTGAGTTGTCAGTTGAGAGGGGAAAGTGCTGGCCTGGAAACTGTCACTTCCTCCCATGGTTTTGCAGTAACAAGGAAGGCAGCATTCTCTGAAGTGGTCACCTGCAAAACACAGGACCAACCTGCTGACGTAGTGCCTACTCTCACCCCTAGGATCAGGAAGCCTGACCATGGCCAGCACCGCCCCAGGCTAGATGGACATGGCTCAGCCAAAGCCACAGGGAAGTGGTGCCAGGAGTTTTGCACATGCAGGAAAGGCGGCCACTGGCAGAGAGAAGCCTGCACGGTGGATGCTGTTTAATGACCTAGATAACAGCTGATTGGGCGCTGACTTTGCTCATCTGAGGCAGAGGAACTGGGTCAGCCAAGATTAGACACCGAGAGATGCATTTGGCAAACACCGCCAGTTCCACTGAACAGATCTTGAAAGATTCAGTTAGTGTCATCTGTCTATTAATTGAATGGACAATAAAAGCAGCAATTGGGAGAGAGAACAGAACAGGGCACAGGCAGTACCTAGCAGGGCCAAGGACGTGCAGATTTTGAAAGGTCAGAGTGAAATACACGGGAGGAAAATACGTATCCTAGCATCCTCTACTTTCCTGCTCGAAGCACTAATGACACTTTGTTGGAATCACTTATTGACTTCTCTGTCTCCTCCAACAGAACGGGAGTGCATGGGCCCTGTCTGTCCTGCTCTATATTACATTTCTTGTGCTTAGCACGGTGCCAGACACATCAATAAATCAATTTTTAGACTTTAAATGCATGGAAGGCAAGAACCAAGGGTGGAGGTCTTTGCAGATGCTAAGGCTGGTGAATGGAAAGAAGTTACCATTTAACCCAAATACAGGACAGGACAGAGCAGAAGTTAATAGGCCCACCATTTTCCTTTGCTCTTAGATAAAGAAGACCTCCATGACACGAGTGACTTGGCTGGGTGGGGCCTGTTCCCTTTTCTGTGTTCATCCTCTTCTGTATTCCCATAAGCCTTTGACCCCTGACTATGTCGAAGTTTCTCTCCACCCCTCATGCTTTCCATGCTCCTTCATGCTGCAGGGTCTTCGCATGCGCTCGTCCCTAGGCCTAGACCATTCTTTCTCTCTTTGCCTGACCTACATTGGTTTATTTTCCTAGTTTCAGCTGTAGCATCAACACTACAGGGAAGTCTCCCCTAGCAGTCATATCCTCCTACGATGGACTGTATTCTTAGTACTTGTCCCGGCAGTACTTTTATATTTGATGATGATTTGATTAACATCTGTCTCCACTCCAAGGCTGTGAGCTCCCCAGGGCCTGTAATCTTATGACTGTTTTGTTCATCACTATGTCCCCAGCACCTAGTAAAGTACCTGGTACAGGCATAACTCATTTCATTGGGCTCCACTTTATTACACTTCGCAGACACTGCGTTTTTTACAAACTGAAGGGTGGTGGCAACCCTGCATCAATCAAGTCTATCAGTGCCACTTTTCCAGCAGCTTTGCTAACTTTGTGTCTCTGTCACATTTTGGTAATTCTTGCACTATTTCAAGCCTTTTTCGTTATCATTATATTTGTTATGGTGACCTGTGATCAGTGATTACAATTTGCTGAAAGCTCAGATGATGGCTAGCAATTTTTCAAAGTAAAGTATTTTTAAATTAAGGTATGTACATTTTTTTTGACATAATGCTATTACACACTTAATTGACTACAGTATAAACATGACTTTTATATGTACTGGAAAACCAAAAATTCCCTTAACTAGCTTTATTGCAACATTTGCTTTATTGCCATTCTCTGGAACCAAACCCACAACTCCAAGATGCCTGTGTGGAGTAGATAATCAGCCACCATCCTCGTTCCAAGTGTAGGCTATGCTAGCTCACTGCTGCTGGGAGAAGCCAGTGAAGTTAACAGGACCATCTGAAGTGTGAGGTCATCCTCACACCTAAAACCAAGGTGAACCCCAATGCCTGGATAACCTCAAAGGAGAAAGGCTATCCCAGCTCCTTTAGGGATGGCCCTTATCCTAAGCCCTCCGTTACTAAGACAAGCAGAGACCACCCCGACCTGACGGCAGGGAAGGAAAACCCTGCAGGTCGATGCTGGTGCCTACTTAGCTCCCCTCACTGCCAAAATGGAAAGCTTGTCGGCATAGGAGGTAACCCAGCGGCAGGAGGGTGCTCTCCTGGGAAACTGGGTCTAATTGCTGGCTGCAAACTTCAGAGAGTAATGAGGTTTTTGGAAAGTGTTCAGAGAAGAACATCGGACAGACGTGGGCTAACAAGACAGGGTAGCCCAGGGGAAGAAAGAGTTAAAGGAAGGAGGTGACTTCACCTCCAGGAACAGCCCACAAGTCAAGGACTTAACTCCCTGCAAAGATAAAGGGGTTTGTGTGGAAGGTTCTAGATGACCTTACGTAAACTCTAACGTGCCATGGGAGTTCAGATCACCAGAGGTATATAGAATAGATAAAAGAAACTTCTGGAGTCAGGGTCACTAGAGCTCTAGAAAAGGTGACTGACAGTAACGTGGCATATCCAGCCCACAAGGAGACACACATGAATAAGAGCTGCTCTGCCCTTTCTGCAGCCAGAAGGAGGGGCGTAAATATATAAGCAAATAGGTCAGTAAAGTTTGTTCAGCAATAGGATGGATCCTCTCAGTTACCAAACTATAGTTTTAGCAAGAGAATCGTTTTACCCAAAGAAAAGCTTTCTTGGAGTTGTAATACATAAAATTTAAAAAGTGGAGATATTCTGGTTGAAGATGGGAAAGACCCTTAAAGGTTCCCCCCATGCCCTTCACTGTGCAGACAGGATCCTGACATCCAGACCCCAGGGCCAGGGGGTACCCAGACAGAATACCCTGACCCAGGGCCCTCAAGCCATTTTGGGGCAGAGGCACAGAACCCTGCATGACCTTTGTTTGTTCCATCTAGCTTCGATCCTGAGTTTTCACTCTGAATGAATCTATGCTGAGTGTTACTTCAGTGAAAGACATTCAACTTTACCTTTCACGGGCCCTTGAATCTCTGGTTTTATTCAGTGTCTTTCTCATAAAGCTGGTTTCCCACATTTCCAGGAGTATGTAATGACTCCCCAAATGACAGATAGATAATATGGCCGGAGACCATGCTTCTTATTCCTCCCTTTACTAGGCGGCCACCTTCCACGTGTACTAAACTGACTCTGAAATGCAAAAGGGCCACAGAGTTGTTGTTGAAGCCAGTCACTTAAACATAAGGCCTTGGGTTAGTTGGTATTCATAAGGTTGAAAAAGTCTCAACATAGTTGTATTCAAGGGAAATAAGGCTACAGGTTCAGTCAACTCTCAAAATACAGAGGTTTATATCTAACCTCTGTTCTTCCAAAGGCCTGGTGAACACTTCCTGTGTGCCAGGTACCAGAACCTTCTAGTGTAAATTTTTTCCACTTTGTCTTTCTAGGAGACACTTCACTGCAAAAAAAAAAGTATGACCAACTGCCTGATAAGTCTGGGTCTGAAAAGTATACTTGACCTACAGATAGAGGTTTCTAGACTGGAGAAGAAAAAGTGAAGCAACCAGTTTGCCTATCTACTGTGTGCCAGGTATGGTGCTCTGCCTGTTATGCGTCTTGTACTCCCTACAATCCCTAACCCCATTTTATCATGATAAAAATCCATGGCTCAAAGAAACCAGAAACTTGCCAAAAGACACCCAAGAAGCAGGGGAAAGGCTGAGCTCAGGATCCTCATTGGGGCTGCTGAAAGCGGCCCTTGGTGGACTCCGAGGATGGCCCGTTCTTGCCCTCTGGTCCCAGCTCCATCCAGGGCCTCCCTGTTCTGTCATTTGGACCCTAAAAAGGCCAAGAACTCTCCTCTGCCTATCAAATCATACCCCCGCCCATTAAGTGGGTGCCAGCTTAGCCTAATATCCCCCAAATGGGTAGACTCCTGTCATGTATGACCTCTAGAAATATTATAGAGGCCAATAGGAAACAGCATGGATCAGACCAGAGGGAATAGCATGGCAGGGTCTCCAGTATAGGAGACTACCAGCACACATCTATGCAAAGCCACCCTTAACAAGGCCCCCGAAGAAACCACCCCAGTTTCAGTTCATTTCTCAAAACAATGAATTTCTCAGAACACATGGTTCTGACGTGCACTGCCATGAGTGGATGGCTTCGACTGTAGCGTTGCTGCCTAGCTGGAGAAGAAATGGACGGGGCGAATCCCTCACTTGGAGCCTGCTACTTTTGGACAGACGCATTTCAGCTGTCCAAACATCAAAGGCTGAGTCACAGAGGGCCGTATGAGGGCTGCCAGGTACTTGCCTTCACACAGCTTGATCTTCTCCTCCACAAACAACAGTCCTTTTGCAAGAAGCTGGTTCTGCCAAAAGAGAACAAAGAACACAAGAGTTGGGCTACTTTACAGTGTGACGAATCCTATTCCACTTGGGCCCAGAGTTCTAGGCGCTTGTGTGCTAGTCGTGTCTCCATGTTTACGAAGCCCTTCATCCCCTCGGAAGGCCAAAGCTCCAGGAGTAGTCCGTGAGGCATCCCCATAGCAGAAGAGCAAGACGAGTGACAAACCCAACCGCAACCCCATGCCTGCAAAAGGGAAGAGGCATGCTTCAAGCACAGCTGAGTTCGATGGAAGGTCTATGCTTGACACCCAGTGCCCTTCAAGCCCTTAATCTAAACTCTGGAAAGGGAACATTGAGGTCATGGGAAACTATGCAGAACTAATCAATCTTTTTGAAATATAAATTTAGGGTTCCTCACATGAACATGCAAGAAACCATATGCAAAATCTTAAGCAGCAATGAGTATGTGTTGGTCTGTGAGAGTGTGCCTAGGAAAGCTGTGGCATGAGTAAGATTAAGACCTTTCGGAATTACAGCTAATAATCATTGAGTGTTGTGCATACATCAGGAGGGTTTACATCCTTCACCTCATCTAATTCCAGCTTTCCCAATAACCCGATCAGGTTGGTGCCACTACCCTTACTTTACTGGTGGTCGGCAAAGAAACTTGCCCACAGGAGACAGAGCTGGTCTTCTGGCTCCAGAAGCCATGTTCTTTCCACTCTGCTGCCTTCCAGCACCTCTTCCTACCCGGGCCACTTCCTTCCTCAAAAGACTACAATTAGTCCTGTAGACCCAGAGCAGCCTCTCCTCCAGTTACAGAAGCTAGGAGAGCAAGGATGGCTGGTGCCTCTCCACTCACCTCCCATTATTAGATTATCAAAGGCCTATCTATGCTTAAGGGGTGGAGGGCCCACAATGACACATATCCTACAAAAAAACCTTAATGTATTTCTTAGTATTCTCCTTTATAAAATTCTAAAGCTTTTTGTAATGATGATGAGAACATGCATAACAGCGTGGAAAGAACCTGGACATAGGACAGGGGGTCAAGCCCCAGCTTGGCCACAGTCTAACTGTGTGACCTTGCACTTAATTTCCTCAAGTCTTGAGTTCATCTGTAAAATGGCATCATATCAGCAATATCATGAAGTTCTTGTAAGGATTAATCATTATAAATACACACACACAAACACACACACACACACACACACACACACACACGGTATTTTGTCCTTAGTAATCAGTGATAATGGGTAGAGATTATAATAGTTGCTCTTTTGTCTCTTAGCCCAACTATCTTCACAAAAGTAGGGGGACATAAAGAGAATTAGTAATGAATGGACCTACATCAAATATATTAAAAGTATTTTCTCAAAGGTACTATCATATTTTTGTGACTAATATATTTCAACCAGATTTCATAGATCCTATTAAAATTTACAAGATACCTAATTTTAAAAGGAACTGGTCATCATTTAGTTTCAAGAAGGATTCACCCCAAGTCAAAGTTAGAGTGACATCTTATAGGAGTAGACGACTCTGTTCAAGGGAAAAAAAATCAATTCCTTTACAAAGAGTTATCCAATGGACAGGTAATTAAGGTGGGACTCTGACTATGTTCTCTGTTGTCCAAGCAAATGAATCCCAGCAGCTTCTGGGTCAGAAAGCAAGAAATCACCACAGCACCAAATTTGGACTATCAGAATCAAGTAATTTGTGACAGCTGAGCTGAACAGGAATGGGTGGTGAAGGTGTTTCCAGATGACAGTCACACCCCCTGAATGTCTCTGAGCAATTGGGGCCTGGAGTCTTTGCCCGAGTCCCTTCCAAGGTCCAGAGGAGGGTCTTCCAACACCCGGGCATGCTGTGCAAAGGCTCCCACTGCCGTCATTCCCGGTCACCACCTCACCACAGCAGCACTGTCCCAGCCTTCTTCCAAAACAACTCGTTCCCTCTGTAATTTTGTGTTTCTGAGGTGCACCTCCAAATGTATAGAGACTCCCTCAATGAGGCAGTTTTCATAATTTTGTTCCATCACTCTAATTATCTACATTTTAAGTAGGTTTGGGGGGTAGGGGGACAGAGCACTGAGAGAAATAAAGCCTAGTCCAAGTTATATCGTGAGTTAATCAAAGAAATGAATTCAAACCCTGTCCCATATGTGTGAGGATTTTAGATCCTTAGGGGTGAGGACCATTTCCAGTACCCCTGGCTCTGAAAACACTGTCCATAACAGAGCAGATGCTAATAAATATTCATTGAGTATATATATTGCCTGTTTTGGTGCTAAAGACCATTCTGTACTTTTAAGAAATCAAAGTAAGAGACAGAATATGTTTAAGAGGACAGAAAGTGGTATATGGTCCCTAAATTTGTTAATTTTCTTCATTTCATTAAAATTACTTCATATCTTAAGGGATATACTTTAAAAGATGACTTAGGTTCTCCCTCCTTCTTTCCAGTTCTCCCTCCATCCCAGAGATACATGAGGAAAAAAAAATTTTTTCAAAGAAAAGGAATTTTTTGTGTATCATGGAAAAATGGAAAAGAAAACATTCTTTTTAAAAATTCTCATAATGCACAGCATGGAAATTCTAAAGCTTAGACTGAAATAAGTGTAACAAGAACTTGGGCTTAGAAGGGGCTTTAAGTATTCCCTAGTCATTCTCCCATCTCTCCCACTATTTGTCCTGCAGTCAAAATCAATTACTCACACAGTTTCGATGATATTTAGGTAGACCCATCATCCAGGAGGCTCAAGTACCTTTCCAAATGAAAATTCTTATACCCTCAGACGTTGGGAGATTTTGCTCTTATTTTACGGTTGAGTAAACCAAGGACAGAAGTACAGTCTCCATCTTATTCGGCACACGCTAGTAGAGGAAGGATCTTTTGTGCCAGCCTCGCCCACAGCCCCGCTCTCTCTGGAGTCTCGCCCACCATCTACTCAGTGGGTCTGGGCCCCGCAGTGCACGCTCAAACCCCTTAACCGCAGCCTGCACCTTTGGCTTCGCTGCCTGGCCTGGTTCCCGCCCTCCACCCCAGCTCTCAAAGTGAACCAATAATCTCTCCTGGGAATCTGCAGTCACACAGGTGCCCGCTCACCAAAGGGTGCTGCAGTCCTAAGGGCCCTGTGCTCTGAAGATCCTCACGCTCGGGGCTTACTGCTCTGCCGTCGCCCTAGTCCTGAGATGGTGACAGGGCCATGTCGGTGAGCCCAGGCACCAGCACAGGAAGGCGCAGCATTGGGCACAAGCCCCACAGCACCCTGGGGACAGGCCTGGTGGCGGCCCTCCCCACCCTAGGCTCGCAGAGCTGTGGCTCAAAGGGTGGTACTCGGGGGAGGCCTCTTGACCACCCCTGCGCCATGTACGAGAGTAGGAAGGTCACCATCTCTTGGGGCCACCTGTCCCGCACGGGTTGTGGCAGCAGGCCTTTGGGAACAGGAGACTGACACCTCCTCCCTAGTCAGGACAACACTTTCACTTTGCCCTGGGCCCTGCCACTTCTGAAGCCCGTCCTGTCGCCCTGTCTGCCGGTCACACCTAAGGACATGCCCACTGGATCTGGGGCTTAAGGCCTGCTGAGACCTAAAAAAGAAATAAAGAAAAAAGAAAACCAGCCTTGATTCAGGCAGCTCTCTTGCACACTGGGTGTTTCTAAGCATCTGTTCTCCCCCGACCTGACCCGCCCTCCCCTGATTCCCAACCACTGACAAATTCCTGACTCTGCAAGGTGCTAAGTACCATTTGCTGCCAAGCTGTGCTGATGGAACCATGTGGTAAGAGGGCTGGGAAGGACCTGACTCATCTCTTGCCCCACAGCACCAATCCCACCACCTCTCCAGCCCAAAGGCTTTAGGCCAAAAAATGGTTACATTAAATAGCAGCCACCTAGGAAATGATTTGGGACTTGGAATCGGGCCTGTCATTACCTAATGCACCCCCCACCCCACCAGTGAGCCTGGACATGGAATACAGAGCACTTCGATGAAGTGGCAGAGGGGCCTGTCAGTGAAAAACAGACCCATTTTTTATATGGCATATCTATTTTTTCTAAGACATTGAAAAATGGGCTGCCAACAGAGAAATGAAATTCAGCTAGGAAAAATGCAAAAAACAAGGATGTCTGGGGAAAGACATCTAAACCCATCCAGCCTTCAAGTGGGTAGGAAAGACTTAGTTCACCCTGGGTAGTCCCGGAGGGCAGGCAGGAAGAGGCAGAGGAGGACAGAGGACAGGGTGAGCTTATCAACAGTGTGCACCTCCTCTCAAGCAAGTACCGCCCCAACCCAGCCAGAGGGACCCAGGAAAACAGGGAACCAAAAAGACTAATCGGTAGGGAGAATGATGCTAACCGGGTCTTCCCAGAGGAAAGAGCTCTGCACACAGTGGATTCCATAAATGCTAAGGCTGCTAGCTGCGTCATTCCTATGCTTTAGCAGTGCTTGATGATGCAAATGATGACAGGAGGAATGACAGGAGAATCATTTGTTGGTTTTTACTCTTTGTCAGGTACTAATATCAAACCTTTCCATGCACCTTCTCATATCACCTTCGCCACAAACCTATGCTCTTTTACAGATGAAGAATTTGAGGCTCAGAGAAGCAACTAGGAAATATGAGACCAGAATTTGCATCCAGGTTGGTCTGAACTCAAAGCCTATATCCTTCCCCCAGAATATTCCTCTGGTTTACTTTAGCAATGATAGCAAAAAATACTAAGATATGAATACCTATCATCTGTGACTGCTGACTATGGACCAAACACTTTGAATATACAATCTGACCGAGTTACCACATCAAACTTTTGAAGTGCCTCCTACCATGATTACAACTAGATGACTGCTAAGAAAACTGAGGCTCAAAGAGGTTAAGTAACACGCCTGCAGTCACGCAGCTAGTAAAGTGTTCCAGCGAGGGCTGGAATCCGGACCAACCTGGCAGAAAGGCTGGTGTTTTTAGCCACCATGCTCTTCTGCCCTATCCATTGGAGAGGTTCTTATGTCCTTGCCCATAAGAGAAAGTAGATGAGATCCATTTCAGGCTCACAGACACTGAGGGCAACAGGTGTGGCAGTCTCAGGTCATGTAACCAGGTAACAGATCTTCCATCCAGCCGGGTCACTTCTGCTGCCCAATTCTGCTACCAGCTCCCCAACTTCCGCCTTTCCAAAAGTACTTTTCTGGGGACTTCCTCTCCACTAGCCACACTCAGTGACTCCCTCCAGGTGGATTCTGGTCCCAAATGAGACATTCTTTCCTGCCCCAGAGGCGACCAGCAGCATGTCACTCTGCCTCCCGAGATCTTGTGCTGACTGACGATTCCACGCCAGGCGTCCGTTTCCAGTGAGGCCCGTGTCTACAAGGGTTCCTGTTGTTGGCACCAGACCAGTGATGGGAATCACACCCCCTGTGGCTTTGAAAGTACAGCCGTCACCTCTGTGGACATTTACATTTCCTGTCAACCTGAATGGCTTCCTGGACAAGCACCCTAAAGTCTTGTAAAGCCCACTCATCCCCAGGCCCAGGGAGTTCCTGATAAACTCACCCTGGTGGACGTGTGGGTGTGATGAGACCACAGAGAAATCCCCAGAGACTGAGTATTAGAGACTTGGTACAAATGCTAATTCTTCTTCAGCACCAGTTTCAGTGGTAGTTAAAATGGTGAATTGGAGCTTTTAAAAAATTTATTTTACAAGGATGCAGAATAAACAGTTCATGTCTGTCTTGCTGGACACTAAAAATAAATTACAAAAAACACTGAAATTTCTCTTCTCAGGAGTTTTTCAGGAGATGTCCTAAGGGCATTTTAACCCTTAAAGAACAATCTAAAAGATTTTTCTTCTGTGGCCAGATGGCCTGGGTTTGACCTTTGCACTCTCTCACTAGCTATATGACCCTGGACAACCTCCCTTCTCTGAGCTTTAGTGGCAGTAGCTGCAGAGCAGTAAGAACAACATTTTCCTCATCAGCCGTCAGGAAGAATAAATGAGTTAATGCAGGAAAAATGCTTAAAGCAGTTCTCAGATTTGAGTATGCGGCCGAACCATGGAAGACCTGCTGCAACAGACTGCTGGGCCCTGACCCACAGTTCCTGATTCAGTTAGTCTGACACAGGGCCTAAAAATTTGCTTTTCCAACTTGTTCCCAGGTGGTGCTGAAGATGCCGGTCCGGGGACCACACTTTGAGAAGCACCAGCTTAGAACAACGCCTGGCATGTAAGTGCAACAACATGTAAGCTGTTGTTACTATTGTCATTATTTGTGCCCTCCTTCTAGCTTTTAAATAGCCTCAGAAAAAAATTGCCCTGTTGCTTTCCATGTCTAATACATCTTTGTCGTCCCTTTCAACCCAGTCTGTATGTCTCATGGCCACTGAAGTGCTCAGTGTCTCCCCTCATTTGAGCACCATGTTTCCAGTGTCTGCCCCGCCTTCCAAGCTCCCTGCCCCACTGGTGCCATAAGCCTGGCTCCTGCCATGCCTTGCCTAGTCTGCGGGAGGTCACCCGATTTCATACCTAATGGGTTCCTTAAAACACGCATGTGTATGGAACAAGATACCTGCCTAAGGAGGAGTTCTGCTCCCAGAGAGCTAAGCGGGATTATAAAATCCCTAATTACACCACATCTTCAGAGCTCATCTTCCGGTGATATATTTTCAGCCTCCTGTAACTACATGTTCCTTCTTTAACAGTGGCATGGGCATTGGCCAAAGTCCAATGAGGCTCCAGATTTGCCATTTACGCATGCCTATTGATTTTCATCCTTATCTCAATTATATTAGACTTCTGGTTAGCAACTGTGAGACTCATTTTTCCATTTATCTGCATAAAATTTGAGGAAAATACAATAAAACAGTCAAATAATTGAATGAAATTCAAGTAACTGCCCAGGAGATTAAGTATGGCACATCTGCTGAAAGGAAGCCACCAGCTGGGCAGGCTGCAGGGAGTAGCCTGGGACAGCGGGGCTCTTCTCATGGTCCTCAAAGAGCACCCTCCCGCAGCCAGTTCTCTCCCATCACAGCAGCCAAGGAAAGCCTCCGGGTCACTCCAGTGTTCACAGACCCCATAATGCCTTTCTTCCAAGGACTGGCCAAACCCAAAATTCAACTTCCCAGAACCCCTTGAGACATCATCCTCCCCCCTTTCCTGTCTTCTCCCAGGAGCTCAGTGCCACTTGTCCAAGGCCTCTGTGCATCCTCACCCTAATTTTACCTTCAAAGTGGAGTACATGTGGACTGTCCCTTACTACCCTCTGTCCCCCTCATTATCTCTTTTCCCAGCTTAGGAATCCTGCTTGTTTTGGAAGCCTTTCCAGGCTGATCAAAGAGCTGAAACTTTTCTCTCTTATTCAATTTGGGTTTGGAAATCACAAAAATTACTTCTCCCACTCTTTATCATCTCTCCACCCAACTTTTACAAGCCTCATCTTTGTCCCTACAAAATATGTTTATTCTGAGCCTGTTCTGAAGCCTTTGCCATCCATTCAGGTCTTTGGTTAGCATTATGCAGTGTGTTCCTGTGTGGATGCATCTGCATCCCTGCACTGCCTTCAATTTCAAAGTCCATGGTAGCCAGGACACTTCCGTGGGTCACCTCCTTTGCTGCTCTGCCACAGGCCATAAGCCCTTAATGAATCTTCTCTGATAATGATGAGCTAAGGGGGGGACTCACAGATATGAACAGTAGGTGGATTTATTTATATCAAACAGTACCAGGCCATCTGTGACCTTTCGGCCACTGTGGTGGCTAAGTTTCTCCTTTTCCAGGTACTATCTTCTTCAGCATCAATGGCTATCTGTATCAAGTCTCTGTATCAAGCAAAAATCCAGTTCCACCAAAAGGAATTTAACTTTCTGGACTTGGGTAAAAGCTTTCAACAAACACAGTACAGCCAACAGACGCAGAAACACAGAACAGGCTGTCTGCAGCCCCTCCACCCCATGCCCTGAACTAACTCAGTGACAGAAAAATGCAGAGCACTTCGTATCATCAGTTTCCAAACTTATAAAGGAGCCAATTATCCCTCAGAGCTGTCTCTAGGCTACAGAGTTCCTCTTGGTAACCACAATTTTTTTTCTGGGTGCAATTCAAAACAGAGAGAGGGGAAAGAAAAATCAATACTGGAAATGTCAAAGACTTTTCTGGCCAGCGTCTTGTGGAAATCTGTCTGTGCTTCTGTGCATCAAATGGCCCATCTTCTCCGTGTGCAGACATAAGATAAGCTCTATTTTTCCACCTGCTTTTCCCCTGCCTCCACATCTGGTCATTTTCATTATTCTTCACTGAGGATATTCTTTATGTGAGTCTTTCTTTAAAGCTGCAAAATAAGAATGCTCAATTTCAAAAGCAGAGCCACAGAGATAGTTTAACAAGCAGGGACCTCTGGGCTGGGGGCTGGGTCCCAGGAGATGGACGTCGTTGCTGGAAGCAGATGGCCGGGAGGTGCCCCGTGCCCAAGGAGCCCATCCATCACCTTCCCCAATAACTACATGTGGGGTTTGGGGTCTTATCTATCCACCTGAGTTCTGTTCCACCTTCCTCCCTCCTCCTTGCTGGAAGAATGTTCTTTCTGGAGCCCATTCTAACTTCCCCTCTTAAAACTACATATGTAAGTTGAATGTGAAGACTGGTCTCTCTCAGCCTTCCCTCCTCATCTGGAGAGTTCTTCTTTGGGACCAATCCAACACCACTTGGCCACAGCCACTGCTACCTGGAGTATTATACTTTGCAGACTATTTTTCTTAAATTAATACACTTCGAAAATGTAAATATGTTTAACAAGGGAAACTGTAGCAACATCATTTATCAAAAATAGAATGTAACTCAAGGTTCAACTCAATGCAAGCAAAATGGTTATGAAATCCTAATTAGATGGTGTCCTCAGCTGAAGACACAGAGTCTGAGGCCTGCTCTCTTTCTTAAACAAGGAAGATTGCCAGGTCTTGTAGAAATGTAAAAGACACTGTGTCACAAATCAAGACTCTCCCTGTCACAATCAGAAGCACTAAAGGAAAACAGGGAAGGGACACGCTTTCTGTCACAAAGGCTAATGTTATTTAATGCCATTGCATGGACCACCTAAAATCATTGCACCCATCTGTGGTGGACAACCCCTCCCTCTCGCCCAAGAAAGTTTACTGAGCATCTATTATGTGCCAGGTACTTTCTAGGGACTGGAGAACCAAACTCATTTTTAAAAAGGGGGCAGGGGCTCTGTGCCCACATGAGATTTAAAACCTACATTTAAACAAACAGTGTCTAAGATAGCCTTCTCTGCAGTCTAGCACCTTAAACAAAGGGAAAACCCAGATTCAAAACTATGAAAACCAGTTCCCAACCCACAGCCCTAGAGACTCAAAATTCACCAAGGACTTTCTCTGATCTCACTCTCAACAGAAATGACACGTGGTGATTAGTTGCTAAGTGCATTGCATATTTGCTAAACAGCATCAACCACCACAGAAAACCTCAGGACTTCCCAGATAAACAAGCCCCCACCCAAGTGCCTGCCCCACCTGTCCGAGCGGTAGCCCCCAGTGCCAAAAGACCACTGACATTTAAAACCTGGTTGAAACCACACCAAACCCCATCTCTTTTAAACGTCAACAAGGGAGGCAGCCAGGCGGGCAGGTTTCTCCAGGACTGACTGAAAACCACTTCTCTGTAGTTGGATTTAAAAATCAGTCACTAGAGACAGCAGGGGAAGAGGGTGAGGACAAGACTGACCTTTGGAGTCAAGGGCAACTAAAATGATTCACATTTGTGACTAATTATCTCTTTCTTAATCTTTGTTTGTCTCTCCCTGGACAAGAACATCCTTTCAAGCAGCTCAGACATTTGATCTGATTGAATTCCAGGCTTCTGTTGGGTCTTGCTTTGTCCAGATCTAGAGTGGCCATTTTCTACTGTGTGTGTTTTAAATGACTGATATTTGTTATCCCTTTTGAAGTGCACATAAACGTTTACGCTTCCTGATTTATGGAAAGAAAATGAAAGGATGCTTCTTGTTTTTAAAGTCTAAAAACTCTTAAAACTGTCTTAAAAGTATGCTCTCCTTACCTGCAACCAAGATGTTAGATTATTTTTATGCTACTTTCCCATTAAAAGGGATGAATTACACTTTGAAATTATAAATATGCATATACAAAAATTTAATGAACACATTATCTCTGTCTTACTCAGTGTTAGTCACTGTTCCATACACTTTACAAACAGTTTATTTAGTTTTCACAATAACCCTGTAAGGTTAGATCCTATGACCCCTGTTTTTAAGAAACAGGAAACTAAAGCAGAGAGGTAAAGCAACTTACTCAAGGTCACACGGCTAGTTAATGGTTATGCTGGGTGGTGAACCCAGATAGTCTGGCTCTAAGGGCCATGCTTGGCCATTCCCCTCTGCTGCTCCCCAGCACCCCCACCAAACACTGTGCACTGAGGGCTTCACACATGTTATTCCATGTAAACCATACAACGACTGATAAGATAGGTCATATTTTTATTCCCATTTTACAGATGGGGAAACTAAGGCACAGGCGGTGAAGCAGCTAGCCCAAGACCACTCAGCTGAGAAGTGAGAAGTGAGGACTCTGACTTCACCACAGCATCACCCAGTCAGTCACTCACTGTCACATCACCTACCCACGCCCTCCCATCTTGTGCCTTTGGTTAGAGTCAGGAAGGTAGCTCATGTCAGTAGATTAGAAACCATCCTCTAGTTGAAACTGGAACTTTGAACTCATTAACCCATGATGATAATGTTTAAGATAAAGGGATGTTAGATTGTCTGATCCAATTCTATCTTTAACACACCAGGAGTCTTGGTGATGAGAAATAACTTGGCTAAAGGGACATATAACTACACCCAATTAGATACCATACACAGGGGTGGGAGGTAATGTCACAAGAGAAGCAATTCTCAAAGTGTCACATGGCCAAAACTATCTCCTGACTAACACTAAGGTGTTATTTGCCTTGCATTCTCCCTGAGTACACCTCGGAGTTTTCCACAGACCACGTGGGCGAGCAATGCCACAACACATTGAAAGGATAACACGTGTGAGGATCCAGCTACCTTCTCTGAAGCCAGACAGCACAGATTTCCAAACACAAAAAACAATGCCACTCTTCTATTTTTTTATTCTGAAAAAGTTATTTTGCATAAAAATGCTATTTATGTTAACATGCCATAGGCTTATTTAAATGAATTAAATATTTTAAAGTTTCTTAGGTTTAATTTCTAATATGGTGCAGAGAGAGAGAACCCGGGCATAAAGGGGTCCCGAGACCAGTAGTCCCGAGCACCACTGACAATCTCCATTGGAGCAGAGACCACGCGTGCCCTCACTCTGCAGCCACGGCAGCCCACTGCCTGGCACACAAGAGGGGCTTGGTACACGTAACTGGGTGTTTTAGGAATGCCCAGGTATACAGTGTCAGTCACCCCTTCAGGTATGCGTACCCATAATGCACCATAATGACAGATGCTCAGACCCACACAGCTCACCTGGAAATAGTCTGTAATGAAAGATCCAAGTTCACTCTTCAGCAGCCTCCTGGGGAGAGAGAAACACCGTCAAGCAGTCCTTGATGGCACAGCTCCTGGTGTCCAGTTCACAGGTGCATGGTGACGGAGGGCTCACCAGTGGCAGAGGGACTGAGCCAGGCCTGAGAAGGGAGTGCAGTTGCCTAGGCCCTAGGAATACCCTCCTACCAAGGCCTCTAGGGAATTGGAGGGACGGAAACTCCAGTGGGGGGGGGGGGTCTTCTTTTCAGTTCAAGCTACAAAGGCAGCCATGTCCCAAGGGCTGCCACGGGAGACCCTAACCCTAATAGAATTAGTGGACACAGGTCAGGGCACTTGGCTTCATGTGAAGAAGAAAAAAAAGCTAAGAAGACAAAGAGCACAATTTTGTAACCTCCACATTGGTAGGCTTTGTAGCTTAAAACATGTACATTCTTCAATCAAGGGTTGTCACATGTGTGGTCGAAGAGGACAGTTATCCATCCTATAACAGATAAAGAAATTGAGGCTCACAGAGCTCAGAGGCAGAGTAAATCTGACTCTCTGCAAATTCTACATCTTTTCCCATAACCCTACCCCATCTTTCCTCCAAATCCATCCGAGATGTTCAACATGGTGCCATGGTTTGAGTGGTCTTACTAATGGGTAGTAAGTCCATGAGGCTGAGCAGCCCTTCAAACAGGGCTCCAACAGGGAGGACAGGGAGATCTGACTTACCCAGCAACACCAGCTTTTGCATGCCAGACATAAAGCAGTGAGCGAGACAGACAAGGTGTCTATGGTCAAGGAGCTTCTGTTCTTGAGGGAGGGGTATGGATAGATGGCATGTTAATAAACACACTCACAAGATAATTTCAGAGTCTTAAATGCTAAAAAAAAAATTTTAAACAAGGGTATTAGTACCAGATCTTCTTTTCCCTGTGACAAATCATGGGCTGTCCTTATTTCTCTTTCTTTAGTTTGATCCAAACAAGGTGAGGAAGGTAAAAACAAGAATAACCGACTCCCAGACCCAATGGGTCCGCTAGGGAGTGTGCTCCTCATGACCTCGAATGGCT
This sequence comes from Smutsia gigantea, assembly GCA_032199065.1. Taxonomy (NCBI): domain Eukaryota; kingdom Metazoa; phylum Chordata; class Mammalia; order Pholidota; family Manidae; genus Smutsia; species Smutsia gigantea. Next base: position 243,477 of record JAVSCE010005805.1, on the reverse strand, counting down.
GCATTGCCTCATCCGGCCAGCTGCGGTTGTCAAGGAGCAAATGAGCAAGCATCTGACAACACCTGCTGGCTATTAACTCCCCGCCGATCCCCACCCAAACATTTCCATATGTTGCTGTAGGATAAACAAGAAGTTACAGCGAGGCATCACCATGAACACAGACACAATAGGATTGAGACAGAAGTAGAGACACCAATGAGATAAATTTCTATACCAGAAGACCTCTGGAAAGCTGCAAACATGTGCTGAGCAAGGAAAATACCTTCCTTTTCCCACAACAGAAACCGTGTCTGTGGGAGAGACTGCGTTTTGGGATCCAATTTCACGGCAGGTTCCTGAAAGGCCACCCCATCAACACATCCCAGGGGTTCTCCCAGATGTGGACGGGTCCGATGGGAGCCTTCATCACTCAGCGGGCCAGCTGCAGGCAGGCCATCACTGCACTGCAAGGTTAGAGGCGTCCCTCAAACAGGAAACTGGAAGCTACTGACAGCCCAGAGGAGGCTCTGAAACAGGAGACAGGAGGCTGCTTCTGACTGCTGGGGGGACTCTCTTCTCCCAACAAGATCTTCCTGGCCATTGGAAAGTCTCAAAACCATAGATGAAGAAGCCAAGCTTCATCAAAAAGTGGAAAAACAAGTCATAACAATGGGCTGCTTCAACAGTTTCCCAAGCAAATCACAAGCGGCTCACAAAGCTGAGGGACCAACACGGTTCTTGAGATCAGATGCTATGCAACTGCTGTTCTGAGGAACCCCTGCGGGGGATGCCCTGTGCTCACGAAGATGCTTCAGTTGCAATGGAAAGAGAAAGAGGTCAGCAATAAGGGTAGGCCTCCAAGGTCAAAAACTATGGCAACTGTCCTGGAGCGAGGTAGAGGAGGCATCTACGCGAGTGTAACAATCATTAACTGGAGACAGATGAAAACACAGGTGGTTACTGCCCAGGGGTATTTCACAGCAGCAAGCCCAGGCATCATGATGCTGTCTAACTGAGGAATCCAGGACGTGTCTCCCCGACCCTCCAGGGAGGGCAGAAAGGCTGCAGAGCATTCCAGGAACACACCTGGAGGCGGAAATCAGCTGACGAAGGAGCAGGGCTAACGAGTGACCTTGACGGAACTGCCAGAACAAGGCACAGTGACAAGGACCCTGAAGCTAGGAGCAGTCATGCCAAGGGCAGCTAGGGGCGAAAGAGGCAAAACGTGGGGCTTCCACCGCACAGGTATGGGTGCTTGCGCCTCAGTCCTTCACTGAGACAGGACCCGACGCGGGTAATAGGCATCAGCTTATCACCTTGTAACGTGACGAACCACAACCAGGTACGGTGCGAGAAACACACAGTTGTCCTTTTGTCAAATCCCAAGTTCAAAACCCTCTTCGCTAGGTATTGTATGGAATTATCTGAATGGAATAACCCTACCTGATCCTATAAGTCAACCTTCTATTGCCCTAAGTGGGCAAGTCTTCTGGAAGCTGCTCTGTCTTATTTCTGTCTAAGCATGTTAGGAGTCAGACAAGGTCAATACATATATGTACAGAGTTTTCACTGTAGCAAAATATAGAAATCCACATAAAGGTACACCAATAAAGAGCTCATTAAAAAATTATGGTTCATTCATACAATGGAATTCTAGGCAACTGTAAAGAAATGAAAAGGAGTTAAGTGCTCTAATATGAAAAGATCTAAGTTGCATTACAACACGCAAGATGCACAACAGGGTGTATCATATGCTACCTTGTGAAAAGATGAGAAAAATAGGTATATATATTTTTATTTGCACAATACCTTGTCAAATAAATTCACCTGTCAAATCTGTTCTTATATCTTGCTGTTCAGCTATGTGATTTGGTTTCCAATACGTATTTCCTTTGAGCTGAAACAAGTTAACACCCTAATTTTTAAACTCACAAAACACATGTGCACTGGCTTTTGTCTCCCCGTGTCCCATCTCTCCAAGTCACCGGTTGGAGAAGGTTGAAGTCATTGCTGAACATTAAGCAGTGCAACAGAATGCTTCAGCAAACTTTATTCCCTGAAGTTAGGAGGAGACACTGTCCTGCAGACCCCAGTCCGTGGCCCTCCTATAAAGTGTCGAGTACCCACAACTGCTTTTCCATATATATTCCTTATAGATGCATAAAGAAGGTCTGGAAGCATACCCAATAAACTGTTGCTACAATAATTATCAGCAGGGGCAGACTGAAACTGGGTCTCTGAGGTACAGGGAGGGGGGAGGAGGGGCTTCATGGTGTACCCCATTATATATTTAAAATTTTTGTCCCTTGTAAACACAATCCTATTCAAAAACATTAAAAACAATTTTTTTTTTAATTAACAATAACCCCCACCAAGGTTACTACAAGATGGCCTGAAGCCGAGAAGACACTGTGGGGCTGAGTTCCCACCAGGGCACCCTATCAGGAGGCAGGCTGGCCCAGGGGAACGGAGAATCCTGCAGGCCAAGAACCTGCCGGCCCATCCCCACCTCAGTCTGAGAACTGAGCCCAGAGAGAGGGCAGAGCCGCCTGCAGCTGAGTCACATCGCAGAATCACCCATCGAGTTCTATACTCTGTGTTTATTCTGCTTGCACTTGGTTTATAAGGAAAGCACACATCTGAAAAAACTGTCCCCTGGTCTTAGCTGAACTGAGAGTAAGAGGGGTTTTCCACCCCTCTGTCTGGATACACCATCTCCAGGGGCACCTGGACCATACCAGCTTCCCCCCCGAAAAAAAAAAAGAGTGACTGACCGAGAATAGAGACCCCACGAGTTAATTCATCAAATGACAGCCATTTGCTGAATGCCTACTATGTGTTAGACAAGGTACTGGATGCTAGAAGACAGGGATGAAGTAGAACTTAGACAATGATTTCTTCCCAGCGGGCTACTCCCTCAGGAGGCCCGGGGACACCGTCTTCTCCAAAACCCGAGAGTAGGCATTAAGGCATTAGAGATGTGCAGGCCTGAATTCACAGAGGGACAGCTCACTCTGGAGCCTTCCTCACCACCTTGGCCAGTTTAGCGTGTAAAGCACAGAAAGGAAAAGCAGAAGGAAAACAACAGATTAAAGGAGCCTGTGGTGTTTGGTTCTGCAGGTGCAAAAGAAACGACAACCCGATTTCCGGCTCCTAGGCTATGGGTCCCTTTGGGGCACAGGGGCCTTGGCACCGAAGCCTCCCTTCCTTTTCCCACCCTTTCCTAGGGTTTCTTCAGAGTACACATTTACAGAATAAAATTATTTACTGGAGGAAAAATTTTAAAAGACTCAAAAGCAAATTGCTCCTAGGATAGAGCCTGACTTTTTTTTTTTCCAGTTGAAGTTTACTGAGCACCTCCTAGGTGCTGGGCACAACTGCCAACAACATACATGTGCTTCCTCATTCAAGCTGAGAACAAAACTGTAAGGTTGTAGTAATATCTCTACTCGTATGCAAGGAAATCACCCCTCAGAGGTCCCTAGGAGAGTGTGTGGCAAGCACAGGACAGAGAGGAGAGGCGTTTCCCTGAGCATGAGGGCTTGGAGGCAGCCGTCAGGGCTGGAAGCCCGTGGTTAGCAGTAACTCATGCAAGTTGACTCTACAGGTTAGCCCCTTAGATCTGTTTTGTTAGCTGGAATTTGGGGATAATAAGGATACTTACTCCACAGGACTACTGCAAGGGCTAAATGAGCCCATCCTAGAATAGTTAGTTGCTAGAACAGTGCTGGCACACAGCAAGACTCAGCAAGTTGTTAGTTACACGATTCTCCCCGGTCTCCAGACCCTGAAGCCCACATGCCAAGAGCCCTAGTCTATTCTACTGCTTCTCGGCATCTTCTTAGAGGTACAGCCAGACCAGCATTTCCTAAACCTGGCACTAAGGACCCAGGGAAAACTCATGCGGGGGGCTGTCTCTTAGGGCCAGGATTTGCTGATGAAAGCATGGAGGATGAACTGAGGCACAGGGGTTGCTGAGCCTGGGGGCTGTGGTGGAAGCAACATCCCAGCTTAAGCGGCCCCTGCTTCATCTGCTCACATATGAGACATCCATGCCAGCTTTCACTAAACAGAATCCTGCTGCTAACCACCACCAGCGCCATGAGCCACTGAGCTAGGAGAAGGAAGTGGGACCCGAGAGTCATGGAAAGGGAACGCTTACGTGGGACCCGACCCAAAGGGGAAACGGGGCATGAAGTTCAGACAGAAGCCAAAAGGGCCATACGAAGAAAAAAATGGGGAACGACTCACGGTCTGTATTATCTCACCCCCTCTCCTCCAGGCCGACTGACTGGGTGAGCCACCACCCCACATGACCAGGTTTCCTGTTATTACACAGCCCCACGATCTGGCCCCTCACCGTCCCGTCAACTCAACTTCCCACTTCTGTGGGCTTGAAGGTAAACAAGGCCCAGCTGGACCGGACGCCAGCTGACTGAGAGGCGCAGGGAGCACCGGCTGGCAGGCGGGGCAGGGAGCCGCCGAGCGAGGGAGGCAGCTGGGCTCCGACAGGCTGGGGTGCAGCAAACTCCTTTCCAGCCAGAAGCCTGGCCTTGGCTCCGGGGCTATAAATGTAGAGAAATCACCCTGGGTGTGGGCCCCAGTCTCCCTTGCACACGGGGACAAGACTCAGGGCAGCAAGCCCCAAAGGGTGATGGCGCAGTACGTGTCAGGACAGCCGTAGCAGTAGCTGAATGTTCTCTGTCACGGGACCTGGGCTGTTCCAAGGACTCAGGCCCTCCCCCTGGCCCCAGGGCAGAATCCCCCCAGACCTCCACACGATCCAGGAGTGGCAAGGGGACTCCGGGGTCCTGTGCTTGAAGCTGTTGCTGGTTAGCACCCACCCACCTTGACTGTTAAATCCTCTGTCACTTCTACAACACAACCTGTTTTAAGGAGGCGGTGAGGCATCTTCTAAGCACTCGCAGACAGAAATGCCCCTTGCTCCTTGGGTCTGTTCGACTGGGGTCCATGGGAGGCAGTATCCACGACTCACGTAAAACGTTAGGACCCACACCTCTCTGTTCTGTGCACGCCAGCAAGTGCCAGTGAAAAAGATGGAGGACACCAGCAGAGAGCATTTGCTGACTCAGCCATGCGCACGATGCTAGGAGCCGGCACGCAGCACCTTGAATTCTGCAGTGGCCTCTCTGGGAGGAATTTATCCTCATTCCACAGATGAGGAGACTGATGCTGAGGGCCTTGCTCAGGGCCGTGCACTCCATCCCACCTCAGAACGAGGCCGACCTGAACATCAGCCTGCGGTGCCCCCCACGCCTACAGCTAGCTGCAGGCGGGAAGCTAGGTGAGGGAAGCAGATGGGCGTGAACAGCAGGACCTGCAGCCAGAAGCCTGGCCTCGGCTCTCACTGACCACTTCCAGGCCAGACTGAAGGTCTAGCATTGCCCAGTGTGAACTTTCCAGAGAGGCCTGGATTTTTAGGGGAAATGTCCTCCCCATTTCTAAACCCTGTGCAGGCCACCTACCACATGGGCCAGCCCTGGAGGCCTTCAACTGGCCATTTCCCTGTAACTCCTCTTCCTGCGTCCAAAGTCAAGTCTGTTTCTTAACCGCAACAGACACAAGGAGTCGACACAGAGTCAGGAAGGGGCACCTGGCCAAAAAGAGACCTCGCCTTATACCCCCCCTCCCCCCAGAGGACAATGCCCCACTTACCTCAGGCTCTATTAATGAATCTGCACCTGCCTACATCAGGCCTAGATCTGATGCTGGCTCTGTGTGCCTCTTGCAGCCTACTCACTATGTGCTTAAGGACCTGGGAGGCTCAGGCTCAAATTCCAGCTCAGCTACTCACTAGCTATGCGATGCTGGGCCAGTCCCGCCACCTCGCTGTGCCTCTATTTCCTCATCTGCAAGACAGCAGCAATACAGTACCGGTCTCACGGAGCTGTGCTGACTTTTGAAAGAGCTGACATATACAAAGCACTTAGAACAGAACCTAGCCTGTACTAAATGCTACACAAATGCCTGCCCTTATCATCAGCTCATGGAACCTGGCCTCAGACCGCTCTACTCTGCCAGCCTGTGGGCCGCATCCCAGCCCCTCCTCCGCTCTCCCAGCTCTCCCCCGGCTGTGGTCTCACTGCAGTCAGCAGACGCCCTCTGAGAAGTGGGAAAATCTGAGGCGGCTTTCCCTTCAGGGGTTCGGCAGCCAGCTGACGCAGAAGGAGGACATTTCAACTCAGACCTGTCAACAATCAAGCACAGTTCTTGGAACCTCCTCTTTCCTTGAAAATCTCTGGGGTTTCCTTCACATGGCCTGCCTCCTTCCCAACAAGAACAGAAGCAGGGTGGTTGGAGAGAGAAGGAAAAAGTTTCCTGCCTCAGGCCAGCTGCAGATAACTCATCTCTGGTTTCCGGAAACCTCATCTCTGAGCATTCATTTTCGGGGAGAAAAAAATCCTCCCAGGGAGAAGGAGGGCCTGGAGGGCATGGAGAGAATAGTGGCAAGAAAGTTATACCCTCAGTCGCCCTTTCTGCTTTCCCCCCACCTGCTCACCCTACAGATTTCAACCGAGGTATCACCTTCTCCCAAATATTTACGTACCCTCCACTCTCCCCCAGGGCTCTGGATTCTGCTACCACCCCACTTAGAACACCAGTGGTCTCTGCCTGTACAGCCCCCCCCCCCTCTCTGCAGTGAAGCCCCCCTAGAACAAGAATCACCTCCCTCAACAGCCACTCCAGGGCCTGGCAACTGAATAAAAGAATTAAATGAATGGAAGAATACGCAACAATGCCTTCCTCTCTCCTGTCCCCCATCCCCAGCCAATCAAAACATGAAAGCACTTTGAAGCTCCTACTTGCAATAGGTTATTTTTATTATTATTATTAAGGTATCATTGATACACAATCTTATGAAGGTTTTGCATGGGCAACATTGTGGTTACTACATTCACCCATATTATCAAGTCCCCCCCCCACAAACCCCCTTGCAGTCACTGTCCATCAGCGTAGTAAGATGCTATAGAATCAATACTTGTCCTCTCTGTGCTATACTGCCTTCCCCATGACCCCCCTACATTATGTATGCTGATCATAATGCCCTTTAATCCCCTTCTCCCTCCCTCCCCACTCCTCCCCTTTGGTAACCGCTAGTCCCTTCTTGCAGTCTGTGAGTCTGCTGCTGTTTTGTTCCTTCAGTTTCACTTTGTTGTTATACTCCACCAATGAGTGAAATCATTTGGTACTTGTCTTTCTCCACCTGGCTTATTTCATGCAATAGGTTCTTAAAAGAACCAGTAAACATACATCATAGGTTCTCACACTTCTCTAACTCCTCTTGGTCACATACAACCAGTGGAATAGTGGGCTGAAAAAAATGTTTCAGAAATTGTGTGCTTGTGTTGGAGTTTGCTCCTGAGAGAGTTCGTGACACCCAAACCTTTAACTCAGACTTGTCCCCGCTGCCAACAAGCAGCCGCCTCGGGATTAAGGCTGGAGAGGGTGTTAAAAATCACACCAATGCCTCACAGAGATTGAAACCAAGAAGACACCCAGGACCAGGCCAGAGCAGGGCAGATGGAAACTCAGGGCGGGCAGACTTGTACATGGTGATGACCTGGGATTTCACTAGAATGTCTAGCCTGAAAGGTCGTTTTCTTAATTTTAGGGATATGACAATGTGCAAGCCCTGCCTTCTAAGGCAGTTTCAGTAGAAGACATTCTGACTGACAGACCATATGCCCCGATTTATTTGGGGAAAATTTGCTGCTTTATTGAGGTGTGACATTCCTGATGAGTTTGTTCTTTAAAGGTCTCCATGTCCTTCTCTTAATCTAACAATGTATTTAGAACTTGACCATCCTCCATCCAAAATTCTTCCTGATGGAGACCCCAAAGTCTAACTGCTAAAAAATAAACTGAAGTTCAGTTTTGACACATGTTTTTTTAAAAGAAAGGACCAAATGTCTGCAGTAACTGCATTTCAGGACTCAGTCACGTAAAACTTCTGCCTTCCCAGCCATTCTTTGCATTAGCTAATATTTAAATGAATTCACATTTCCCGGGCATATACTAATTCCACAGTCAGGAGGATACCAGGGCTGGCTGGGGTGATCTGGCTGGGATGACACTGGACTTGAATAATCCATCAAAGCTTATTACTGTTTGACTTGAGTGGAATAGAGAACTGAGAGAGTCATTTCCTCTTGTTCTTTTCTCTCCAGAAAGGAGAGACAGCTGGCTCTCCTAGTAGGAACTCAAACCTCACCCAAACTCCAGGTCCAGCACATTCTTGGTGGAGCCTGTCCCAGATCTCTCTAGTTCAAAGGGAGCTCGTCTCATCCAAACCGCTAGAGAAATCGTTTTACAGTACCGTTCAGGGCCAATTCATCACATTGCCCTGTGCTCTCTTGTGCAGTACCCATCCATCATTTGTCCCTTTATTATTGCTAAATTTCCACCATAATAGGAATACTAATGGCTAACATTTATTACGCACTGGATCCTGTCCTAGTGACATTTTTAGCATTATCTCAGTCCTCCCAAACACCAGGAGTTGAAGCTGTTATCCTCATCTTACTGAAAAGACAAACAGACCAACAAACAACAAAAAACAGAGGCTGAGAAAAATCAAGTAACTTGCCCAAGGTCCCACTGCTAATCTCATCTTGATCCCCAGTCTCTCTGAATCCAGAAGCTACTCTGCTAACAACTTTAAAAATTTTAGTGACCCTGGCACAGATCTTCCTGCACACAGAACTGTCACAATTGAGTGAAAAATGGGCTTGAGAATAACCTAGCCTTCTCTCCTTCTTCCCTACTTTCCTACTGTCCTGGGCCCTCCACTCTCACGCACCCACCCTCCTCACCGGTCATGCCTTAAGCCTAATGAGTTTATGGATCTATTCTGCAAACAGGTCTTCCAAACACAAAATAGCGGAGGAAAGGAAAGTCAGAGCCCAACTGTCTATTTGAAGGTAACCAGAGAGTGGCATGTCCACTGCGGCAATTTAATGACGCAGGTAAGGGAAGCTGTGTTCATCTCCATGTAGACCCTTGCAGACGTGGGCACATGGGCTGCTCAGCTCACTGGACTCAACTTAGGACCACCGGGTCACATGCATGCCTGGAATGCATTTCTCATGATTGCACTGAGCATCTGTAATGGGAAAGCCCGTCTCCAATTTAACCACCTTCCTAGAAAAGGCCAGGGGACAGAAGGTACAGAACGTGGGTACCTGAAGCCCTCGGTTTTGACAGCTTTGACTTACTCTGGGTTCAATTCACACCTGGACAATGAGTTTCAAACCCCAGCCATATGTATTTCTCACCAGCTTGAAAATAACTGCTCAAAACAGAGAGAGGAATAGCCCGCCCCTCCCTAAACCCAGCCCTGGGAAGGAGTGTTGGGAGAGCGTCATGCTCCTAAGGTGGCAGAGGGTCAGTAGGGGAGGGGGAGACCTTAAGAATCAGCCCGTTGTGAGACTGGGTCCCAGAGGAGCCAAGAAAGGAACCATGGTAGAAAGAAAGACCAAGACCATCGGCTGAACCTTTCTTCCATCCTAAAACTCTCTCCCTGACACAATCTAAATAAGCATGGTGCTGCTAAGGACTGATCTGTGTCCCCCCAAGTTCTTATGGTAAAGCCACACCCTCTCCATGGGTCGGTATTTGGAGATAATCAGGCTTCAAGGAGGTCACAAGGGTGGGTTTCCCATGATGGGATTGGTGCCCTTTTAAGAAAGGACACCAGAGAGCCTGCTCTCTCCCCGTCGGGTACACAGAGAAGAGGCCACGTGAGGACACGGCGAGATGGTGGCCAGGACAAGAGCCCTCCCCGGGAACCGCGTCAGCCAGCACCTTGATCTTGCGCCTCCCAGCTTCCAGACCAATGAGAAATAAAGGTCGACTGTTCAAGCAACCCAAGCCGTGGCATCTGCATGGCCGCCTGAGCAAACGCATACAGGTGTGAAGTCAGGCAGGTGGTCAGACCCTGGCTCGGCCTTTCATAGCGTGTGACCTGAGACAAATTATTTCATTTCTCCACAGTTTGGTGGACAAACTATGGATAGCAGTGGTCACCTCATGGGGCTGTGAAGAGGGTGGGCTCTGTGAATGTCCCTGAGAGGTGCCTAGTGCTCTCCCTGGCGCCTCCGCCGCCGTGAGCTCCCGTCCGCCCGACTATGACGTCAGCGCTACAGTCCAGAGGGCAACAGCCCTCCGTCCGCCACGCCTTCCCATGCCTGCTGCAGCTGATCTTGTAAACGGGTAGCCTTTTGGTCAAATTCAGCCCACAGATGTGTTTTGTTTGGCCTGTACCAAAGTCTGGGGAAATTTGGATTAATGACACTCAAAAATCAGGAAGTATCACATAAAAATTCCCATTTCCCATTCTTCTTGAGAAATAACATGAGATGTCACTGGACGTGGGTTCTGCCAGGGTAAAGCCCCTTCAGCAGAGAGTGAGCGCTCACCTCCTTGCACCCAGGCCAGCCGCGCTCGTCTAGAAGACCCTCCTGGCCTGTGAAGGCTCCCGAGTTAGCAGACCCGGGACTGAAAGAGCTGGTGAACTCTGGCACGGCTGGTACTTCTCCTAGCCGCCCGCAAACAGAGACTTGAAGTACAATTTCAGGATCAGTCTCCCAAAGTGAGGAACAATTAGCACGTTCCTGAGTCACCGTTTTATTTATTTATACTTCTATTGTGAGCTAAAGAACCTCACAGAGAGCCAGGATCTTAGTTCTTGGAGTAAAATTGAGCTCTTGCAACTCAAGAGTTGGCTGACCCAGCTTTGCCCCCGTCATGCCACTTCTTGGGCCTCAGTTTCCTCCTCTATAAAAGGAGGCCTTGAGCCAGTTGATCCCTATTGTCTCTTTCCATATCTGTGTAATTATCACGCGAAATTCAAGAAGGTGGGTAGAAATTTAACACAACTCTGTTTACTTCAGAGCACTAAAGATTTTAATCAAAGCAAAGCTCTTTAAACACCTCACTGACCCTTAACACAGGTCTTAACTAAATGTAAACAGGACCTGAATAATGGCCCTGTTTATTGTTCTGCCCACTCCAGGGCTGGGCCTTTATCTTGATGCTCTGCACTTAACACACCAGAGAAGAATGAACACCAGGACCTTGAAAGACCCTATGTTCAACCTCCTGTCCCCAGGAGACCCTCGTGCTCTGGGCCCTGCCTGCCTCTCTACCTTCATTTCACCAAAACACAAACCCAACCACACCACCATCCAACCTCCGGTGCTATGTGCACATGGGCCTACTTTCAGTTCCTTGCTCACTGCCACCACAGGACCTTTGCACCTGCAATTCCCGCCACCCGGAGCCCACCTCACCTAGTTAATTCCCACTGATGCCTTGGATGACAGCACAAGCCTCACATCAGCATTCCTGGCCTTCTTGGCAAGACCGGGTCACTCTAACCTGCTTTCACCATATCAGCTCTGCGGTGGTGGCTGTTAAGTGGCACATTCACATTGCACATGTGTGAGAGTCGACTAATGATCATCTCCCCAACTGAAGACAAATTCCAGAAGCAGGGTCCACACCTGTCTTTGCTCTTTCTTATTTCTCCAGCGCCTGGCCAACAGGGAAGCACTCGGATATTTGATGAATGAATGAAAAGCCAACACTACTGGGAAGATTCTGGAAGATAAGACTCCTCAAGGACCATGTCTTACTGAGGGTCACATCCCCCAAACTTCAGGGTAACCGTGGGCAACACCACCGACAACGATGGTGAGAGCTACAAGTACCAAGTCCTCCGTGTGGCCCAGCCCTGTTCTAACAGACCATTTACATAATAACTCAATTGACATCCTCCTGAGAATCCTTTGGAAGCAGGCACATTTCCTATCCCTGTTTCATGTAAGAGGAAACCGAGGTACTAAAAAGTTAAGTCACTTAGTGGGGGGGAAGAGAGCATTAAGATCCCCAGGAGTCTGGTTTAACCACTAAGTCCTCTTGGCTAACATGGTACCCAATGGTTAAGCAGGGCCTAATAAATGTTTACAGACTATATGGCAACTGCCATATAGCAACCCGCTACCCCCTCTGTGTCCCTCCCACACACTAGATACACGAACAGATGGATGAACCCTCTCTGGACCAGAACTTTAGGCAGATAAGGGTCTTAGAACGTAAGCCGTAAGAGCCACATAGAAGCCCACAGAAGCAGCAATAAGAACCAAGCAGAAGAAAACCTTATGATAAGGCTCCCAGTGGGGTGGCCCCCTCTGGCCCAGCTCCAAACGGCCCAGACCTGGCCATCCACCTACCTGATGTTTTCATTCAGTGCATAGAGCTCATTGCTTTGTAAGCCGCCCCCTTTGAAGACGTTGATCACGGCCGTCTGGACGCTGCGTGGAGAGACAGAAATGACCCCTGATTAGAGGATCTGCCTCCCTGGGGCCATCTCAATGAGCAGCTCAAGGCTAAAGGTGCCTAGAAGGGTCAGGAAGCCCATGGCACCAATGCAGTCATGTTTTCCATCCCTGGAACCCATCATTTTCTTCCCAGGGTCCTTGGAGAGAAAAGGAGACTGGGGCTAAGAGGATCCAGAAGGAGCCCTTCTCCCCGCTTTCCCACAGGCTGGCAGGTCTCCCTCCCTCGCCTTGCCAGCAGCCCTGCCGCCGAGCAGCAGTGACAAAGGGCAGGCAGGGGGGTCTGCAGTCAGGAAACTGTGACGCCAGCACCACCGGCCCTGGCGGAACACAGAATGGCATGTACTGCAAGCAGGAGCCCGCCTGCGCCTGTGATCTTTAACCTTGAGGTCCTTGTCTTCTCAGGGCACCCAGATGCCTGGGCTAATAAAAAAATGCTAATTCCTGGCCTTTTTAATAACTCTCTTCTTGCAAGAACTTCACTGGGGCTAGCCTCCCCTGCCTCTCATTCCCGCTCCTGTGATTGTACAGGGAGTAGGGGGTTAGTCCCATGAGGGGCTACAGTTAAGTCTTGATGCCACGTTTTCAGGGATCCCAGCCCACTATTTCAGCAAGGAGCTGGTTACAATCTCACCTCTACCAAGGGTCCCAGGCCTTTTCTAAAGAACAAAGATCCATTTAACACCAGAGCATCTCAGGGCCCCCTTTCCTCCCCAACATAAAAGTTGTACAGTCATTGAGAAAAATCCATAATGATCCAAACTACAGAGAATTCAATATATGCTTTAAAATAATGTGTTTAACTCATCCAAAGAATAATGGTGTAGTTTGAAAAAAGAGTAGGCCACAGAAATGCCAGATAATATCGATTCTGTCTCTACTCAATGCTTTGGGTACAAAAGGTCAGCCAGACACCTTACAAAGCTCAGTGTCTCCTCCCCAACCACTGGTGGCTCACAGGTACTGAGAATGCCTGGTTTATACAGCTCATTCAGCTTTCCACAGATGCGTGTCTTATCTTCCCAATTAGATTACAGGTGACCTGAAGTTACGTTCATGGCCCCACCTTTGGGTACTCTGATAGTCCGGGGTGTGACTAATGAGCGTGGACGGTAACTATAAATTCCCATCCAACTGTCCCAGGCTGGCTAACCGACCCATCTAGCCCAGAGGCCCCCAGTGATCCATTTTCCCTCCACACAAAGAAGGAAAGCTAATGGATGCATTCTTTGCAGGAAAATGCCCGGGTAATCAGTTGTCCATATAATCATAACCTTTCGAGGCAGAGCGCCCAGGAGCAGAGGCTAAGCCTGTCCCTGGCCCTGCTCTGGCCCTTGGCAGCCCTCCCTCCACACCTCGCTGCCCGCTTTACCTGTTCCAGGTCGAGCTGGAACTCAGCTGCAGAGCCTGCCGGGTCGCTTGGAATCGGGGCAGATCGCTGAGCACCGGGGAGCTCATGAAGCGCGGCCTGGGCCTGCGGAATGAGCCCATCTTGGGGAGCTCAGTGGGCAGGCTGGGGGCGAAGCCGCGGGTCATAGGTCCGGGTGAGCGGACGGCTCCTCCTGCAGACCAGATGGTTCCGACTGCCCACAGCAAGGGCTTCTCCCAGGGCTGCCTTCAGGCCCTCGGGCTTTCCTAAAACCACAAATGTAGCCAACACCTGAAAAGAGAGGACAGCTTTTATTGAAACCTCCTGGGCTAAGCAGACCGCACTTAGAGGAGGTTGGCTGGGACTTCCCGGCCAAATTACATTACAAACAACTCAGGGATCCCACAAAATGACCTATATCCTATGGGCTCTCATTCACTTTTTACAGGTCTTCTTTTGGTTATAACAGTGTGGTCGCCCCAAAGGGGGAAGGTAGCGACAGTGGGGCCTGGCTGAGACAGGCCTACAGAAAAGGGATTTCTAAGCTGTGCTTAACAGCGGTTCCCATATGCACCCACCAAAGTTTGGACACTAGGTTTCTGTAGACCTAGCAAAGTCGTACATTAAGAGTTGGCTTTTTAAAAATGCCACAAAAATACAAGAGCTCCCTGTCCTGGCACTGAAGACCTTCCATGATAAGCCTCGGCATGCCAACCCAGGTGTATGGCTCAGAATTTCCCCAAGTGTCGGTGCCTCTTCACTCAGATGCATCTCACCATCCCTGCCCTGCCATTCCTTCATTAGTGCCACCAGAACATATTTACTGAGTGTTTGTTATTTATTAACCATTGGGAGCTGCGGAGCACCCAAGGATTTCTAAGACCTATTCCCTGTGCTCAAGACGCTCAAGGTCTACAGAGAAGATAACTGTCCTGTTCATGAACTCACACATACAGTAAATATTTACTGAGCACCTACTATGTGCCACACACTCACCTAGACATTAGGGATATAATGATGGCTCTGGAGAACGTGGTCCATGCCCCATGGAGCTTTCAACCAACAGGCATGGTTCCATGTCATGCTGATCCCCTCTTCCATGTTTTTTATTGTATTTTCTGTTTCTCTTGCCCAGAACTCCTTTCTTTTTCCTCTCTGCTTGTCTAAATTTAACTGACCCTGCAGGGTGAGGTTCAAGGATACTGTCCCCTGAGCAGGTCCTAGAAGACTTTATGAATTCGATTCATGGTTAATGGCAATGGTTTTGGAAAGAACCTAGATTCGAGTCTTAACGAGGCCCCTCCCAAGTAGAGTGACTTTGGGCACACTGAGCCTAAGAGCCACAGCTGTTAGCAGTGCCCACTGCACAGGGCTAATGAGATGAAATGTGATCAAGTGACACCCCCAACAGAATGGCACACCCAGCACCTTCACCTGCTGTCTACTTCCGTTCACATGGTTCGCTTTCTGTCCTCATGCATCTGGACCTGTCATTTCAGTTTCTTATTCTTTAGTGAGCCTGAAGTCCAAGTCCATGACTTAAAGTGAGTTTGGGAGCTGGTCAGAGTGAAGGACAAAGGGAAACTCCACCAGGTCATAGTCACTTTCTTCTGAAGGGTTTACAGTTCAGCCCAGAAGTATTCTCCCGCAGACTGTCTCACCAGCTAATTCTGCTACATCCCCCAAACGAGTGCTGAAAGCAGGAGAGATCCCAGCCATACGTGTCCATCTTCAGGCTGAGGTGGGGAGATTTTGCTGCCCCAGCTGCAGCGTTTGAAGGGGCCACCTCTTAAGTAAACGTGCCGGTCTGGTCAGCAGAGGAGCAAGGCCTCAGGACGGGCACCAGGCAATCCTTCGAGAGGGTGTGGGAGGCGCCGGTGGCCATCTGCACACGGAAGGCACAGTGGCATTGGGCTTATAAGCCAAAAGCCAAATAAGGAAATCCTGCCTCTTACATTTTTCCCAAAGAGTGCGGTGCCATTTTCTCTTACAGTCTTCGGCCCTCTATGCCCTTCCCAGGATGAGCCAGCAAGGGGAGAGAATGTGTAAGTAAATGCTGGGAAGGTCACAGCAGGCCTGCTCCGTTGCAGAGGGTCTCAACAGCTCCACAAGCGCCAGTGGAGTTTGGAAAGACCTGTTCATACGAATGAGTGGGCGAAGAAGAAATAATTCCACAGAAGCCCCTTCCGAATCCTTAAACTGAGTGGATTTGGGATTTACCTTGCCTGGTAAAGGTCACACTATTAAGAGAGGATCCATTTTGCTGCCCTTTTTCAAATGGACCTAAGTGCAATTCATCCGTGTAATTACAGGATATTAACTCCTTTACAAGGACCTTAAATGAGAGGTGTCAGAGCTCCTCCCACTCAGTGGCACTCGCACAGGGAAGTAGAAAAGTGAGCTGGATGGATCGTTCAGGTCCCGCCGAAATAACAGTCCTCCAGGGGGCTGTGCAACTCTGAGGACCTCAGGGCTGGCACCTGGCCTCCGCCTCCAGCCATGTGCACAGCCAGCAAGGCCCAGGGGCAGCCCCGTCCACATGCATGACCCCTTTTAAATAAGGGTCATCTTCAGCCAAAAGGACAATGACTGCGCTCCCACAGCCGCACAAGGGCCACAGAGGAACACACAAGGACATGCGTCTGACTCATTTTTCACCTGCGAAATGGGCCACCCTTGGATCCTGACGTGTTCAAGACAATCCAGAGCCATCTTTGTTCGCACCATTCCTACTTCTGGACAGCACCACAAGACCTCCCAGAGCGCCATGGAGAGGAAGCAGCTGGGCACGCAAACAAATGCAACCTAAGGGAAAAGCTGATGCACCCTGTATCCACCGGCTACAGCACTGGCCTCTCTGGCACTGGCCTGTCCTGACCTGCACAGGGCAGATCAGAAAATGACAAGATAGTGGGACAAAACTGAAGTCCAGAGGAGCAGAGCAACGGGTCCAATGCCTCCAGGGTAGAAGTTCAGCGTGGCTAGAACTCAGGTTCCCTGACTCCTGATCTAGAAAGTTTGCCAGCCCCCACGTAGGCCATTTTGTAAACTTGAAGACAGGCATGCTTGAAGGCAGGCATCCCGACTTATATCATCAAGCCTAAGCTCACTGCTTAAGATAGAGCTGAAGGAAAGGAGAGGAACTAATAAGGCCCCCACTGCCTGCCCATCATGAAGCCAGGCACTGTCACAGGAGGCAAACTTACTCGCCCCTCACAAAACCCCCTTTGAGGATCAAAGTTAACTAACCCACCCGCATTCACATAAGCTAATTTGTGGCAAATCACAACTGGTGCCCAGATTAGCCTAATTCTACAGCCCATTTCCACTTTGCATGCTACCAAACTCACCCAGAAAACCTGAATCGAAGCTACCAAGTCAGGGACATTAACATCCATTTATGAGATTTCATATCAAAATTTAAATATTATGCCTGTGAGATGAACTGACATAAGGAACTCTGTGATTGCATGTGATGGGGGCAAGAGGTGTAATGAGGAGAAGGAATGGAAGGAGAAAGCATGGACTGCCTTCCTTAGACACCCCGTTCCTTACTAGCTGTGTGACCTTGGGCAAGTTTCTGGACCTCTCTGAGGCTTGACTCCTCCTGCATGAAATTAACATGTTAACAGTGACTTCTTCAGTGTTGTACGAGAATAAAATGACTACCTACTTGTAACGCACTTAGACTGAACAGTATATAGCAAACAGCAAATGCTACATAAATGTTGGTTGAATAAATTAAATAAGTTGCTATTTCTAAATCTCCAAAGAATGACAGCAGTGGGACTACAGGAACACTTCCCCTGCTTCTGGTGACCTCAGCAACAGCCGGAAAACACGCCACTCAGAGTGGGCAAGACCTTCAAGCCCGCTGCGGCAGTCGGAGCACTGTGGCCTGGCCTCCTCGGGCCCTGGGTAATTCACGTATCTACTCACCCTTCACTTCGGGACAGCATGTTCC
Organism: Smutsia gigantea; assembly: GCA_032199065.1. Classification (NCBI taxonomy): domain Eukaryota; kingdom Metazoa; phylum Chordata; class Mammalia; order Pholidota; family Manidae; genus Smutsia; species Smutsia gigantea. The sequence continues at coordinate 225,806 of JAVSCE010005805.1, read as the reverse complement.
TCAGGTTCAAAGTTTTCCAACACATCATCACACTTCTAAGTCTTACCCTGATTCTGGAAGGCAGGGATTCTGTCCAATAGGAAACTGAGGCTCGATCGAGCACGCTGAGTGATTTGACCACGGCTGGAACATGGTCAGATCGCAGAACCAGACCAGTGCAAAGTCTTCCATCCGGAAGCCTACCCTACCAAGCGTGCCCTACCGAGTGATTCCTTTTTTTTGCCCTCTATATATTTTTTAAGTATTTTCAGTATGAAACATGCTTAAAAAGGAGCTTATACACAGACACAAACACATGCATCTTAAATAATGACGATAAACTACTGCCTGCTTAAAAAATAGAATGTTTCCTTGGAAACCCCTTGTACTCCTGCTTTTATGATAACAGCGTACCTGCTTATTATAAAAAAGTAAACATTCATGTGAATCTGTAATATACAACAGAAAAGGCCTCCCTCTGGTCACTTAATTAGGATAGAGAGCCCTGCCCAGAAATTTCTGAGATAACAAAATGTTCTCCATCTATGCAGGCCCGTGTGGCAGCCACTAGCCCCATGTGGCTGCCGGACACTTGAATTGTGGCTAGTGTGGTCGCAGAACTGAATTTTATTTCATTTTAATTTAATTATGAATAGCCATACACATATGCACACCCAGTATCTTAATGAAAGTGGGCACTCTGTTCTTTCCTCTTAATAATGCAGCATGGCCATCCTCTCAGGCCACTATATATTGATCTCCTTCATTATTTCTAATGGCTTTTCAACTATTCTATTTAGAGGACAGCATGGTTAATTTAATCAGCCCCCTGTGAATGGATATTCCAGGAGTTTCCAGTTTATCTTAGGGACCACAGGACTTTTTCTGTAGTGCATTTTTGACATGGCATTGCTGGGTTGAGGGGCCCGGTTATTCTCAGTTTCACTCTAACACCCACTGACACCCACCGCGGCCCGGAAAGAGCCCTACAGAAACAGAGCAGAGAGGCCTGTTTCCAACAGCTCCAAAGGATGAGTGGGGACTAGAGGCTTTGGAGTCAGACAAACGCTAGTGACAAGGCTCATTGTGCCACTCCCTGAAGGCACCGGGTAGCAAAACCAGTCCCTCTAAATACTCACTTCTTGGTCTCCAGACCTGTGACCATTGCCTAGGATGGCAAAAGCTGTGATTAAGGATCTTGAGAGAAGACACTTACCCCGGACTACCCAGGGGAGCACGTAAATACAGTCGGGTGTATCCTTGTAAGAGGGAGGCAGGAGGACAGTGGAGACAGAAGAGAAGACAGATTTATAGAGGAGAAGGTATTGTGAAGACAGAGGAAGAGACTGGAGAGATGTTGCCATGAGGCGAGGAATGCCAGCAGCCACGAGGAGCAGCGGGAAGAGGAACATTGTTTTAAGTCACCAAGGTTCTGGTAACTGGTTATGGTAGCCACAAGAAATGACTACCCTAATTGTGTGGCCTGGAAGCCCCCCAAGCTGCAATCTCTACATCTGCACAATGGGAATAGGGAGAGTCACCTCAGAGAGTTCTAAGGATGAGAAAGATCATCTGTGAAGTGCCTGGCGGGGTTCCTGGAACTATACAGGGGCTAGACACAGAGGCAGGAGGTGCGGCCAAAGATGCCACAGCCAGGCTGGTGTCCCCACTCACCATGTGACCAGTCAGGTGATTCAGGACTGGGAGGAAGGCGAGGTGATTCAAGGAAGGCTTGGAACAGTCCTGGTAGGCAGTAAGCACTTGGTAAGTGCTGTCTATAGTCTATTTTTATTACCACGACCACCACTGTATTGGTCTGCTCAAGCTGCCGTAATCAAATACCAGACTGGACGACTTAAACAACAGGAGTTAAATTTTTCACAGTCCTGGAGGCTAGAAGCTCAAGACCAAGGTGTCGGCAGGTTTGGTTTCTCCTGAGGCCCCTCTCCTGGGCTTCCACCTGATCACTGTGGCCTCACAGGGCCTGTCCTCTGGGGGCATGCCTTCCTGGCGTCTGTGTGTGTCCTCATTTTCTCTTCTTACAAAGACACCAGTCAGACTGGATGACAGCCCACTTCAACAGCCTCATTTTAACTTAGTCCCCTCCTTAAAGTCCCTGTCCCCAAACACAGTCACAGGATGAGGGAGCTAGGTGTTCAACACATGAATTTTGGCGGGGGGAGGGGGTGGTCACAGTTCACCACCACCATCATCACAAAGAGTTCTTTGCTTGATGTCTCTGAGCTGAAGAAACCAGTGTTGCGGTCAATGTCCTTTTCTGAAGGATCAATGCAGTTAACATTTAGAAAAGCGTGCTTCTAAAATGATTGAAATCATTTAAGTTTTTGGTGCCTAAAGAGTTCATTTCCATTAACTGGAGAGCTGGGATCCTGGAATCATAAGACGCTGTGGCAGTTCCAGGGTCGCAGGGCCTCAACGCTGCTCTTGCTCCCCCAGGGCTTAACCCACACGGGTTTCTTTGAAAACTTTCACATGTGGAATGCAGGATGTGCTTCTCGGAGAAGAAGAATGAGGTGTCTCACTCTCTCCTTTCAGGGCAGGGCACAGGGACTCGGGCACAGCCCTGCCAGCCAGGCCAGCGGGCAGAAGGCAGCACACTTAGTGGAAAATGCAAATGAATTCCACTAAGGTTCCAACCCTCAACTCTGAAAAGGGAAGTAGACCCACGGCACAACTTAAAATAAAGAAGTGGGTGACTTACAATGACTCTGAGGCTTCCAGGAAAAAGCCATTCTGAGTGTAAATAACAAAGAAGTAAAAAAAAAAAACTGAACACACACTCTCATAGGGCCACCTGGAAGATGAAGAGAAGCCAGTTCCCAGGGAAACCCAACAGACAGTCCAACTGACACGTTCCCCTCGGGAGCTCCTGCAGTCAGGAAGCCCCGCGCGGAACTCCTTCCCAGAGACATGAACGGAGAAATGCAAAGCCAATGTGACCTCCTTCAGCACCGTCAGGACTTAGATACTGGCATTTAACTCAACCAATCCATTCTTTAACTGCAGCCGAAAGGATCTTTACAATAGTGACGATAAGAATGGCAGCACCGTTTACTGAGGGCCAACTGTGGAAGCGCCCCTTGACACATACTATCTCAGTGTTTTAAAAATGGGTTTAGGGGGTCTTAACTAAAAACTTTGATGAAATAGATTAGAATAGAAAACACCAGAGTGCATCCCATTTTGGGGAAACATGTATGTTAAAGGTATACTCATGTGGACTGAGTCTGACTGTATCTCCTATTTCACACTGTAGGTAGCACTCAAAACATGTGAAAGCCCATATGCTACGACCATCCCCAACTTACAGAGAAGGAAATGGAGATGCCATATATTTATTTTATATAAGGTCACACAGCTTATAACAAGCACCTAACAGCCCAGGGCCAGGGATGGCTCATGGCACTGTTGGTACAATGCCTTCAAAGGCTCGCCACAGCTCTTAAAATCAATCCACAAAACCCATCCTTACACCCTCATAGCTCACCACCCTGCACACCAGCTCACTGGCCTTCCTTCCCTTCCTCCAACACCACCTGCTTTTCTATGCCCTAAGACCTTTGCCCATGTGCACCCTCTGTGTGAAATACTTCCCACCCACCTCTCCAGGCTCAAATCCACATGCCCATTATTGCCCGTCCTTCATTTGCTTAGAGAGGCCCTCCATCTACTCCTTCACCCCTGATTAGGTCACATCACCCCATAGGGCACCTTCCTCACCTCCTCTGTTGTCACAATCTACCCAACAAATTACTACAGGAGTATTTCTTATTGTCTTTGTGAGGCCCATACGGGAAGGGAACATGTCTATCTGCTTCTTGGGTGCACCCCCAGGGTATAGTACAGTGCAGGAATTCCACTGATATTGGATGAATGAGCGAATGAACTGCCCATGTGAGAGGCATGATTGCTGGGAGATACAGGAACTATAAGCAAGTGTCAGCAGATACCAGCACCTAAAAGAATGTAGGGCTTTACTGTATGAAAACATCCCAGTATTGAAATCCGACAAATCTCAGTTCAAATCCAGCCTCTACAATCCATTAGCTGGGTAACCTGGGTAAATGACTCAAACTCTGCGAACATTTTTTCCTCATCTGTCAAAGGAGCGTGATAAGTATCTCAATGTTGCTAGGATTAAATGAGATAATCTAGATCATGGCCTGGCCCCCAAAATTGTAGCTAGTATTAATATTTTCATAAAACACTATGTTCTTCACAAGACCTCGTAGGCTTCAAAAGTCGACATATGGCCAGAGAGTGGGGCAACAGGACCTCTCACACACTGCTGGAAGGAGAGCCCTATGGGGCAACTGCTGCAGAGGGAAATTTGACAAGATCTACCGAAATGACACATGCTGTAACCTCTGGCCCAGCAAGTCTACTTCCAGAAATTTTACTCTAGGCATGTCAAGTGACTTATGTAACAAGGGTTTTTACTGCAGCCTTTATAACAGCCATGGGTTGGAAATCATCTAAATGCTCAGCAACAGAGGACTGGCTTTGTAAAATATGGTATCCCATATGTCAGAATCCTATGCAGCTCTAAGAAAGAAGGGGAAGATGCTTTATGCACTGCTTGGGAGTCTCTCCAGGGGACTCCCTGAATGAAAGTCTGCTAAAAAGCTAAATGCAGCATCATGTGCACATTATGCTACTAGCTATGTAAAAAAGAGGAGAAAGAGTATTTACACATTGCACTGCACATGCATAAAGTATCTCTGGAAGGACAAACCAGAAACTGGTAACACTGGTTTTCCTCAGGGAGGGGAGCTGAGTGGCCAGGACACAGTGGGAAAACTTCTCTGCAGCCCTTTTGTACCTTCTGAATTGTGAAACATGAAAAGACTTCACTTATTCAAATAAATAAATAAAAACAACAGTGACCTTCCCCCACCCCAAAAAAAATTTAAGACAAAAAAAGAAGTTATATGATTTGTTCAAAGTCACTCAGTTGTTTGGAAGAAGTGAGGATTCAAACTTGGCTTCTGATCCCAAGTGTAGGGCTCTATCAATTACTGTCCATTCATACATTCAACAAAAATGTATTCACTCAGCACATATTCTACAATAGGCTGCCAGCTGCCTTCTGGATACCTGAGCCAGAAAATAAACCCTGATAAGAAAGGAAAATGAAAGGAAGAACCAATTTCTTTTCCTTTTTGCACCATGCATCATGCCAAAGGTCTGGGCCTGGTACATCATGGGGAACGGGCAGGATCTGCCCAGGCTGAAGAAGACAGCCCCTGCTCAACCCATTCTGGGGTTTTTGTCACTTTGGGTCATAGGCCCAGTGTTACCAGATCAGAATTTTCCAAGAGACACCAAAACTCCAGACTTCTTAAAAGGCAAAATCACCTGAGTTGTAAGTAGGCAACTAATTCACCAAGCCAACTAGCACCTTATGGACCTAATATAAGTCTGTGACCTTGAACTTTATCCCATCCTAGCTGTGCCCGTCAGCCTTCTCATATCTTTCACCCAGGGTGTAAGCCAGGTGTGACATCAGCGTACACAAACCAGCTGCTGGGGCTTGGGCGAGTCCCTTGCCTTCCCTTCCCTCGGTCTGCTGACTTACCAGTGCATTAAAAGTTTGGCCTGGCTGGTGCCCATAATTATCTCTCAGCATCTCAGCATCATTCAGCCCTACTCCGAGCACCCTGAAGAATGGCACCTTAGAGAAACCACGTCAGGGATTAAACCTTAACACAGCACAAACGCAGAACCAGACCTCAGCTCTTTCTCTCCCACCTATCACATCGTCTGTTCTATCTGACGATCCAGCCTCTACTAACCAACTCTCGGTTCTGTCTCACTCTGACTCCACCATTCATTCCTCGACAGAGCCACAAGTACCCCTTCATATTATATAGGCACCCAGAAACATTCTCCAAGCAGGGCAAGTCAGCCTCACCCAGGAGATGGCTAAAAGAAACACACAGTACACAGAACCTCCCGAGCCCCCTAGGAAATTAGATCCAAACTCCCCACACCCTGCCGGGCCCACTGGATGGAAACCCAGCCAGAAGTGGGTTTCTCAAGAGTGGTGAGACCATTTTACAAATCAGCTGCCTAGCAGGACTGTTTTATGATATTTATTGTTGATAAGAATCTACTGTCTATGTACAGAGCTGGCCACAATGGCTGGGAGGGTGCCAAGCCTCTGTCTGCATCTATCATCTCAGTTCCCTTCCACCCTAAAGCGGGGAGGAGGTTTTATTATTCCCATGCAACAGATGAAGAAGTTGAAGCCTGGGGATTAACTTGCCCCAAATCAGAAGATGGAAGAGGGGCCAAGAGTCAGATCCTATTTGATTCCAGGGCATGAGCTCCTAACTCATTTTAAGCAACACTCTTGTCTGCCACACAAAGACGAGAGTCGAACCCCACTTGTGGCTGCCTTCATAAATGTCACCAACAGCTTCTTACCCCGTCCAGGTGGCAGGCTCACTACCTCTCCCAGGAAGGAGGCTGCATCTCCTCAGCACGCCTACGACGCAAGCTGAGCTCATTGTGTTTACCTGTTCACTGTCTGGCCAGCCCTGATAGCATGTAAGTTCCTTAAAAATCAAAGACCTCGCCTGCCTCATTCACTACTCTACTGTGAGCACAGGGCTGGGCACACACAGGGTGCCCAGTAAATAGTTTGCATGATGGGATTCAATGCGGACTTCCCGTTTCTGCGGAACCGGAAAAATTCTGTGCCCCGCTGACTGAATTGGGGTCCACCTAAGCATTATTTGACAGGAACGTCGATCTGGACCTCGTGGGTGGGAAACCCTGGGTCTGTGTGCTGCGCAGCAGAACTCACGCACATGGCTGAGGAGAGGTGCCCGCTACGTACGTAGCACAGCACATTTGATTAAGGACCAGACTTTGCAACTCTAAGGAGACAAAAGCCAGCCAAAGGTCAGACACTCCTACAAACAAGAAAATGTTAAGGGTCAAGTCTGGACTAGGGAAAAAGCTCAAGAGGAAAAATGAGACGGCTTTCTCAGCGCTCCACTGGAAACCAAAAAGATGGACAGAGGAGTCTGGGAGTCCCAATTTATGCAATAGTAAATATTAGGGTAAGCAGGAAGCAAGCTCAAATTGGTTTTCTCTGCTTAACAGTGTTTGTGAAATGTCCACAGGACTCAGAAGCACTGACAATTGAAACCCACCATACAGTAATTACTACATCAGATTATCATCATCACCCTGGCCTGCAAACCACTGTCTAATAGCCAAAAAAATCCCCTCATTTGGTACAAGTCAAGCAAAACTGTGGGGAATAACCACACATCTTCTTTACTCATTTATAAGCCCTGCTTTAAGCATCGAGTTTCCTGGAGTGCACATTAGTTTGGGTGTGGCCCATAAATGCCAACCCGAGTGATTCTGCAGTGCCTATCAGATGGTAAACCAAAAAGTCTAGCCACAAGCAGTTAGCTGAGACTGACCATTATGTGAGCAATTGCATTTCTGGCACGTGACATATACGAAAGCCTGGTGGGTGGCAGAGCGGTCAGACAAGACTGCTTGTCCAACCAGGGTTTACAGCCGGGGGAGAGGCACCCCAGGTTAACACGTGCTACTTATTAAACATTCGCTCCACTCTCTCCCTGCAGGAGCAGGGTGAAATACTTTTTCCTAAGAAAGGGAGATGAAGGGAAAGATCCCACAGCAGGAGGATACAGCAGTGAGCGAGGCAGGAGAGGTATTTGATTTTAAGGAACTTTCTTGCTTTCAGGGCTAGTTGGTGAACAAGTAAACACACAATGGCTTCAGCTCACTTCGTAGGTGAATGAGGAAATGGAGCCTCCTTCCTGGGAGAGACACAGTGCATTTGCTGCCTCTGCTCCCCATGTCCCCATAAAGGGCACTGAAGAGAGTCAGGAAAATGGAAGGGATTACGGGCGTCTGATCGGTTCACCGAGATCATGAGTTCAAGTCCATGCAACAAGCAAAAGTTAGAAGGTCCACAGTGTGCCAGGATCTGAGTAGCAGAAGCCCTAGGGGTACGGAAGAATGAAGTATCTGCCTTCCTGGGGCTCCGGGGCTTGCAGGAAATACTCAAAAGTCAAGTCACACAGCTTGACCCGGGGGCGGGGGCGGGGGGGAGGGGGCTGTGACCGTCGGGGAGTGGGGGGAGGGGGCTGTGACCGTCGGGGAGTGGGGGGAGGGGGCTGTGACCGTCGGGGAGTGGTTGAGATGGGCCTGAGCGGCCAGGTGGAAGCGGGCTAGTGGAAGGTCAGCTGAAAAACACGGGTTCTCCGTTTGCTCGTCTGTTATTCTAAAAACTTTGGGCACTCGAGCCTGGAAAGGACATTTGGGGAAGGAAAAAAATAGTTTTCATGGGAAAGTACTGTAAAAGTTCAGCAACTATTCGTTTTATCTGTGACAGGCAAGGAAGGATAAGGATAGGATGAAAATATCACATTTCAACAAATAATTAGTGAGCATCGACTACCCTGGACACAAAGATGAGCCGGATATAGTCCTACCAATAATAAAGAAAAAAGGAGAAACTAGTAATTTGGTCACGACTGAAGAAAAAGACAGGAAGGCCTAGAGCAGGCATGGCAAACTCAGTTCCCAGTGGGGCCAAGGCAGGGAACACGACAGTGGTTAGAGGGCCAAGTGGGGACTGTGACAAAATAAAGAGAAACTTCTCTTCTTTCTGTTTTTTTAAAGAAAAGCTAGAAACTTGAGTTTATATGTCCAATCTCCTGATTTTTAAATACTGGGGGAAAACATCATTTTTCTCCCCCCAACAAAACACAAACAAGGCAAATCTGATGCGTACGCCTCGCCCTCAGGCTGCCAGTTTGACCCCTGCATTAGCGTGACTGAAGGGAAATGTGCACAGCTTGTACTGCGAGGACTGGAGAAATGATGAGGAAAGATACTGGGAAGGTCCCTGCGGCAGGCCTGAGGGAAGCTGCATCCCGTCCTGGGAAAAATAAATAAGGTAAATGAACCAATAAAATAAGCCCCAGAGGCCTGTGGTGGACCAACTCACCACTAACATTTGCACAGAGCCGTGTAGTTTCTAAAGCTCCCTCGTGTTATCTCATTTAATCTCCACAACCCCCTTTGAGTAGGCAGCATTACCACTCCCATTTTAGAACAAAAAGCTGCTGCTATGAGCATGTAAGCAACCTGCCTGTGGACCCAAAGCTATGGATGGATGGCTCCAGGACTCAAGTCTACGGCTTGGAATTACTTTTCCAGAATTTTAAAAAGTACTCCAGACTGCCATACTTTCTAGGCATCTTCCAGGTGATTCCGATGTACAGCTAGGCTTGGTAACACTGGTTGAAACCAGTATTCTCAACCAGGGGTGATCTTGCCCCCCTTCTCCCCTAGGAGACATTCAGCAACGTGCGCAAACACCTGGGGTTGGCATGTAACGGTGCACAGTGGGCCTGTAGCATCGAGTGGGAAGAGACCAAGGATGCTGTCAAACATCCTATGACACAAAGGACAGCCCCACAGCAATGAATTCTCTGGCCTGAAGTGTCAACAGGGCCGATGCTGAGAAACCCTGATCGAGACGCTAGTGCCTGGCTGCTTAAACTGTGATTTGAGAATCCGCAGAATTAGCATCATCTGGGAGCTTGTTAGAAACTCGGGCCCCAATGCAGACTGACTGAATCAGATTCTGTGAGAAGCTCTGCTCCAGCCATGCTGCCTCGACCAGTCACAGAACCTCAGAACAGGAACCCAGGCAGTGGGCCGGTCTCACTACACTGCACACGGGAACACTGCGGCCCAAAGTGACTGAGTAACCAGCCCACCATGCACCTTGCCCACGGCAGAAATGCCGGATCTTGGTCTGTGTTGTCTGCAGGATGGCAGGACCAACGCGGGAACTCCTTCAACAACTCTCCTCTCTGCAAAGTCGATACAGACCCTTGGGGGTGTCTTGGGGGCTTTTCTGAAGCCTGAAAGAAATCATTTTTAAACTATCTCAGAACACCACAAAAGATTACCAGGCTACCCACGAATTTTGCCTCAGATATTTTACAATGGAAGTGGCCACACAGCTCCTACAGGGTCGACCCCAGCAGCCAGCATGCCAATACCGCAGCAGAGTTCTCCAAGGTGCTGGCAGCAGTTGACGTGGCCTCCCCCAGAGACTCTGGGGAGTGACACGGAACCAGTTCCAAAGGAGTATTAGAATTAAATGGCAAACGTAAAAGGGTTTACAGGAGGAGGATTTACGCAGCTGAGGTCACAAGCAGGTTGTGACAGGGTTTGAGGCAGCTTCGTTCAGTATAATACAGACACACACCACAGGCCTTGCTGGATTTCTGCCTCCGGTCCTTAGGAAGAAGACAGAAACAAATTCTTTCAGGTCTTCTCCCAGGCTCAGCTTAAGCTGACATACACCCTAGCTCCTGCATGGCCTAGGGACCCACAGTTGTCCCTTAATCCTAATATTTGCTAGAAATCTAACTTCTGTCACAGATGCCCTCAACAAAACAGAACTTGGCCTATGTCAAAAAGAACCAGCAAAGGTGGAGAAAGTTCTGTAACGAGGAAGGAGAGAAGCAAGAAACTGGAGGTGTTGGCAGGCATTTGGCAGCCAGCTAAAGTGAAACCAGAACATTGATGGGTGTGTGAAGAGAAATCTTGTCTTTCTACCTTGAAATTGAGAAGAGGGAAAGAGAATGAAAGCCTAAGAGAGGTAAATACATGCTTGTACGTACATATGAGTATACACAAAATAATTGTACAAATAATCATGATAGGTTGTTGGGTCAGTGGCAGGGGTAGATATGGACCAGGTTTTCCCACAGGCCATGGTCAAAGAGGGAGACAGGGATCTTCTGGTGGGTTCCACCACTCTCTACACGCTTCTGGGCACAGTCCATCCATACGCATACCAGGTCTGGGAAGAGAGTGAGGCAAGTGGAGCATCAGGGGCATGCCCTTGACCTCCATGCCTCCCAGAGTCCCAGCCCCAAACTGCATACACCACCCACTGTGATAAAGAACACTCATATTTTTTATTCAAAGCTCAAATACAGAGTAACAGTAGCTGATTTTTACTTGAGGCCTATTCTTTCACTACAGAGAAAAATAAGCAAGCCATACTCCATTCGATAGGCTTCATATAGGTGTCCCTAAATTTCTGACAAAGAACTCAGCTAACCCGCTAGCTCTCCAGAGGTTGATGGAGCTGGCTGAACCTGGCTGTGAGCTTCTGCTTTTTAGTGAAGCCAGTATATAACAATACCACTTTATTATCCTGTTACTGAAGTGTAATATTTCTTAAAGGTGTGGAGGCAGAGAATGCACTCTACACTTGAAGAATATTAAAAAGCCTCCAAAATCCCAGAATGTTAGACCTAGAATTATCAGGGGATTAAAAAAAAAGTCAGCTTAAATTTAATTAACCGTTTAAATTGGTTGATGGTAATTAGAAAGCAAGCAGTATTTCTTTAAACAGTGCAAAACAGAACTGAATCCAATTTAGGTAATCACTAACCTTTGCTTTTTTCTTTTTTTCTTTCTCTCTCCTCTAAATGAAATCCAAGGATTGATCTACAAAGGGCATAAACTGGCAAAGCATAAGAAAAGCATATTTAAAGAAAGAGATTGGATGACTGTTAACCTCAAAGGCTCAAGTCCAACTAAAATGGAAACAGGTCTCACGGGCTCCCTAATTTATATTAACTATAACCTGGGAACTCTAGCCAGTCATCTTCACACCAGAAGGCATGCCAAGGGAGATGGATGGGCTTCCTGCCCCGCTTTCCCTCTCTGGGCACTACAACTGGCATGCTGATCTCCAGGCCTTGCTCTACATCTCCAGTTAGACCAAGGCTAATAATTCTTATCATCACAGTATCTACAAGGCCTCTCCTTTTCTTCCATGGAACTATTGTCAGAATTATCCACATTGTCCCTTCAGTTCCTCCACTGTTCATCCACCTCTCATCTCATTTTAGAGCTCCCAAACTGTTCTAGTATTGACTTTTGATCCAGAAACTTCCACACGAACTAATTTCATGGGAAATAGTGCAGATTATATATCAAAGGACCTTCCTGAGTAACAGAGATCCTGGGTTCTTCACAGAAGGCCTTCAATATCAAAATGTACCGAATGAACAAGCTTGATTCAATGGCTGTGTGACATCAGGAAGATAATTACCCTGTCTGCACCTCTATTTTGATATCTCAAAATAGAGAAAAGAATGACCAGCATGAAATTTTCAGATACCAGTGTAACAATTTTCTAAAGATTAGGATTTTTTTTTCAGTAATTGAGCTGTTCTGTGATATGTGACATTTTTGAAATGATAAGCCCACCAAATTAATCAACTATAGATGATCTAATTCAACAACTGAGAAACTGAAGGGAAGACATCTCCAGTACAGACAGGCACTTCTAGCCCAGAGTAACTGCTCTGAAACCTATTCTCAACTCAAACCCTGGGTGTGCAACTTCGGACAAACAATACTTAAGTTCTCTAAGCCTCAGCGTGCTCATCAATGGGGATATAACAGTGTCTACCTCATGGTTCTGGTGCAGGTTATATAATCTATCAAAATCTTCTTAGTGCAAAGTTTAACAAATAATAAGACCTCAAGAGGTGTTTACCCTTTCCCTGTTTTTAAATAAAGGAAGCAGCTTTGCGATGTTCAAACACAAACCATTATTGAATTCTCACCATTTAAATATACATCCAGGACTATCTCGGTCTGAAAGACAGTTCTCATTGAAAAACAAGCTAGTGAGTCCTTGATAAAAAAAGCCAGTTGGGCTGGCTTGTTTCTATGCCTTTCTTTTTTACACTATTAATGGTTCTGGCTGTCAGAAATTTCAATAACACTGAAAGGACAATGGTTGGGGTTGGAAAAACCAAAGACGTTGTGGATTGACCAGGCACTATTGCCCTTATCAACTACCTTCTGCATTAGACCCACACTGCAGCCAGGTAAGGGCGACCAGTCGGGTTCCAGAGAGGGGCACTACACCTTTCTCGGTCGTGCTGAGAGCCTCATCCTACATGTAAAATGTGGCTAAATTAGTTTTGCTAGCTCCATTTCTCCTCCTGACCCACTTGCTGCTTCAAGCTGTCAATAGTAGCGCCTTCCACCCCCAGAGCAGTTACGAGAGCATAGCACTATGACGTTTTGCAGCATGTAAGTCAATGAAATGCCAGGACTGCAACCCAAGGTGGTCAAGAACAGCAACAGGCAGTCTTTGAGGCTTAATAAGAGCACCCGTTGGCGGAGCACAGGATGGGACAACCTGGACCGTTAGCGTCCTTAACCTCTTTAGTCCTGTGCATGGGTTATTTGAATTTGCACGTATTGTCTGGGCCACGGATCCAGAACTCCGCCCTAACAGGGATGCCCAGAGACTCTGGCCCAAAGGTTTTTTTTTCCAGGAGGACCTCCTGAGCAGATCTGCCGCGGAGCCGCTGTGCATGGGCCTTCCGTCTTGTGCGGCGCATCGCAGTAATTGAAACCTTGCATACCGCAGGGCTGCAGTGGCGTCTATAAATACTCACCGCCTTAGGGCTGACAAACAAAACGCGGGCTCCCGGCACCGCGGGGGAAGAGGTGGCGGCATGTGACCGAGAGCAGGGGCTGAGTGGAGCAGGGGGGAAACCCTATTGTCAACCAGGGAGGCACCCCAAAGCCGATTCCTGAAGCACAGTTAGCAAATACACAGCCAGGTCTGACCCCCAGCGGCCTCCCCGAGGAAAAACGGCAGAGGGCCCGGCGGAGAGGGTCTGAGCAGCCGCGGCGGGGCTCCAGAGCGCCCCCTGCGCCGGCGAGCACGCGGCGCGCGCACAGTAGGCGCGCAGAGGAGAGCCTGGCCAAATGGGGGACGGGCGGGAAAGACGAAGCGGAAAGGGGATGCGCCGGCCCCAGACAGGGAGCAAGCACGGCCCGCGGCCCGCGGGACAAAGCGGCCACCTCCCCTCCCTCGCCTCCCTCCGAAAAGGGCGGAGGGCAGAATTAGATGGGCTGTTTCGGGGAGCTGAATGGCCGGTGCCCGAGCAGGGGCCGCTCTTCACATTTACCCCAGGCCGAGAAAGAACGAGAGAGGCAAACAGGCAAACTTTCCTTTTCGATCTACGAGCACAGCCCGGGTCCCACGATCGGCGGCATTCTCCGCCGCACCCACAGGGGTCTGTCGCCCACTCTAAACCGCCGACACCCCCGGGCGCGGCTTTCTCCGCCGCGCTAAGGCGGTCGCGGGCCCCGTTCTCCACGCCCGCCTGCTGCGTGGGGTCGGCGGAGCTTTAACCGTGCGGGGTCCCCCCAGGTCGCCTGCAAACATGACGCTTACCCCTCAGCCCCCCTCCCCGTGCCCGCCGGGTTGCACCCAGCGACTTCGTTCTCAGTCCGGGCTGTTGCTGAGCCTACGATTCCAACCCCTCCCGGGACTTCCCCACTCACCCCTCGGGGTCCCCGGGGTGAGTCACCTCGAGTCGCGCACGCACGCAGCTCGCCTCCGCCCCAGCGCGCGCCGGGAAAAGTTTCCGCCTTCCCGAGAAACTTTCCGCACCGGGGAGCAGTGAGCGCCGGGATGGCCCTGGCCGCCGCGCTCGGCCCGCCCGGCCTCCTCCCTCCTCTCCCAGCCCTGCGCACCGCGGGGGCCCGGCCAGCCTCGCGTCTCTGCGAAGCTCCCGGAGCCCAGCTGGTGACACGTTTCCCTCCGCTCGCCTTTCACGGCCTCCTCCACCGCCGCCGCCGCCGCCTCCCGCTTTTTCTGTCCTGGGCTCATCGCTGTAGTTTCTCTCCCACGGCCCCCACCCCGCAGCACCTCACCCCCTCCCACCCGTCCCCTGCAGCAACTCTCACCCTGCTGGGGGCGGGGGAGGAGGGGGTGCCTGCACTTCCGTCCAGTGCGACAATTTCAGGAAATCCAACTCTTAACTTGAAAGCCGAGGAGGATGCCGCAGGTCGAGGGAGCGTGGTGCCCCGTTTCCCTCGCACATGACGACGTCCCCCACTCGGCCCAGGGATCTCCCCTCCCCGCCACGCCCCCACGACGGGAACTCTACCTAGAAGCCAGGGGGTTGATGCAAGGACCCAGCCCAAGACCAGAGCTGGGACTTTTGCTGTTTTAAAGAACAGCCCCAGGCCAATTCCAGGAGAAGTGAAGTGCATACATGAAAATACAATTCCAGTGAAGTCTCTTCTTTAGATTCGCAAAACTCTTTCAAAGTTCCCAAATTCGCTTTCCAACGGAAGGTTTAGTAAATTGGAGGGTCTTTCAGAGTTTGAAACAACAAAAAACCAACCAATTCCAAAATTAACAACAATGTAAAATTATTTTCAAAAAAAAAATTTTTTTTTTTGCAGGTGTCAAGAATTTAATGCAGCTGTTTTCAGGACTCGCTGGCTTGCATAATTTCACCCTATGGTTGAGCAGGAAATACTTTAAAAATGCTGCTCACTCACACATCGCACTTAGGCTTTGAAACCACAGTGACATTTGCTGAAGAAAAGATGTGTGTGTCTTTTTATGTCAAAACTAAAGGGAAAAAAAATCATGTTTATTTTGATCACTAAGACCTTACAGAATCTGTGTAAGGGCTGCTGGGGGGTCAGGGGGCTGGGGAATCGGTGAAGCTCTGGGTGCCCCCACTTGTTCAGTGATACTAGATACACATTCTCAATACAAACCCCAGGATGATGAAGGGACTAAATCTCATTCCAGGAATGGATACAGTGAAAGGGCCCGGGCTCCAGGCACGTGTCTGGGAGAGAGAAGCTTGCAGAGACGGTGATGGGGAGGAGACTTGGGAGATATCTTCAAGGTGGCTGAGCTGAGGTCTTAAGAGGAAAGCCTGGAGCCAGAAGGTCAAAGTCGGTGTGCCACTTCCTTCTCTTACTAGCTGCAAGATATCAGCCAAGTTACCTAACCACACTATGCCTCAGTTTATCCCTATGACAGTGGGGATAAAAGCATTGGTTACCTCTTAGGGTTGTTATGAGGATTTAATGAATTCGTACAGAGAAAGTGCTTAGAATCTCTGTGGGTTTCAACACATATGAAGCTATGAGTACTATCATTATCCCACAGGTCTGGGAAGTGACAAGGGAGCTATTTCTACACGGCTGCAGGAAGGTTAATTTGGTAACACTCATTCTACATTGCTAAGTCCCTCACCTCCTTCAAGTCTTCCTTTGATGAGGCCTACCCTGTTCTCTGTCAGGGTCTATTTAAAATTGTAACCGCCTCCTCTCTCCCTAACCCCTCATTCAACTCTATTTGTTCTTTATTCCATTGCATCTACCTTCTTGTAACATATGACATAATTTGCTTTTTTTATATATATACATTTGTTGTCTCTGTCCTACTGCCTCCTATTTCTAGACTATACCACCAGCTCTGCAAGAACATGGATTTGTTCTGTTCACTGATACGGCCCACGATCCAGAACACCTGGCACATACTATATGCCCAGTGATTAGCATATGAATGAATCCGTGAATGGCTTCATTTAGCAACTGTATGCTGTATGATGGCCTGTGGTGGGTCGGGCACTGTGCGATAAGGAAAACCTTTATCACCAGGCCCATCCAAGGATAAAAGAAGATCCTCCTGGAAGTAAAAGTAAGTACCCACAATACAGGTGATGCTAGCTTGGTGGGGGTACTGGGAGGGAGGTTTAAAGAAGTAAAGTGTCTTCCAACCCTAGGAGTTGCTGATTTTGTAAACAGAATTTTCTTGTATTTTAGTGTAAAGCAAAACTTCTCTCTAAGGACCATTAACACCAAAATATACTTGTCACCCAAATTTTTACCAAAATTCTAACAAGAAATATTGCCTTTTTATATTTTGTTAGGAAAAACATTGCCTGTTGTATTTTGTTAGAAACAGATTTGGGTTAGGAGAAATGCAGTGCAGATCATACAGATCATCCTACTTCAACCTTTATCTATGGAGGGGAAAATTCTAGGTTCATATCTGACATATCAGATACACAGCTTGCCATGGCCACAGCCTCTGAAATGGAAGGTGGCCCAGTCAAGGTCCCCAACAAAAGGGCAGGCCTCAGGCAGCACCTTTTAGGACCAAGGGTAGGCACCAGAGCCAAATGCAGCCAAACTCCTGTGATAAACTCTGGCCCTAGAAAGCTACACTGGACCAATCTGATTCCATTTCAGGAATGTGAAAACACACACATGTAGCTAGTATCCGAACGAAAGCTGAAAGGTCATGACTTTATGTGAACTCCAGATTCTAGAAGGTACAGACTGGCTGCCTGAGAGACAGATGTGTATTAAATATAGTATATTGCTTAAACCCCATGGTGTCAACACTTTTTAATTACTTGCCAGCATATAAAAATCAGAAAACTTCATGCAAAAATATGGATTTTCAGCTTGCGTCAAAAAATCTGGAAGACCTGGCATTGTTTGGGCTGCAAGCTGTGTGCAGGGCGACAGTTAGTGCTGCCGTGCTTCTCTCCCTTTAGTCCGTGCACACAGTTTCCATATTGCCAGCCACTCCCTACTCCTTGCTTCTCTGGTTCCTAGCCTGCTTCACCCATTTCCCTGCCACCCTGGTGCAGCTAGAGAAGGGATGCTGGCATGTTGTTAGGCGGGGCCCGAGCTCTGAGTAAGCAAAAATTATGCAATAGGTTGGCATGGATTCAGAATTTTTTCTCTCTAGCAAAAATGCCCATTTTATAAACAAAAACCTTGCTTGTAATTGCATGATTTGAACACTACTGAGGTAAAAGAAGCTACAGGATAAATAAGAAAGCAAGTGGGCAACAAGACAGGAGAGGCAGAAGCCCTTCCTGGGGCTCCTAGAGATCAAAACCTCCATCCAGTTCTTGCCCTTCCGGAGGCCTGCTGTTCTACTTTTCCTTTGTTCCCATAGTGATGACTGTTACCCCCATCTCCATTACTCATTCCTGTCCCCAAAGCTTAATCAGACCAAGTTCGGGAAGGGCTGGGTGATTTACTCAAAGAACAGGGCAGGGATCCCTGGTCCCAAACCAGTGTTCTTGTACTATATACTATACTCCTTGGCCTAACAACTTCCATCTCTCAATAATACTTAAAATCACTTCAATTTACAGGGCCATGCCACTGAGTGCTTTAAGGGTCTGGTATACAATAGGTATGAAATAAATGTCTACTGAATTTAGGTGTTCAAGGTCTGATCTCCAGTTCAAATCTCCTTCCAGGATGCCTTGATATCTCAAAACATGTCAGAAAAGTATTCCAGTGAAGGAAAGCATTATATCCTTCCATCAGCTTTCTCCTTTTTGTAGTTGGAAAAATGGAGGCCCTGAAAATCCAAGATTCTTTGTTAATGCCAGGTACAAAGCTTGTGAGGAACACAGGTAGGTCCCCCAGGCATGTGCAGTGTTGGAACACAGGTCTGCAGGTTCTCAGAGCCCCAGTCATAAAACAAGTTAATGTAGTTACTCATGATAAATACCAGTCTAGATATAGAACTTGCGTAAGCACGTAATATACATCCACAGCCCTGCACCATCCATCAAAACAGAACCATTTGAGAAATAAGCTCAGCACCTGATTTATCACCAGGGTGTAAAATCGGTGACCTTTGGTACAGCGGGAAGACTTAACACACAGATGAAAAAGCCCTTGCCTTCCTTCTGTCTTTTTGACTTCCACAGGAGAAAAACCGATCAACATGAACTTTGTTTTTTGCAAGAATTTG
This sequence comes from Smutsia gigantea, assembly GCA_032199065.1. Classification (NCBI taxonomy): domain Eukaryota; kingdom Metazoa; phylum Chordata; class Mammalia; order Pholidota; family Manidae; genus Smutsia; species Smutsia gigantea. The sequence continues at coordinate 207,142 of JAVSCE010005805.1, read as the reverse complement.
GGATGATACAAACAAAAATTGTTTTTGTCCTGTTCATCCTTCTCTTGATAGCAATGGAGTGTTTCTGGTATGTTGGTTTTCACTCTCCTTTTGTCTTTTGATGTTGGGAAGTGTCTGCCCTCCACCCTAAAAGGGCTGGTATTTATTTTGAGATTGTATTTTGAGAATACCTTGAATGAGCACATCCTAAAAGGGAAAAAAACTTTAGCAATCCTATATTAATTTTCCCTGGATGATCCAGATTTCAACTGTTCCTTCCCTCAATTCCAAGTCAGTCCTTTGGTTAACAAATATTGACTGGTCACTTATTGGTACCAAGTACTGGGGATGCCGCCATGAAGAAGACAGAGAAAGTCTCTACCATCAGGAGGCAGAAAACAAATAGTAGACATTGAAACAGACTCCTAAAGGGCATTATTCCCAGTCCTGATTTATCTGTGACAAAGCTAGCAGGGTGTGCTGGAGAGAAACTGAGGGAAGAGAGAGAGGCGCTTCATCTTAGATTATCAGGATGGTCTCTCAGAGAAGGTAGTTTTGGATTGAGATTTAAATGACGACAGGAGGTATCCATGGGAGCAAAGGGATGTTGCAAACATAATAAATGGCCCATACAGAGGCCTGAGTCAAGAAAAGTCTTGGCAAGTTAGAAGATAAAATGAAAGCTACATGATTAAACCACAGCAAAAAGGTGGAAGGGGGAACAAGATGAGGTCCAAGAAATAGATCAGCATCAAATCAAATAGGACCTGGTAAGTCATGGTAAGTTTGGTCCGAGTGGGAAGTCATCAGAATCTGTTAGATAGGAAGTAATGTGATGTGATATCTGCATTAGAAAGATCCCTCTAGCTGATGTGTGGTCGATGAAGTAGAAAAAGGGCAAAAATGAGGGGCTGGCAGTCCTTTTAAGGAGGTAGCCCCTGTAGACCAAAGAAGAGATGAGGATGCTTGGAGCAATTATATTTGTAAAACATTATGGAATTAGAGATGATGGGACTTTCTGATGGATTGGGTGTGTGAGGAGAAGATAGGCATCACAGGTGATGATTTGTTTTTTTGTTTGAACAATGGGGCGAATGAATGGGTGACATTACTGAGATGGGAAAGACAGGACGTAGACTTAAGTTAGAAGGGAAATCCATAGTTCTGTATTAGCCATGTTAAATTCAATAGAGACTGAGAGCTAAGCAGAGATATCAAATAGACATCTGAATATATGAGATGGCATTGAGGGCTGGAGAAATAAATGGGAGACCTCTCAGCGTATATAGATGGTACTGAAAACCAAGGGACTAGGTGTGACTAGTATGGATGGAGAAGAGAAGCCAGGAAGTTAGAAGAGTCTCATGAAAATGAGGAAAGAGCAGAAGATTAAAAAGAGGAAGAGCTAATGAAATCAAGAAATTCAAGGGAGTGTGACCTGGAAGCCGAGAGAAAAACGTCATGTTCCAGGAAGGAAGGACTGGTCACATACATTCAGTGCTGTCAAAAGGTCACATTAAATAAAAACAGAGAAATAACTTTTCTCTGGTAAAATGTAGGTCATCAGTGAAAAGGCCAAAGGATCTTTCAGGGGAGTGGTATGGGAGGAAATCACCAGAGCAGGCTGAGGGAGGCACGAGGGTTGAAGGAATGAAAAGTGAGGACATGGAGCTCTAGCGACTCTTTCAGAGTTTTGATGTCAAGGGGGGCAGGGAAAAGGGGCTCTGGAGGGTCAAGAGAAAGTCTGTTGACTTGATTGACTGATTATTGACACTAGTCATAAATAGTAAGGTGTGTTTTTAAGGCTGATGAGAATTGTCTGGTAGAGGGGAAATTTATTTAGGTCTCTATCCACACCCTGGTGAGATGGAGTCGAGGGAAGCAAATGCTCTCCTTAGGCATTTTCTCCAAATGTGGCACACTGAAGCACATTTTAAATGTAATGAACTGACATGCTGAGACTATGATGAAAAGGTGTTAGAGGAAACAATGTGAAAGTAAGGTGCGGACACGCACAGGGAAGTTTCTCATGCCAGGGTTTCGGCATTACACGGTGCAAGGAGCAACAGCGCCTGGATTATTACAGAGCGAATGGTGATCTGCAGGAACTGTGCAATATGGCAGACCTGACCTAAAGACTTTTGGGGCTAACTCCTCCACTAAGCAACCACTGGTGCAGATCCATCTCTAAACTTTCTGCGCCGATGTAGGACTCTGGCTATATACATCAACCCGCTTGCCGTTGCCACATCCAAAGGGGCTGACATGGGGTTGTCCAGACTCATTTCTCAGAAGGCCTTTTGCATCCAGAGGCAGTGGGAGACATCCATGGCAAACTATGTATTCCAAGGTCTGTGTCGCCCTGTAAGATCAGCACACACTCCCAATCCACCTCCACTTCCTCTGGCAGGACCAACTGGGAAACATTCCAAATAAATACTCCAAAGTTCCAAATGAAAGTTTTTTCATTTTCCTCAGTCACTGTAAGCAGGCATGCCCTGCTGGGAATGCCTGCTTAGAGCATACCCTATTTTCCAGGAACTATCACACACCTCAGATTCTGCAGGATGCGGCACTGGATCGTCCTATGACGTGTGGCAGACGACTGGTCCCGGCAGGGGGCGCCTGACACAAGAGCCGGTGAGGAGCGCCAGACTGCCTTTAAGAACCGAAATACTTCATAAGATGGCTAGTCTCTTGTCTCCTTTCCTCCCCCAGCAGGCTCAGTGCGCTCCAGGCCACACTCACAGCCTCATCACTACTCTCTGCCTTCGGGGGATTGGGACGGCCTCCCTAGGCCTTCAGCCCTGTCTCTGCCCCTCCAGATGCAAGAAGCCAGGGCTCAAGGCTGCCCTTACCCCTCCAGATGTCGCCGCCACGTGCCTGTTCCCATTCCTGTTGCTGACCTGTCTGCCAGCCCTTCCCCAGTCCCTGAAACCTTCTGTGGTGTGCTCTGGAACCCACGGTCCAGCAACCCCTACATCTTCAACATTTTGTTCTGAATATTCCATTAGCCTTTGTGCGCTCACTCAGTGGTTTCTGAACATTTGGTCTCAGGATACTCTACAAAACTATAGAGAACTCTGAAGAATTTAGTTTGTGTGGATTATATCTACCAATGCTTACTAGATTTGCAATCAAACATTATAATTAATTACTTTTAAGTAATTATAATAAAGCCATTACACATTTTATGAAAAATAATTGTGTTTTTCAAGTCAAGGGGAAGAATGGTGTTGTTTACATTTCTGCAAATCTCTAACTTCTGGTTTAATAGAAGACAGCTGGATTGTCCTATCCATTTCTGCATTCAGTCTGTTGGGTTATCACACAGCATGTAGTCTCTGGAAAATTCCATTGTACGCTTGTGAGAGAATGAGAGTGAAAAGGCAAATAATATCTTAGTATTATTATGAAAAGTAGTCTTTGACTTGTGGGCCTCTGACAGGGTCTGGGAGACTCCCCAGGGTTCCTGAACTACACTTTGAGAATCACTGCTCTGAAACCTGGTTCTCCTCTGAGGGCCTTCCCTTTCCTGAAATCCTCTCACATGGTGGTGGTTTCTGTCCAGCCCTCCTTGTACAACTGGGCTATGAGGAAGCAGTTTTTTCCTTGCTCCTGTGCCATTTGAGACCACAGTCCCTCCCTAAAAATCCCCATCAAACTGTCGGACTATTCTACTCACTTCCGCTCCTTTTTGAGGTCCTTGCAAACTGCTTGGTTATCCCCCTCTTCCCTTGAAGCTCTAACTCCTGGTTTGCGGCCACTCTCCTAACTACTGCTCCCGTCAGAATTCTTGGTGATTTCAATAATTGTAGAAAGAATCCTTTCTGGCAGCTCAGTTTCCTGACCTTTGCCCCAGTGACCTTGACCTCCACGCTGCCACAGCTGCTCACTCTCATGGTCAGCCTTGACCTTGTCATTTCCTTGTCATTTGCCACCCCAGTCACTCCCTAACTCTCCAGCTGACCCCCTCCAGTACCTGACTCCCAGAATTCTTCAACTCCTTGGGATACACTCCCTTCCTCTCATCCCTTCATCCTCACTTCCCTTCTCACCCAGATTAGATGCAGTTCTTTTATTAATTTCCTTGGATACATCCTAGAGTCCCTTGCTCCTTCCTCAGGTCACTACACTGGCTTTGCTAAGTCAAGGTTGCTCAATCCAGTTCTCCTTCTACTTGGTACGTGCATTGGTACAAACATGGCTGGAGAAATACATGCACCCACACTCTCTGGTTTCACTTTAAATTCACCCTTCACAGCTTAGTGCTAACACCATCTCTTCCACTCTTCTACTGTACTCACTCTTCCACTGTCTCCAACATTCCACATTTTTTCCTACACCCTCACTCTTATCTAAGAACTTTCCTTTCTTCTTTGCAAAAGAATGTAGGAACATATAATAGTAATGTCCATAATTCTATGGACTGAATGTTTGTGTCCCCCTATATTCATATGTTAAACCCTTAGTTCCCAATGTGATGGTATTTGGAAGTAGGGCCTTGGGAATCCATAGGGTTAGATGGGCTCATGAGGATGGGGCCTCATGATGGACTAATGCTCTTATAAGAAGAGAAAGAAACACAAGATTGAGATTTATCTCTGTCTCTCTCTCTCCACTGAGGGAAGGCCATGTGAGCCCACAGCATGGAGGTTGCCCCTGTGAGTGGTGGACAGGGCACTCAACCAAGAGCCACAGCTGCTGGCACCTTGGTCTTGGACTCCCCAGCCCCCACAACTGTGAGAAAATGTACATCTGTTGTTTAAGCACCCTAGTCTATGCTGTTTTTTATGTTTGCCTGAGCTAAGACATATAATACCTGCTAGAATCTGTAGCCATATTCTGCCTCCTTCCTGTTGCTAGAAATGAATTGCCAATGGCAAATCTGAGGTTAAACCTTCCATTGCGTTCTAGACTCTGTACCCCACACTCCCTGTCTCCCAGTGGAGCATGTGGGATATCCCCTTGCTCCCACCCTTCTGGTGTATGTAGACCAAAACACCTTAAAAGAGATTTCCATATTCATTGTCCCTAATATTTCCTCTCTTTTTCTTTCTTTGACCTCTCCAATCAAACTTTTCATCCTCTCCATTCTACTGAAACTACTTGTCAGGGTTATCCATGATCTCCGTGTCACACAGGAACTCAACAAATACTTGTTGAAGGCATGCAGCCACACATGCATGTGCGTGTGCACAATGGACACACACACCTAGTAAAGGGAGAGAGGAGGCAGAGAGGGAGAGGAAGAAAGACAAAGAGAGATACATCAAAAGTTGGACAGAGAGAACTCTTCCTGGACCCAGCACCCATGAAGCCCAGTTTGCCCTTGTTTCTGTGAAAAACCCCTTTTATTGAGATAGTGGGCTACAGGGTACAAGGTACAGGTGAGACGGTCCTTGGCAACTCAAGTATCTTGACCAGAACAATCACCCCTTCTAGTATAAGCCAAACTTTGAAGCCTAAACTTTGGCTTATACCTAGTAGTACTTTTGGGGGCAATTCCTTTTTGGGGGAGTCTCAGTTGCAGACAATCCCTGGTTTTCCTGGATTTTATAAGGTCTAAGTAAGGTTCCTGAGAGCTATGGGAACTATTTGGCATAGTGCTCACCAGACTGTAGTACGCCTTTTTTAAAATGGTAACAGAAAAGTAATGAGGCATCCTATTCAAAATAAGAAATCTTTGTGTGTTTATTGCCCATGTCTGTTTCCCTAGATGAATAATCCCAATTCCTTCATGATAAAGCCTAGTATTGTGCTCAATATCCAATTTGGTTCACATATGTTTTAGCCTTTCTTTATATTCTAATGCTTGTTATGTTAGTACAATGCAAATATTCTGTTATATTAAAAAATACTGTTGAATATAAAGGAGACTTCACATGTGGCCCAAGAACATGAAAATAAAATGGTAATCTTAAACATGACATTCATACCTTCCCTACTTCAAAAACAAATAAATTAAAAACAAATGGCATAATCACATAAATAACACCTAATGACATAAGACTGCGGTCTGCATTGGAGATAAAAAAGGCAAATGGAATAAATAAGAATGTGTTGATGATTACTAATTCCTGTCTGTGGGGGAGGGGAGGGCAGGCTAGAGGAAAGAGAGGAAGAAGAGAAAGGAGCCGGGGGACAGCCCGGGGCAGCAAAGAGGGTCTGGTCAGGACCCAGCAGGAACAATCCCTGGAGGCTGTCTAGGCCCCTGTCCTCAGAGTCTGTGCTTCCTCCACGACGTCTAGCGTAGATCTCCCAGGTGGACATTCCTCAAACTGTTCTCCGAGGAAGGGTAACACCGCAAGAGGTGGCCAGTGTTCCTGGAGAAAGGTTCCTTAGTGAAATAATTTGGGGAAATACTGCATACACTAACTTAATAAGCATTAGTATATTAAGAGCTTGGAGGTGGTGTGCAGGAGAGAAACATTTAATCATTTCATTTCTTTTCATGGGACACAAGCAGCAGTTTAAGGATATAGTGTTCCATAGAACATAAATAGAAGAAATGCTGTCCTAGACAGAAGAATTGCATGTCAGTCAAAGTTGCTTTGAACAGGACCCAGCACTAAATAAGATCAAGGGGAAATCTTAATTGAGTCTACTCCGTAGACTCTGATATCCGCTTTTTAATTTCTTGGATGACTAATCTACTGAGAGTATCCTAAATTTACGGGGAAAAATAGCCCTGCTTCACTTCCCACTGCAGAAACACAATGAGTGAGTTGACCAACCATTTCCTGACCTGCATAAGCGCCTTATCTGGACTGGAGGAGAAAATAAGAACCAGCCACCTTCTTCGCAAGAAAGGATGAAGAGATCAGATATAAATATAATCTAAGAACATTCGGTAGTAAGTGAGCATGAGCGGCCATACTTCCTGAGTGCACACCAGGTCCCAGGCCCCCAGCACACAGCGACTCCTTTAATTCTCACTGCTGGCCCGTGAGGCACCACGGACCCATCCATTTGGGCAACTGAGGTTTGGAGATGTTAACTTGACCAACGTCATGCCTCCTGCAAGCAGGAGCACCAGGACGAACCCGCGGAGGGGCTGAGTTCTTCCACACCTTACCAAGCTGCCCGGCTTTTCGCTGACTTGCACACCACCAGCCTCTAGTTGCTGGCTTGAGGCTCTGGCCACCTGTGCTTAGCGCTTTAGCTTTGGCATGACTGCAGTAGCTTGTGCAGGCAAAACTGCTTTTTTTTTCTTGGAATGCCTGATAATAACAGCTAATATTTATTGAGCACTTACTATGTGTCAGGCACTTAGAACTTGACACAGCTCATTTCCCACGACCATCCTAAGAAAGAGGTTTACGTAGAACCCCCACTTTACAGATGGAAACTAAGGAGCAGGGAGATTGGGTGACAACTGCTGACTAAGTGGTGGAATCAGCATTTGAACTGAGACTCTTTCACGCCCAAATCTCTGTTTTTAGCCTCTTTTACTAAATCCATTCCCTCTGCCCAGTGACAGAAAACCCCAGAGAAAGAACAGACAGAGGGAAGGACTACCCACAGCTGGATAATTAAATATGTTTATCTCATTAATTTTTTTTATAATTCATTTTGGTATCATTAATCTACAATTACATGTGCAATATTATGGTTATTAAACCACCCCCTTCATCAGGTCCCCCCCACCAACCCCATTACAATCACTGCCCATCAGCATAGTGAGATGCTATAGAATCACTACTTGTCTTCTCTGAGTTGTACAGCCCTCCCCATGCCCCCCCAACATTACATCTACTAATCATAATGTCCCTTTTTCCCTCTTATCCCTTCCTTCCCACCCATCCTCCCCAGTCCCTTTCCCTTTGGTAACTATCATTCTGTTCTTGGGTTCTGTGAGTCTCCTGCTGTTTTGTTCCTTCAGTTTTTTTCTTTGTTCTTATACTCCACATGTGAGTGAAATCATTTGATACTTGTCTATTCGGGCTTGGCTTATTTCACGGAGCATAATACGCTCTAGCTCCATCCATGTTGTTGCAAATGGTAGGATTTGTTTTCTTCTTATGGCTGAATAATATTCCATTGTGTATATGTACCACCTCTTCTTTATCCATTCATCTACTGATGGATACTTAGGTTGCTTCCATTTCTTGGCTATTGTAAATAGTGCTGCAATAAACATAGGGGTGCATCTGTCCTTTTCAAATTGGGCTGCTGCATTCTTAGGGTAAATTCCTAGGAGTGGAATTCCTGGGTCAAATGGTATTTCTATTTTGAGTTTTTTGAGGAACCTCCATACTGCTTTCCACAATGGTTGAACTAATTTGCATTCCCACCAGCAGTGTAGGAGGGTTCCCTTTTCTCCACATCCTCGCCAACATTTGTTGTTGTTTGTGTTTGGGATGTTGGATATCCTCACTGGTGTGAGGTGATATCTCATTGTGGTTTTAATCTGCATTTCTCTGATGATTAGCGATGTGGAGCATCTTTTCATGTGCCTGTTGGCCATCTGAATTTCTTCTTTGGAGAAGTGTCTATTCATGTCCTCTGCCCATTTCTTAATTGGATTATTTGCTTTTTGTTTGTTAAGGTGCATGAGTTCTTTATATATTTTGGATGTCAACCCCTTACCGGATATGTCATTTATGAATATATCCTCCCATACTGTAGGATGTCTTTTTGTTCTACTGATGGTGTCCTTTGCTGTACAGAAGCTTTTCAGCTTGATATAGTCCCACTTGTTCATTTTTGCTTTTGTTTCCCTTGCCCAGGGAGATATGTTCATGAAGAAGTCGCTCATGTTTATGTCCAAGAGATTTTTGCCTATGTTTTTTTCTAAGAGTTTTATGGTTTCATGACTTACATTCAAGTCTTTGATCCACCTTGAGTTTACCTTTGTGTATGGGGCTAGACAGTAGTCCAGTTTCATTCTCTTACATGTAGCTGTCCAGTTTTTCCAACACCAGCTGCTGAAGGGGCTGTCATCTCCCCAGTGTATATCCAAGGCTCCTTCATCAAATATTAATTGACTGTATATGTTTGGGTTAATGTTCCGATTTTCTATTCTGTTCCACTGGTCTGTGGGTCTGTTTTGTGCCAATACCAAATTGTCTTGATTACTGTGGCTTTGTAGTAGAGCTTGAAGTCAGGGAGTGTAATTCCCCCTGTTTTATTCCTCCTTCTCAGGATTGCTTTGGCTATTCGGGGTCTCTTGTGGTTCCATATGAATTTTAGAATTATTTGTTCCAGTTCATTGAAGAAAGCTGTTGGTAGTTGATAGGGATTGCACTGAATCTGTAGATTGCTTTAGGTAGTATAGCCATTTTGACAATATTTAGTCTTCCTAGCCAAGAATGGGATGCATTTCCCATTGTTAGTGTCCTCTTTAATTTCTCTTAGGAGTGTCTTGTAGTTTTCAGAATACAGGTCTTTCACTTCCTTCATTAGGTTTGTTCCTAGGTATTTTATTCTTTTTGATGCAATTGTGAATGGAATTGTTTTTCTGATTTCTCTTTCTGTTAGTTCATCGTTAGTGTATAGGAAAGCAACAGATTTCTGTGTGTTAATTTTGTATCCTGCAACTTTGCTGAATTCAGACATTAGTTCTAGTAGTTTTAGAGTGGAGTCTTTACGGTTTTTTATGTACAGTATCATGTCATCTGCAAATAGTGACAATTTGACTTCTTCTTTACCAATCTGGATGCCTTGTATGTCTTTGTTTTGTCTGATTGCTGTGGCTAGGACCTCCAGTACTATGTTGAATAACAGTGGAGAGAGTGGGCATCCCTGTCTTGTTCCCGATCTTAGATGAAAAGCTTTCAGCGTCTCGCCGTTAAGTATGATGTTAGCTGTGGGTTTGTCATATATAGGCTTTATGATGTTGAGGTACTTGCTGTCTATATCCATTTTGTTGAGAGTTTTAATCAGGAATGGATGCTGAATTTTGTCAAATGCTTTTTCAGCATCTATGGAGATGATCATGCGGTTTTTGTTCTTCTTTTTGTTGATGTGGTGGATGATGTTGATGGATTTTCGAATGTTGTACCATCCTTGCATCCCTGGGATGAATCCCACTTGATCATGGTGTATGATCGTCTTGATGTATTTTTGAATTCTGTTTGCTAATATTTTGTTGAATATTTTTGCATCTACTTTCATCAGGGATATTGGTCTGGAATTTTCTTTTTTGGTGAGGTCTTTGCCCTGTTTTGGTATTAGAGTGATGCTGGCTTCATAGAATGAGTTTGGAAGTATTCCCTCCTCTTCTATTTTTTGGAAAACTTTAAGGAGAATGGGTGTTATTTCTTCTCTATATGTCTGGTAGAATTCAGAGGTGAATCCATCAGGTCCGGGGGTTTTGTTCTTGGGTAGTTTTTTGATTACCAATTCGATTTCGTTGCTGGTGATTGGTCTGTTTAGTTTTTCTGTTTCTTGCTTGGTCAGTGTTGGAAGGTTGTATTTTTCTAAGAAGTTGTCCATTTCTTCTATGTTTTCCAGCTTGTTAGCATATAGAGTCTCATAATATCCTCTTATAATTCTTTGTATTTCTGTGGCGTCCGTCGTGATTTTTCCTTTCTCATTTCTGATTCTCTTTATGTGTGTAGATTCTCTTTTTCTCTTAATGAATCTGGCTAGGGGTTTATCTACTTTGTTTATTTTTTCAAAGAACCAGCTCTTGGTTTTATTGATTTTTTTCTATTGTTTTATTCTTCTCAATTTTATTTATTTCTTCTCTGATCCTTATTATGTCCCTCCTTCTGGTGACTTTGGGCCTCATTTGTTCTTCTTTTTCCAATTTCAGTAATTGTGTCTTTAGACTATTCATTTGGGAATGTTCTTCCTTCTTTAAATAGGCCTGGATTGCAATGTACTTTCCTCTTAGAACTGCCTTTGCTGCGTCCCACAGAAGTTGTGGCTTTGTGTTGTTGTTGCCATTAGTCTCCATATATTCTTTGATTTCTGTTTTGATTTGGTCGTTAACCCATTGACTAATTAGGAGAATGTTTTTAAGTCTCCATGTATTTGTAAGCCTTTTTGATTTCTTTCTAAAATTCATTTCTAGTTTTTTACCTTTGTCATCTGAAAAGTTGGTTGGTAGGATTTCAATATTTTTTAATGTACTGAGTTTCTTTTTGTGGCCTAGTATGTGGTCTATTCTGGAAAATGTTCCATGTGCACTTGAGAAGAATGTGTATCCTGCTGCTTTTGGGTGCAGAGTTCTGTAGATGTCTGTTAGGTCCATCTGTTCTAGTGTGTTGTTCAGTGCCTCTGTGTCTTTACTTATTTTCTGTCTGGTTGATCTGTCCTTTGGAGTGAGTGGTGTGTTGAAGTCTCCTAAAATGAATGCATTGCTATCTATTTCCTCCTTTAATTCTGTTAGTATTTGTTTCACATATGCTGGCGCTCCTGTGTTGGGTGCATATATATTTATAATGCTTATATCTTCTTGTTGGACTGACCCCCTTATCATTATGTAATGTCCTTCTTTATCTCTTGCTACTTTCTTCGTTTTGAAGTCTATTTTGTCTGAAATAAGTACTGCAACACCTGCTTTTTTCTCCTTGTTGTTTGCATGAAATATATTTTTCCATCCCTTCACTTTTAGTCTGTGTATATCTTTGGGTTTAAAGTGAGTCTCTTCACAGAACCCAAGAACGGACTAATAGTTACCAAAGGGAAAGGGACTGGGGAGGATGGGCAGGAAGGGAGGGACAAGGGGGAAAAAGGGACATTACGATTAGCAGATGTAATGTTAGGGGGGCACGGGGAGGGTTGTACAACCCAGAGAGGCCAAGTAGTGACTCTATGGCATCTCACTACGCTGATGGACAGTGACTGTGATGGGGTTGGCGCGGGGGACCTGATGAAGGGGGTAGTGTAATCACCATAATATTACTCATTTGACTGTAGATTGGTGATATCAAAATAAACTTAAAAATTTTTTTAAAAAGAAATAAACTGGACACAAAAGACTGTATATCATATGATCCCTTTTATATGAACTGTCCAGAATAGGCAAATCAAAATAAAGTATATTAATGGTTGTCTGGAGCTGAGGGTGGAAATGGGCTGTGACTGAAAATGGCATGAGGTTTCTTTTTGGAATGATGAAATTGTTCAAAAATTAGGTAATGGTGGTGGTTGCACAGCTCTGTAAATATACCAAAAATTACTGAATTGATATTTTTGTTATGTAAGTTACATTTCTATAAAGCTATTTAAAAAAAAAAAAATAAAATTAAGTGAGTCTCTTGAAGGTAGCATATAGATGGGTCTTGTTTTTTTATCCATTCAGTCACTCTATGTCTTTTGACTGGTGCATTCAGTCCATTTACATTTAGGGTGATTATGGATAGGTATGTACTTACTGGCATTGCAGGCTTCAGATTCGTGGTTACCAAAGGTTCAAGGTTAACATCCCTACTATCTAAAAGTCTAACAACTCACTTAATATGCTATTACAAACACAATCTAAGGGTTCTTTGTTTGTTTGTTTGTTTCCTCCTTTTTCTTTCTACTCCATTCTTTATATATTAGGTATCATATTCTGTACTGTTTGTCTGTCCCTTGATTGACTTTGGGAATAGTTAATTTAATTTTGCATTTTCTTAGTAATTAGCTGTTCTATTTTCTTTACTGTGGTTTTATTACCTCTGGTGACAGCTATTAATCCGTAGGAACACTTCCATCTATAGCAGTCCCTACAAAATACACTGTAGAGATGGTTTGTGGGAGGCAAATTCTCTCTGCTTTTGCTTATCTGGGAATTGTTTAATCCTCCTTCAAATTTAAATGATAATCTTGCCAGATAAAGTAATCTTGGTTCAAGGCCCTTCTGCTTCATTGCATTAAATACATCACGCCACGCCCTTCTGGCTGGAAAGGTTTCTGCTGAGAAGTCTGCTGATAGCCTGATGGGGTTTCCTTTGTATGTGATCTTATTTCTCTCTCTGGCTGCTTTTAATAGTCTGTCCTTATCCTTGATCTTTGCCATTTTAATTACTATATGTCTTGATGTTGTCTTCCTTGGGTCCCTTGTGTTCGGAGATCTGCATGCCTCCATGGCCTGAGAAACTATCTCCTTCCCCAGACTGGGGAAGTTTTCAGCAATCACCTCCTCAAAGACACTTTCTATCCCTTTTTCTCTCTTTTCTTCTTCTGGTACCCCTATAATGCGAATATTGTTCCGTTTGGATTGGTCACACTGTTCTCTCAATATTCTTTCATTCTTAGAGATCCTTTTTTCTCTCAGTGCCTAAGCTTCTTTTTATTCCTCTTCTCTAGTTTCTATTTCATTTATTGTCTTCTCCACCATATCCAATCTGCTTTTAATACCGTCCATTGTGTTCTTCAATGATTGGATCTCTGACCGGAATTCATTCCTGAGTTCTTGAATATCTTTCCGTACCTCCATGAGCATGTTAATGATTTTTATTTTGAACTCCCTTTCCGGGAGAGTCATAAGGTCCATATCATTTAAATCTTTCTCAGAAGTTGTAGTCATAATTTTACTTTGGACCAGCATTTCATATTTCTGTATGGCGCCCTCTAGTGCCCAGAAGCTCTACTCTCTGGAGCTGCTCAGCCCCTGAAGCAATGCGGGGATTGTAGGGGAGTGGTATTGGTGCCTCCAGGGAGGAAAGGGCTGTTTCCTGGTTCCTGGCTGCTATGCCTGTCTCCACTGCCTGAACCAGTGGGCTGAGCACACAGGTATAAGCCTCTGTGCTTTGCGTTTTTAGTTGCTGTAGACAGATCTTCCCTCTGGCTGGCCTAACACCAGGGAAGGATTTCCCGGTTTGCAAGCCCTGTGGGGCTGGCCAGAAGAAAGGCGCACAAGTCTGCCTGTCACAGAAGGGGTTCTTGGAGCTGTGTAGGCAGCCAGGGAGCTGGAGCACCTGAAGATCGTGAAAGCTCCCAATCTGCTGGGCAGAGTGCACCCAGACAATTTTGTCTGCCTGTCCTTTCTCCTGAGCAGTAAACTCTGTGCAATCCTTGCCCCTTTAGCAGCCCTCTTGCTAAAGGCTTCTTTGTTAGGAAATCTCTCAGACTGCCCGCCTTTCTTTTGTCCCCGGGCAGCTGGGTATGGATCCCTGCTTTCACAAGCAGCTGGAATCTTAGTCTCTCCAGGAATTCTGCCTGTCTTAGCTTTCCAACCCCCTAATTACAAGGGTATCATGCAAGCACCATGTAATGTAGGTTTGTGCTCCCAGAGCAGAGCTCCAGAGTTAGGTATTCAGCAGTCCCACATATCCACTCCCTGCCTGCTCTGTTCCTGTTCCTCCCACTGGTGAGCTGGGGTGGGGGAAGGGCTTGGATCCCGCAGGACCACAGCTTTAGTACGTTACCCTTTTCTGTGAGGGCTGCTCTTGTCTCCAGGTGTATGCAGTTTGTTGCCATCCTCTTTCCCATTGCTCTTTCAAGAGTAGTTGTAGTAGCTTTATTTTCATATTATATGAGGTTTTAGGAGGAAGCCTCTGTCTCACCTCTCACGCCGCCATCTTTAATCCAATCCCTGTCTCATTAATTTAACAGTTAAAAGTGTTTCCATGCATAGCTCTAAGGACATCATAAGTATTTCTTATAATAACATGGAACAGTGTGAGGCTGACATTATTATTATTTTCATTTCATAGAGGAGGAAACTGAGGCACAGAGAGATAAGTGAGTCACCCAAAGTCACACAGCAAGTGGCAGAGATGGAAGTCAAGACCAGGCAGCCTGGCTCCCTGATCCATGGGCTTAACCACCAGAGATGCCACCCGATGAGGACAAGCAGGCACCCCACTCAGACGTGAAAAATGCTAAAACAGCTGGAGAGGAACACAGGGCCATGTGCAGTCCTGGAAGATAAAGGGCATCCGGGAGCTTGAGTGACTTAATCACTGTTCAGTTAGACTTCCTGGCTGAATGGGTTCCTGTTCATCCCACTGGAAATTAACGGCTGGTGGTTTTTTCGCCTTCTCGCAGGAGTGGTGGGCCATTCTCCTTGGGCCCCGCTGTGTCTGGCAGAGTAAGCTCTCGGCGGGCGACAGGCAGGTAATGGCTGGCTGGCAAAGGGAACCAAATCCCTTTGTCTGGGGAGCTCGGCAGAGATGGGTCGCCTCCTGCTTACTCTGCTGCGGCGGGAGCTGGGCCCCTTCCTCCGCCCTTCACAGGAAACCTGCCAGGGGTGGCGGGAGTCAGTTCCCAGCTCTTCTGACCTTCTGACCGAAGGAGCAGGAGGAGGAGCAGAGCAAAGAAGGGACGTGAGTCAGGTTATTTGGAGAAAGGGCAAAAGGTCTCCTAAGGAAGCAGCGAGGAGCTGCATCTGTAGCACCTGTAGACATGAGGGTGAGCCGTTCACAGTGAGCCCTGCTGAGCTCAGTAAGTCTGTCCCCAGCTACACTGGGAAGACATGACATGGGAGCTCCAAGAGGGCAGGGTGACTGATATCTGTTCCAGCACAGGGCATGTGCTCAAAGGACATATGTCAACAACTGTGGTATGAATAAAAGCTAACAGCACCTCAAAGAACTGGGTCTTTTCTCTGGTCCATAAATGTTCCCTCCTTCTGCTTACCAGTGTGACTAAAGGGCTGCTGTGTGACTCTGGACCACAGTCATTCCCGGCTACCCTTCTCTTCCACCTCACCCTGTGCCTGGTCACACTGAGCTGCCTGCAGTATGGGGAAAAGCAGTAATGCATTCAGGCCAAGGATGCAGGCTGAAAGCAAACCAGCGCTGGTCCAGCAACACAGCGATGTGAACCCGGATACCTTACTTAACCTCTCTGGGCCTGGAGCCCCTTTCTCTTGCTCCGTCTTATAAGCACCCACTTCCCTCTCCAGGCAGACCAAAGGCTTGCCCCTCCCCTGCATCCCAGGCAGGCTGCCTAGTACTCTGCATACCCTCCCCACAGCATCTGCCTCAGTATGTTATAGCGGCCTGCTCACCCGTCTGCCTCAGCTCACAAATTATGAAATCAGTGGTGCCATGTTACTTAGGTTTGAATCTCAGTTCCAAGGCAATGCCTGAGATATAACACGCTCCATAAAAGCTTGTATGGAAGAAAAGAGGAAGAGCAGGAATGAAGAAGGAAAGACGCAGAGAAGAACAGAAGGAGACATAATTGATTACCCCTTTAAAACTGCAGGCATGGGTTTGAGAAATACTAGAAAAAAGCTCTTTCCCCAGTATGTCTATTCTGCTTGCCCAGTGTCTAAAACTTCCTGCTTGGAAGATTTGTTCTTTGGGGTAATTATATTATCTCCAGGATCTTGTTTCTTTTCCAAGGGTGATGTGCTAAGCCATTAACAGCCAAGCACCTTAGCATTCCTTTATAAGATGGATTTTCAGAAGGTGAGTGGGGGTGGAGGGGGAAACATGTCAGCACTTTGGTGCTAAAAGTGGAGGAAGGGAAAGGAGGGGTCA
Source organism: Smutsia gigantea (assembly GCA_032199065.1). Classification (NCBI taxonomy): domain Eukaryota; kingdom Metazoa; phylum Chordata; class Mammalia; order Pholidota; family Manidae; genus Smutsia; species Smutsia gigantea. The sequence continues at coordinate 190,793 of JAVSCE010005805.1, read as the reverse complement.
GTTAAAGAAATGTCAGTCTCGGTGAGCCAGAGTCAGAAGAAGGAGGACTCTGGTTCCCACCCCACTCTGCCCTGCCACCACATTCTCCCCTGTGCATGTCACTTGGAGGAAGCTCTCTTTCCAGGCTCTAGCTGGTGGCCCATTCGCACATGCAAGACTGGAATCTCTAGCGTCTGCTCCACTGCTTCGGTGCTGACAGAATGTCTCTTCCCTCTGTCTCTCTTTTTTCCTTTTAAGATAGGTACCTACTCATTATGACTTCAGCCCTGTGAGTTTGGACATGGTCGGGGGAAAGACCCTCTCATCTACTAACATTCTAGAAGTCCGAGGGACCTCAGCGGTTACTGACTCATGTCAGAATCCTTGCTGGAACCCTCTCCAGAAGTGGACACCTGACTTCTGCCCGAACCCTTTGAGAGAAGAGGTGTTCACTGCCTCTCGAAGCAGCCAATCCATTCTGGAAGGCTCGATGGCTGTGTATCACCCAGAATCTGCCCCTCTGCAGCTGAGAAAAACATGTAAAAACAAGTGAATTGTATTAAATGACACTTTGGGAAATCCTGCAGAAGTTTAAGGGTAAGGAAAAGATTGCATCTTTGCCTCATTTTTTAATAGACATAATTTACCTACATAAATGAACCCGTGTGATGGTTAATTTTATGTCAGCTTGACTGGTCTGAGGAATGCCCAGAGCGCTGGTAAACATTATTTCTGGGTGCTCTGTGAAGGTGTTCTGCAAGAGTTGAGCATTTGAGTAAAGCAGTTGTCTGAGTAAAGATCATCCTCACCAATATGGGGGGGCCTCACCCAATCCATCAAAGGTACAAATAAAACCAAAGGCAGAGGAGGACAAACGGGCTTTCTGCTTGAGTCAGGACATCCATCTGCTCCCATCCTTGGACAGCTGCCGCTCCTGGTTCACAGGCCTTCAGCCTGAGACTGGACTACACCATCAGTTTTCCTGTGTCTCCAGCTTGCAGATCTGCCTCTCAGCGCCCATAAGCATGAGCCCATTCCTATAACAATCTCCATTTGTATATATATACTATTGGTTGTTTCTCTGGAGACCACGATTAATACAAGGATAAAACACACACTGTATCTTTTGATCACATTCCCTCCATAGTTTCTTTCCTCTAAAGCTTTTTAAACTCAGCACCCCTTTATACTCTTACAACTTTTTGGTGACCCCCAAAAACTTTGGCTCAAGTTAGTTATATCTAGTGATATTTAACATAAGAAAAACTGAAACTGAGAAAAAATTAAAATCATTAGGTATTAATTCATTTAAGAAGAACATCTTAAAAACCCATTACATTTTAACATAAATAACATAGTTTTGTGAAACTGGCTCTATTTTCCAAAAGCAAAACATACACAGTGAGAAGAGTGGCACCAGTTTTCATTTCTGCACAGTGCTTTAATGCCTAGCTTAGGAGAAAGTAGCTGGATTTTCGTATCTGCTTCTGCATGCAATCTGTTGCAACACCAGTGTCATGCAGCCTCTGGAAAATGCCTCACACCGTATACTTGTGTGAGGATAGGAGTGGAACAAATAATTTATTATTATTATTAATTATTCTTAAAATAGTTTTGAGCTCATGGACTCATGAAAGGGTCTCAAGCAATTAAGACTAGCTACATAATTTGATAATTTGGAGTGCAAACTGAAAATGTGGGATCCCTTGTTCAAAATTTATTAAGAATTTCAAGATCCCACAGCAGAGCATTACCTGGGCCCGGGGCCCTTCTGCACATGGGGCTCTGTGTGACTACACACATCCTGAGAGCATCTTGAAAGGCCCTGGGCCAACTTTGAGAACTGCTACTGTAGATTACTGCCTGCATCTTTAATCAAATGGCTGGGTTAGGGCTGTCAGTATACACCAAGGTGTATAGAGGCAAGAGTGCACATGGGAGCATGTGTATTGCTTGGGCTGCTGGATCGCCAGGTATAAGTGTCCTTGACTAATAACATCCATAAGCAGACCCTTGGCAGGCATCCCCCTGGTACGCCACAAAACCGCCTACCCTTTTCAGCCTGTTGTTCCGCACTGACCACACATGCACACACATGCACACACACACACACACACACACACACACACACACACACACTCAGGCATCTCTATCAGATGGGTTGCACCCCTTGTGTTCCAAATGGCTGCACACCAGACAGATACTTGTCATGGTTTCCTGTTTTGTGTTTTTATTGTGGTTACAGGCTTCGATCAGCAAAACTGGTATCTACAGTCCCTATTTTCCTGTTTGGTGCCTCACGCATACTAGGCCCTCTATACATTTGCTGAATTGAATTTTAGAGTTCTGGTGGCTAGGGGAAATTCTACTTATTAAATGTTAACGACTGACAGTTGGCAACACAAATACGCTGCTTTGTCCTCCTTTTTGAGAACTAGGCTCTTGGGGGAGCAGCGATTCCAGCACTAATGAGCGGACTTGTGTATTCAAATGACAGCACATCATTCCTCAGTAAGAAGCTAGCCATATTCATGTTCCCAAGGCTCAGGTATGTATGTGGCTAAAAAAGCACATAAGTTTTTATAGGATTTAGAAAGATGACCTTAGAATCTTGGCAACAAATTAGTCCATTTCAATACACATTATACACATTTATAAATACAATGCAGACTTGTTTACAGTTCTGCTCAAATCACCTCTCTCTCCAGCACAGAGACAGGTGACTGTAGCCTCTCTCCCACTCAAGACAAAATTTGCACAATGAAGGTATTAACACTGCACCTAAAATGGCAGGACAGTTTACCGTGCACCTTAGAATTTAATACTGATGCAAGTGCAAAGGACCCAGGATCTTTAGTTCAAATCTTTTACTTTATACATGGGGAATTTGAGGCTCAGCAAAAAGAAGGGATTTATCTGTCCAAGATCACACAGCTATGTAATAGCAGCTCTGGGACACACACCCAGTTCCCCTGATTGTCAATGAACCATCCACAAACCAGGGGAATGTGGGCTTTCAGAACAGTGTGGGTCCAGATCCCTGAAAATTTATCCACTGATTTATGGGGGAATCATTAACAAGGAAAGCCCAAAACAATCTCCTCCAAATCCAGGTGGACAGCAAACCCTCATTAGTGCCCCGAGCACAGTCCCTTCCCAGATGTTTGTTGGAACACCTTTCCTCCTTTTCCATCATCTTCTTCCTCCTCCCCCCACCAGCCCCTTTCAATGTGCATTCATCACCTTGAGGAGAATTAAAAACAAACCTTCACATGTCCGGCTGCACCTTGAAGTTATAATCTATTTCGTTCCCACCTGGTACTGCCAAACTCCTGGAGATGATACACGTACACCAAAGCCTCCCTGTCTGTCTCCCTTGACTCCTCTAAGGCCCTGTGGTCCGGCTGCCATCCCAGCACTTGACAGAAAGCACCACTCAAGGGTAAGTGATGTGCTTCTTCCTAAATCAGATGGCTTTGACTTGGTCGTGATTCTCCTTGAAGTCAAAGACCATGCTTCCCTAACAGTGACAGTGGTCTTGATAATACAGAAGCTTTTATACTTAAAACAGGTCAAGTGTTAAAAGACCATTTGTAAGTTCAGGGGTCAAAAGCATGGGCTTTGGAACCAGACTGCCTGCGTCGTCTCTCGCTGGTGCAGCTGACTAGCTAGATCCCTTAAGGAAGTTGTCGTGCTTCTGCTTCTTTGTCTGTAAACTGGGAGCATAACAGGACCTAGCTCACAGCTATTGTTTTGGTGAAAGTCCATGAAATACAGCCCAGTATATGTTACACGTTCAATAAATGTGAACTGTTGTGGTTGATGTAAATATTTTTAGTCTAAAGTGAGCAGGAAGAGTGTAAGTTTGCGATACCCATTCACATCTCTACCAAATAGAAGTGTTCGTTTATTCTCCGAAGCTCCTGTTTCTCTTTGCTGCTGTCATTACATACCTCTCTTGGGCTTGTTTCCTTAAAATAGATCAATTCAGAAATCTACTGCGGCAACTGACACTTCCTCCCCAGGTGGCCTCCGCAAGTGTCTCAGAGATCTATGAGCTCCATACGCCAATCACTCAAGATTCATTTTAATGAAGAACAGATTCAAATGAACCTTAGATTCATGCGACACTCATGGTTTGCAATGAACACCTCCAAGCAGCGCATGCGTTTGAGAACTTTCCCCGTTTGGCTCTCACTCTTCCGTGGCTCTAGCCAGTAACTGTAGAGCGCATGGTGCGGGAGTTCGACATCACTCACACGCCCGGTGGTTCCCGGTGGTTCTCGCTTTGGCCACAGGGTGATGATGGTGGTGGAAGATACTTCTTGAGGGCTTACTATGCGCCAAGGTCATTTGTAAGTACTTTATACGTATCATCATCCCCACCGTCCAATGCTTTGCCTCAAATGAATGTGCAGAATTCTGCATTTTCTCACTTTCAATTTAAAAAATGACCTCTACTCTCATTTCCATTATGAGGGAACATCTCTCTTCAGTAGCACATTGAAACTCTCACTGCTTTTATGCATATAAGAAAAACAGGATTTAGTAATATTCACAAAACACCTCGAAACCAAACATACACTCAACCCACAAGCCATAAATAAGGGACAGTCAGATGGCTGAAGCTAAAATAACTGCCCCTAATGAATGCCCCCTGTCTTTGGTGTCAGCGGATGTCCTTTTGCAGAGAGCACCACTTTGTTCCTAACTATCAAACACCGTAAGCTGAAAGATGATTAAAGCAGACTCCGTAGGATCGCTGAGTGTTTACCGGCTCCTGCTAAGAGCTTTACATGCATTAGCTTACTGAATCGTCAAAACAGTCATGAGCTGAGTATCGTTATTACCTCCACTCTACAGATAAGGAAACTGAGGTTAAGAAAATAATTTGCCCAAGTCATAGTAAGTCCAGATTCAGACACAGCTCACCTGACTTGAAAGCTGTGCTCTCAGCAGCTCAGCCCCTAGGCTGACCTCTGCAGCAGTCTCTTCTGGCGGTCCGTCCACATCTGACTGTTGGTGTCTTCTCTGGTGTCTCTCTCTCCTTCCTCCCACTCCCTGGGGGACTCTCCACATCCTAGAGGTGATCATTCATTTTCACAATATCACTGATCTTAACTGTAAACCCTTTAAAGCCATCTTATTCACCCTAATCTCTCTAAAGACTTCCAGGCACACAGTGCATAAACAATACATGTTTGCTGAATGAAAGAGTAGATCACCCCTCTAAAAATTACTTGGAAAACGCTAATCATTGCATTCTCCGTGAATGATCTGTGAGCTTCAACATTTAAGGTTTTGTGGTTTTGGGCCCATGCAGGACTGGAGCTCGTTGTAAGCACACTGATATTAGCCACTGGTTCTCAATGAGGGATACCCACTTCCACCCCACTGGGAACATTTAGCAGTGTCTGGAAACATTTTTATTTCTTGTGACTGCAAAAGGGGGGAAGAGGCATGGATGCAATGGCATCTAGTGGCAATGATGCCACAAAACAGGTCAGTCACCCACAACAAAGAACTGTATGGTCCCAAATACCAGTAGGGCCGAAGTGGAGAGACCTGATGAAAGGGCTTTTTCTTCCTAAAACTAATGTCCTGGCAGCTGAGATGGGCCAAGGTTTATCTGAGTGTCAGGTTCTCTAGCCCAGGGTAGCCACTGCCCTCTTACTTGAATGGAAGGAATAGAGAAACTTTGGGGATCCAACCTGAGGATTCAGAGATCTAACTTCTGGCCCTGAAATCTGGAACTAATATGATTTACTGCTGTAGGCAAGTTTTGGGGTCAACTTTTCATCTGCAAAAGGTGTGTGTGTAGGTGTGTAGGTGGTGAGCCCTTCCAGCTCTAAAATTCCCTACTTTTACAAATTCTGAGAGTTGAACTTTCCTTTCTTTCTTTTTTTTTTAAATGTTATCCCCCTGACTCACATCCAAGCCCAAGTCAAGTTTGTATTTATTTCTAAGGACCTCTTGCATATGCCCCTTCCTACTCTCCCACCATCTCCTCCTCCCCACCACACACATTTCCTCCACCTGGACCTCCTGGATCAGAGGACAAAATTAGAAAGGACCTCCTTTTCTTCAGGCCTAAATCCTTGAGAGATTTAGGAGCTTCACCTGGATTGCTAGGGGCCCCTAATATGTGACCTAAGGGGTGTTTTCTCCCCTCTTCATGCTCTCTCCACCTCGCCTGGAGAGCAGCTGATGCTTCAGAATACTTCCTCATGAAGGTTTTCCCCAAAGTCAGTGGAATGTGTCTTCTTTGGCCACGCTCTAATACCCCTTTCTGCCTAAAAGCAGGCCATAAATTTCCCATGAAACATGTGCCTTCCTTGCAGAAGGAAGAAAAGAATATTCTTATTACCTGAGATGGGGAGTTGACACCGAGGTGAGCCTACACAATAAATAACCCGTATCTTCTATTAGTTTCCCCCATATGTGTTCTAATCTCTTTCCTACCGTTTACCACCCCTAGAAGCCCAAACCCTTTCCCACAATTTACTGTCCATTGTTAAAATGTTATCTAAGCCCCTGAGTCTAACTGCTTGAGATTTTCACTTCCTTTCTATGGAGCCCTCCACGCCTCATAAAAATATTAATATCAAGTAAAATTTTAGCTTTTCTCCTGTTCACTCTGTCATTTGTCAGCTTGATTCACAGTCCTGAGTTTCAAAACCTAAGAGGGTAAAGGAAAAACTTTTCCTCCCCTACAAAGGCAAAAGTATCATTTAAAAAACTACTGACCACAGCTATTTCTGCACTGTGAGCACATTTAAGGACTTGTTTATTATTCCAATGTGGGGGAGCAGGGAGGAGTAGACTGATCTTTTGTTTAGAAAAACATGGTGATGAGGCTTTAGGTATAAAGGGCTCTCTGGCTCAGACTATAGTGAGGAAGAAGAAATACAGAAAGCTAGAAGTATTCTACATAATAAAGTAACAAGAATTCTGTTTTCCCCCAGCAACCGGAACCATATGCATATTGTAGAGTCCCAGGAATCATATAAGAGAAAAAAATGGAAGCAGTGACTCTTCCGGGTAAGGATGGGCACAGGCCCCATGGCACAGAAGTTGACCAGGTCAAAGGCTGAAACATCCTAGCTGTTATCGTAGTTATTCAATAACTCATTATGCAGTGCTTACGATGGGACAAGCCTGATTCTAAACACCTTACATTCAATCATTTAAATTTTATGGTCATTTCATTTTATGACCATAATCATTTAATGCCACAACAATCCCATTGACATTATTTATTATTTCCATCTTACAGATGAGGACACTGAGGCACAGAGAAGTTAAGCAACTGAGTCAACCTCACACAGCTAGGAGGCACAGCTGGGATTTGAACCCAGGCAGTCTGATTTAGAGATTTGTGTGTCTAACCACTTTACTATATCACAGGTGAGAGCACCTGCTCTGTGATGTAATTCCGGGAGCCTAGAAAAATATGGGAAGTATAATTGAGAGGGAGCTAAATATATCCTCTTTACCCCAGAGGCTAAGTGGTGCAGAGAGCTGAAGGCAGCCCCGGTGTCACTGAGGATGGGGCTAAGGTGGTGGCGAAAAAGTAGGTGGCAGGTCAGAGCCAGAAGCGGTCTTGGTCTCTCTCCTTTGCTGAGTCCTCTATGGGGGTGGGCAGGTCTCACAGTATTTTTTTCTGGCTTTTAAAGGAAAGAATGAGCTGGTTACATCTAGACCACCCCAAGATGCCTTATGTAGAGTTGGGTTCAAAAAATGACGAGTTAAAAAAAAAGTGAGAAGCCAAACTGCATGTCCTTGCCCTCATCGAGGGAATAAAAGAGGCAGCATGGCCACCCGCGCCACCACGAAGACCCCGTCCTCTCCTGCCTCCCCCCTAGGGAGGGCCAAGGTGTGGAGAGCGCTCTGGGGTGGGGAGGGCTCCTTACTGTTGCTTGCTTAGCAAGTGGGCATCACAGGAGTCTGGAGAAAGAACAGAAGGCCCCTTGCCTTCCTTTCCGCAAACAATGGGGCAGAAGGAAGCAGGGACGCTCAGCCCCTGGATTTTCCCGCAGGAAGGCTGGCCCTGGAGGCCACCTGCTTCCCCTCCCTCACGGCCCTGGTTCAGTCTCTGCCTGTTTGGTAAACAGACACCAGAAACCCAAGGGCAACTCTAAGGGCTTGTTGGTTTGTTTTTTAACTTGAACTTAGTTGGTCTTAGAAATAATTTTTTAAATCTAAAATTCATCAGAGAGGGGTGCTACCGGTATCTTACTTCATATTTACCTTGAACCTACTGTGTGCTGACATTCTGCCTGGCAATGAGAGAATAGGTAAGGGTCAGACTCTTAATACACCTGGATGGTATTTAATTACTAGAGCTGCTTAATTACTTTCCTGAACCCCATGTTTATCAGTGTAGTGGAAACATTGATACCTGCCAGATAGCAGTGTTGTGATAATATTAAATGTTAATTCTATGTGAAGGCACCTAGCACCACATCTGACACACAAGGATGCCCTTGAATTTGGCATCTATTACTAGTTTTTAACTAACTTCTTATTAATATTTTAGTTAACCTCCTATTAATATTAATATTGATAATTAATATTCTTCACTTGAAAATAAGACGGTTCCAAGTCTCCAAGATCTCACTTTTGATTGTGGCTGTGACATATTCCTGTGAAATTCATTTATGATGCAAGGCTGTGTGGCATAGCATTCCCAGCCCGAATGGACAAGGTGGAGGGAAGGGCCCGAGAGTTCTGACAAGAGAGACAGGCCCAGCGATCAGGAGAGGCAGGACTTGCGCGGTTGGGAGGAGGAGCGGGCCTTCAGGAAGGTGAGGCAGGGAGGGCCAGGCTTCAGGTACCACGCCCCCTTCCGTCTGCATCCTGCACTGCGCTCTCCCGGCACACATCTCTGGGGGCTTTCATGCACCATCTGCCCTGTTGGATAGGGCAGAGAGACCTTAGCTAGCCTGCCATGAAGTCTCTGTTACTGATGAGAAAACAGGCCTGGAGAAAGCCATGCCGCCAAGCCAATATCAGCGTGATTTTGCCCAAGAACACCGTGGGGCAGAAAGTTGTCAGGTTAAGGGGCAGGCCTGTCCAACACAGGTTCAGGAACAAACTGAAGACTAACCTGGTGGTGGTTGTAGTAATAATCACAATAATAATAATTACAACAAACTATTAGCATTTACTGTGCTCTTATTTTTTGTGCCAGGCATCATGGAAAGTTCTAAATGTGTATTAGCTCATTCGGTTCTCATAATAAACCTGGTGGGTGGTTACTATTATTGTTGTTACTATATCTTCTCTCCTTTGCAGAAGGAAAATGGAGGCTGAGATAGGTTCAGAAACTTTCTCAAATGCTCTTCACTGGCAGGATTAGCTGCTAACCCAGATCAGAGTACCCCAAAGACGAGGCTCTGGACCACAACAGGAACAGCCTCCTGCGTCCCGCAGAGACCAGCTTGTACTGAAGTTATTTTAGAGAGTGGCCGTGTAAGGATCGCCTCGCCTGATCTTACCTAATACCATCCTCTATTTAAGAAGAGACAGCAGGTCACAGTGGTTCAGGCCCAGAGGCAGGAGCCTCAAGGGAACGGTTCCTTTCTCCTCCTCACTATGTGAGGGCAGCTGCAGCATCCCCCACACCTGCCCTCTCTTCCTCCTGCTCTGCTCCTCTTGACATGACTTCCACAACCTTCATCTTTCCAGTCTGTCTTCAGCAATAATCTATTTCATCCATGTCTACCTTACAAGCCGGCACCCAACCTTAAAAGAGAGCCCTGGACGTGGCTTGACTGGTGCAAAGAACAGTGGGACTGTCTCTCTATCAAAAAAATCACACTTTCATTATCATTTCTCAAAATGGGTGAAGTTTTTAGCAATTGCTGATATCTCTGAAGCTTGTGGTGAACTAAAATCTCCTTAAATCAAGTCAAATCTATCCCATTCTACAGGCAAAGGCACTCCTGTACAGCTGAGAATTCCTAATGCTTAATTATGTAATTTTAGGAATTCAAAAAGGATATTACAAAAGCAATATATATGTTGTGTTTCAAATCAACAAAACAGAAATGAGTAAAGAAAAAAGTGAGCAACCTCCCCCACTCCCCATCACACTTTTTCTCCCCAAGGTAACCAGTATTAACAACTGGGAGCCTATCTTTACAAAACATATGCACGGTATACAAGGGTTCTTTTAAAAGGCCACTCTCTATGCCAGTGCCAGCAAATCATGGCCTGCAGAGCCATCTGACCCACTCTCTGCTTTTGTAAATAAAGTTTTATTGGAACACACCTAATTCATAAACAAAAATTTACTAATTTACTGATTGTCTAAAATTGCACTACAGAGGCAGAACCTAAAATCCTTGCTATTTGTCCCTTATATGTTTGCCCATCTCTGCCCTATGTGCTACACTCCAACCTGTTTCCTCACCTATGAAAATGTTATGGACACCTCTTAGGATACTGCATATAGATCTAACATTCTTTTAAAAAGCTATTTAATATTTCATAATACGGATGAACTATGGTTTTCTTTAATTTCACTGTTTGTGATATAGTAATAAAAAAGAAAGTATACGTTTTGTCTTTCTCTCTGGTTCCTGGCAGAGAGCTCCTAGAATCTTTATAATTTCCTGAGCGATAGGGGTAAGAATAGTATCTTTGGTTATTCATAATAAGTCCCTTCCAACCATACTGAGTTTCTGTTAATATGGTGACCCTTGGTGGACCCTAGATCACTGCAGGGTGGGGGCTGGTCACCTGAGAACTAACCATGAACTTTCGACACACTCTTGACCTCTAGGGTTGGCTGGGGGTCTGCGGATTGACTTAATCACCACTGGTCAAACATTCAATCAATCATGCCTGTGTAATGGAACCTCCATAGGAACCCCAAACGAAGGGGTTCAGAGAGCATCAAGGTTCTAAGCATGCACATGCTGGGAGGATGGTGCACCCCAAACTCCACAGGGATGGAACCTTTTGCATTCAGGATCTTTCCAGGCCATACCATATATACTAATTCTTCTGGCTCTTCATTTATATTATTTGTAAATTTGTAATATTGTTTATAATAAAGTGGTAATAGCAAATAAAGTGTTTCCCTGGGTTCTGTGAGCCCTTATAGCAAATTGTTGAATCTGAGGGGGGGGCTCATGGGAACCCCCAATTATTGTAGCCAGGTCAGACAGAAGAGTGGGTAACCTGGAAACCCACTACTTGCAATTGTCATCTGAAGTGAGGGGGACAGTCTTGTGGGACTGAGCCCTTAATCTATGAGGTCTGGGCTAACTCTGGGTAATTAGTGTCAAAACTGAGTTGACTCGTAAGACAACCATTTGGTATCCTCAGAGAAATGGAGACTTGTTTAGTGTAGAAAACTCATGCATTTATAAGAAGTGAGGTGTAAAAATAAGAGACCATAGTTGTAGTATTGCTGATGTTTTCAGGTGTCTGTAGACAATGCTGTAATAAGCAGCTGTTTTTTTAATACAATTTTTTATTAAGATATTATTGATAAACACTCTTATGAAGGTTTCACATGAAAAACAATGTGGTTACTGCATTCACCCATATTATTGAGTCCCCCCCATACCCCACTGCAGTCACTGTCCATCAGTGGAGTAAGATGCCACAGAGTTGCTACTTGTCTTCTCAATAAGCAGCTATTTTTTAAATCCTTCAGAAGAAACTGGATATAATGAAAAGACCCAGGGGGCTCAAGTGTGAAGCTCCCTCTTTGCCAATAAGCATCTCTGAGCAACAGCTATGGCCAGCCCTAGGTGTTGCCCGGCTCCCGTGGGAGGAATTGAATGTTTAGAAAAGAATACAGCTCCAAGCAGAAATCTGGTTCTGAGAGATTCAGCTGGATGCAACCCATGCCATAGTTTCTCCTGAGCAGCCAGTCTCAGTGACTCGACCATCCACCCCTTGGGCTAAGCACCCCATCACCACCCAGGTGTAGGCTGGGGAACCCCACCATTCCATCTGGGCAGGGCATTCTGCCTGGTAGGGCAAGAGGGGCCTTTGGAACGGCACAGGCGTGTGGCTCAGGGGAGAGAGTGGCTTTGATCCTGGAGATGGAGAGAATGTAGGCACATCACTTGCTCCTAATCTTTTGGGGTTGTAGGCTCCTAAAAGTTATAGATCTTTTCCCCCAGAAAAACTTGTCTGTTTTTCTGTATACATTCTGGGTAAATTCAGGGCATGCACATGCATAGACTTCCTGAAGATGCTATCCATGGCACACACTTCTCTGGTTAACAATCCGGTCATTTTCCTTACGGAGGCTTCTCCGCCCGCTTTCTTTAGGCTGACGCAGAATGTTTCTCCGTGACTCATTAACTTTTCCCTTCTTTGCATCGCTGACGTTGTGCCTGCCCGTCCAAAGCTCTTCCTCAGGCTGGCTGTCACGTGTCTCCTTCCTCCGGCTAGTCTGTTTGGGAAGATAAACTCACTTCCCTGCCCTCAGACACCACTTGCTGGACACGGAATAACCCCATCAGCCCCACCGATCAGCACCATTCTTCCTGCTGCCGCTCTCACCCTGACCTGCTTGCCCAGCCTTCCGTGCAGGCCCGGGTCGGAAACACGCTTTTCTCTCTTGCCCTGTGCCATCTGGTTCGGTCTTCCGGAACATTCCTGAAAGCTGTAAATCTTTCAATTAAACTAGATTTTCCTCTCTGACCCTTGCCTGTAAATTTGATGACATTGTTGTTGCTAAATTTAAACAAAGGAAGTTTGGCGGGGGGGGGCGCGGCGGGGTGTAGTTACAAAGATGTTAAATTCAATGACCAAGGAGAATATCCGGTGATGTTTGTTTGTGCTGCCCCCTACTGGTTAGCAAGTCAACGAGTAAACTAAGTAAACTTGACTGGTCCGTCCATTCTTTGTCAAAATGCCCCTAGTTTTAATTTATCTTGGTTTTAAATCTAAGTCTTAGAAAGTAATGCTGATCTTTCTTATTTACAAAGGCCGAGTACACTGTGCTCTATTTTAATGTCTCCTAATGTCCATTAAGCATTCTTGCTGTTTGACCAACAAATTTCCTTTCCAGGAATCTGTCTGAAGAAATAGTAAGAAATACAAACAAGAGATTACCTTCAAAGGTGGCCATCTTGTTACTGATGGCAGAAAAAAATCAGAGCAGAGTTAAATGTCTGACAACAGGTGGTATGACACAGCCAAAGTACGGAATATATGTTTGCCTTAATAATGATGTTAGTTTCAGGGATGCAAGGATGGTACAACATTCGAAAATCCATCAACATCATCCACCACATCAACAAAAAGGACAAAACCACATGATCATTTCCATAAATGCTGAAAAAGCATTCAACAAAATTCAACATCCATTCGTGATAAAAACTCAACAAAATGGGCACAGAGGGCAAGTACCTCAACATAATAAAGGCCATATATGACAAACCAGAGCCAAAAGCATACTTAACAGCGAGAAACTGAAAGCTTTTCCTTTATGATTGGGAACAAGACAAGGATGCCCACTCTCCCCACTTTTATTCAACATAGTTCTAGGGGTCCTAGCCACAGCAATCAGACAACACAAAGAAACAAAAAGCATCCAGATTGGCAAGGAAGAAGTTAAACTGTCCCTGTTTGCAGATGATATGATATTGTACATAAAAAACCCTAAAGAATCCATTCCAAAACTATTAGATCTTATATGAATTCAGCAAAGTTGCAGGATACAAAATTAATACACAGAAATCTGTTGCATTCCTATACACTAATGATGAACTAGCAGAAAGAGAAATCAAGAAAACAATTCCATTCACAATGGCATCAAAAAGAATAAAATACCTAGGAATAAACCTAACCAAGGAAGTGAAAGACCTATAGTCTGAAAACTACAAGACACTCAGGAGAGAAATTAAAGAAGATGCCAATACATGGAAAAACATCCCGTGCTCATGGATAGGAAGAATTAATATTGTCAAAATGGCCATTCTGCCTAAAGCAATCTATAGATTCAATGCAATCCCTATCAAAATACCAAGAGCATTCTTCAATGAACTAGAGCAAATAGTTCAAAAATTCATATGGAACCACAAAAGACCCCGAATAGCCAAAACAATCCTGAGAAGGAAGAATAAAAAGGGGGGATTATGCTCCTTGACTTCAAGCTCTACTACAAAGCCACAGTAATCAAGACAATTTGGTACTGGCACAAGAACAGACCCATAGACCAATGGAATAGACTAGAGAGTGCAGAGATAAACCCAAGCATATGTGGTCAATTAATATATGATAAAGGAGCCATGGATATACAATGGGGAAATGACAGCCTCTTCAGCAACTGGTGTTGGCAAAACTGGACAGCTACATGCAAGAGAATGAAACTGGATTATTGTCTAACCCCTAACACAAAAGTAAACTCAAAATGAATTAAAGACCTGAATGTAAGTCATGAAACCGTAAAACTCTTAGAAGAAAATATAGGCAGAAATCTCTTGAATATAAACATGAGCAACTTTTTCCTGAATGCATCTCCTTGGGCAAGGGAAACAAAATAAAAAATGAACAAATGGGACTACATCATGCTAAAAAGCTTCTGTACAGCAAAGGACACCATCAGGACAACAAAAGGGCAATCTACAGTATGGGAGAATATATTTGTAGACAACTTATCTGACAAGGGGTTAACATCCAAAATACGTAAAGAACACACACACCAAAAAGCAAAGAACCCTCTTAAAAAATGGGTGGAGGATATGAGCAGACACATCTCCAAAGAAGAAATTCAGATGGCCAACAGGCACATGAAAAGATGCTCCATATCACTAATTATCAGGGAAATGCAAATTAAAACCACAATGAGGTGCCACCTCACACCAGTTAGGATGGCCAATATAGAAAAGACTAGGAATGACAAATGCAGAGGATGCGAAGAGAGGGGAACCTTCCTACACTGCTGTTGGGAATGTAAACTAGTTCAAACATTGTGGAAAGCAATATGGAGGTTCCTCAAAAAACTAAAAATAGAAATAGCATTTGACCTGGGAACTCCACTCCTAGGAATTTACCCAAAGAAAACAACTTCTCAGATTCAAAAAGACATATGCACCCCTATGTTTATTGCAGCACTATTTAAAATAGCCAAGATACGGAAGCAACCTAAGTGTCCATCAGTAGATGAATGGATAAAGAAGAGGTGGTACATATACACAATGGAATATTATTCAGCCATATAAAAGAAGCAAATCCTACCATTTGCAACAACATGGATGGAGCTAGAGGGTATTATGCTCAGTGAAATAAGTCAGGCAGAGAAAGACAAATACCAAATGATTTCCCTCATTTGTGGAGTATAACAACAAAGCAAAAGTGAAGGAGCAAAATAGCAGCAGACTCACAGACTGCAAGAAGGGACTAGTGGTTACCAAAAGCGAGGTGTGGGGGAGGGTGGGTGGGGAGGAAGGGAAGGAGAAGGGGATTGTGGGGTATAATGATTGTTGCACATGGTGTGTGTGGGGTCATGGGGAAGACAGTGTAGTACACAGAAGACAAATAGGGACTCTGTGGCATCTGACTACACTGCTGGACAGTGACTGCAATGGGGTGTGCAGGGTACTCGATAATGGGGGTGAATGTAATAACCAAATTGTTTTTCTTGTGAAACCTTCATAAGAGTGTATATCAATGATACTTTAATAAAAAAATATGATGTTAGTGAGGAACTGTTCATGATATGAAGAAATATTTATAAAATGTTAAATAAGCAGGAAACAAAACTGTAAGCACCGAACAATCTCAACTAAATATGCCTAGAAATAAGTCTGAAAGTAATATACCAAAGTTTAATATAGTTTCCTCTGAGCAATGATATTAGACTATTTTATACATTCATTTTTCCAATTTCTTTGTGAGCATGTGATATTTTTAAAATCAAGAAAAGAATAATAAAACTTATTTTTGCATGGTGGAAAGAATACAGACTTTAGAATTAAATGATCTAGATTTATATCCTGACTCTGTATCCTTGGAGAGTGACTCAATGTCTCAGATTTGTTTTCGTAATAGTAAGTGGAAGTACTAGAAGAATTGCATCACAGAATTATTGTGAGACTTAAGTTTGCATAACGAACCTTACTACACAATCCTTATCTTCCATTAGTTCCCTGCATATATTTACCTTTTCACAATTCACCTCTCCCAAAAGCCCAAACCCCTTTGTCTTGTCACTTCACAATTTATCTCCCTATGTTAAAATGATCTATAAGCTCCTTGGCCAAACCACTGTTTTGGGGATTTTCACTTCTTTTCTGTGAGGCTCCCCGTGTGCATCTAAAATAAACCTTTTCTTCTGTTAATGTTTCTTTTGTCAATTTAATTCACAAGTCCCAGATATTGAACCTGTAAGATAAATGAAGAATTATTTTCCTCCCTTATGCTACCATTATTTGCTTAACTGTTATTAGCAAGTAGGGATAATATAGCTCCTACAACCTGTGCTATCTGCTCAGCTGAAGTCCCTTCTTGTCTTTTTAGCAGCTCAGACAAGGTACCACTTTACATGTATTAAAAGATAAACTAAGACATATTAAAACTTTCAAGAGTTTATGTGAGCAAAAGCTGACTTGAATTGGGCAGTATCCAATCTAGCATGTAGATAGGAGCTCCAAGGAGCTATGTAAAATAAAAGACTTAGATCTTTTGGAAGGCAGAAGGTAGCAGAAGGAAGGAAATTACACTAAGCAAAAAAAGTGAATTGGTTATTATGAAGCTTCTTTCCTTCAGGGGACAGATGGCAGGGATCTGTCAGGCAGATTACCTAACCAGTGACAATGAGGTGGTTCCTGACTGGCCTAAGATTCCATTTCTGGGAAAGCTGAAACTAATGAAGCCTTGCTTTGGTGATACAGGGCTTAGCATAAGCAACTCCATTTGGGGCCTATTGTCTTGTTAACCCATGAAACGGTCTCCAATATTTCAGAGGTAATATTCAAACAACATTTCAGTGGCACCATGGTGGAACCCTTACAGTCAACCTAAAACAATCAAGAAATTTTCCAAATAGCAGAATGCCATTTAGGGGTCAAGACTCACATTCTTGTGTACTTTTCACACAAGGGTGGGGCTATCGGTAATAAAACATTTCGGCCAATCTACAGATCTTAAATCCCACTCACGGAGAGCAATTGAGAGCTCCTTTTTAGCCCCTTTTACACCTATCAACATGCTACTCATTTCACCAAGGAAAACCCATTTCTGACAGTTTGCTAATTGGCAAGATATTTGGTATTTCTCAGAAGTAAAGATTGCTGAACGCTTTAAATGGCTTCTTCTGGAGGGAGACTTTTCTGACATAATTCCAGCTACCACTTCTGAAGAGCAGATGCTTGATGAGAATGGCAGCTGCCCTAGGGAGTCACTTCAAGTAATATACATAAATATCACAGGACATGCTGAGGTGTTTCAGAGTAAATTACAGACATAACACCTGTAAAGCAATAAAGAAAGTCCCTGGCACATGTAAGCACACAATTATGTGATTATTAAATCTGCTGCAAATGTTCTAGGTAACTCATATGTACATTATATATACATGAATTTCACATTTTCTACATGTACTTCTTACAGATTTTGAACCAGGGTCTTTCTTTCTTCCTTCAATGTATTTATATTCTCCCTTTCTGTTCTGAAGTGTGGCATGTCTAATGGAGAAGGCTGGATAGTAAGGTTCTGTAGTCAGAACGCTGAGAGGAGAGGTTCCTAGGGCCAGGGAGTCTCCCCCAGCCCAGCCCACCCCCGTTCCCTGTCTCACTGCACCTCAAGAATCCCATGAAAAGGCTTCCTTTGGTATTCTGAGAGCTCTCCATTCCGGGTGGTTTTATCAGAGAAATTAAACCAGTAGGCATTCAGCTCAGATAACAAGAATAATTAACATTCTTCCTGTTCTGCAAACAACCTATCTGGGAGGACTGCCACCCAGGTCTTACTTTGGTAGGTCAGGAGCAGTCCTGGAGTGGCCCAAGGCTGGCCTGGGATTTCTTGAAGTTGGTTCTGCTGAATGCTAGGCTTTTCTAGGAATGGTGTGTTGTAATAAAACTTCCCTTTGTTCTCATGGGGCATTTTCCCCCTCCTGTCTGCTGCCCTGATTTGCAGCTTTATATTTCCAGGTCGGTGTTGATAGACAGAACCTGGCCGAATGGAGCTTTCCCTGTGGACCAGTGCGAGGCTAACAACCACTTGGCATTCACAGACTCCACTTGGAGAAAGTCTTGGGGGAGGGGGAGAGGAGGGGGACTTGCCCACGCCCACCCCTGCCCACCTTGCGTCTGGGCATCCTCCCAAAAGATCCGCCTACATCAAGTCATTCATGAGCAATGGCTTTTCCCCTGAAGAACTTAGGCAGAGACAGGTGTGCAGACTTGCAATCCCGGTGCACACTGTACAGCAGTGACTGAACATCTTTCCCTTGCCTGTATCCTCTCAGCCCCACCTCAAAGTTTCTTTCCTCTTCCAGCTGTTTCTTCCTTTCTCCTTTCTCTTCCCCACTCTCAGCCAAATTCCCCTGATTTTCCATAGCATTCAGCACTAGCTCTCACCTTGCAAAGCCCACCTGGCATGTCCACTTACAGAGCCAGGTTAGACCCTAGAGCCTGAGACTTGGCCTCAAGGCGTGCCTCGTGGGTAGGGGGCTCTCAGCACACTCCAGCCACGACATTATCTGATAGAATTCTCACAACAGTCTTAACTGGTAAGAATTTGTGACTTTACTGGCCCCATATGCCGTAAGACACAGGCTCAGAGGTGAACTTGCCCACCCCAGCTGGACAGATTCAGAGTCTGCAGCTCCAGAGCTGTGAGCGGTCTTAAAGCCTCTATCCTGGGACCACACATGTCCCAGTTAACCTGATAGTCCCAGTTTAAGCCTGTGTTCTACACTCCCCAGGTGTTCTTCAGGCTGAAAGATACGGAATCTTACAGTCACTCTGACTGCACCACAGGCTCGTCCATCTTTGTATCTGTAGCACCTGGCAGCAGGAAGTGCTCCATGACTAGCTTCAGAAACACGCGTCCCCAGAGGGTCTTGGGACAGCCGCATCACCCACCTGAACCAGCTGTGCCCCCCACCTCTCCCTCCGAGCTCCTGAAGAGGGCCCAGGTTCCAAGGCTGACAAACAGGTGACCTGACTGAATTCATCTCCACGCTGCAGCCCAGACGGGCTCCGGCAGACTGGGGGACCACCCTGGACAGACTGGGGGACCACCCTGGACACCTTGAGATGCTTGCTCAAACTGGCATCACATTTCATCCCCACCCACCACCCGGGAACAGAACTGGGATTAAGATGGATTACACTCATTTATGGCCTAACATTTCAAGTGAGGGTTGAATGGAGGCTTCATAGAATTAATTGATGCTCTCCTTTCCAAGAGGGAAGGCAAAGGGAGATAAGGAAACCTCTTTACCGCAACTGGCTCTTTGATGGCCCCCCAGGCATTGCCAGGGGCTCACCCGGGGTCCTTTCACTGCCCTGCCTTCCTCAGGCACAGTTCAGCTTTGTTCAGAGCAATAAGGAAAAGCAGCTTTTCCCTACTGGCATGCTACATGTATAGGAAATCAGCTCTGTGGGTCTATATTTTCAGTGTGTCAGTGCTAGGCTGCACAAGGGCCAGGGCCAGGTCCCCTCCCCACTTCCCTCTCCCTTTAGGGCAGGGAGACATTGAGAGGTGGCAGTGGAAGGCTGAACACAGATGGTGGAGCCAGAGTACCTGGGTGTGCGTCCCAGTCCTCCCGCTGTTATTAGCATTGGCCTCAATGTCCCCATGTGTGAAGTGGGGGCAAGAGCAGTGCCTTTTCCAAAGGGGACTGTGGTGATGAACGTTAAAGGACTTAGAACAATGCCTGGCATGTAGTGCTGTGGACACATGTGCTTCATATTTTGATGATTTACTGCAAGCTGGTAAGGAAAATGAATGTGGCTGTAAGTGTCTGGGTAACAGGCAGGAGGACGCGGAGCCAGTTTAGACAGAAAATGCTCCATGTGAATTTGGCAGCTGAGCCTGTGGGCACACAGACCCAGCATTTCCAAAAATCTTCTGGTTTTTCAAAAGAAGCCAAAAATCCAGATTTTGTACGACATCTAATTTGGAAATGCTGACAACAAATTAAAAGAATATTATTCAACCCTGGGCTGTACAAAACAAAGGAAGTCAGTATGCCCGATGCAGCTGGGAGCCCTCAGACTGCAGCCTCTGCTCAGTCACTCCATCCTGTCGTGGCAAAATGGACGAGATCAAGGCTGCGCAGTCCCCGTGAAATAGAGATTGGTGGATTGTTTTGAACAGTATCCAAAGTTGGAGTTGATAATCGAAAGGGAAGAGAGAGGACCTGGGGGGTGCAGCTGAGACTCAGATGGGAATGGTAGGTTGGCAGTGCCTGGTCTGGGCAGTCCTCCCCGAAAGGGCATCCTGGCCTAGGAAAGCTTCCTGCTGGGACGAGATGGCAGACAACGTCCAAATCATAGGTGGCCATATTAAATGATGCCACTGTCTCTTCAGATCATGAGATCACCCTTACTTTCCAGTTACCTTTCTCACACAGCTGATGAACGGCCTGGGCTCAGGAATCAAGCTACCTGAATCAAATCCCAGCTCCACCCCTTTGCTGGCTGTATGACTTCGAGTAAGCAACTTAACCTCTTGGTGCCTTGTGTTTATTTATAAAAAGTAATAGTACCTATTTGATAGCTGTCATAAGAAAGAAATGAAATGATACATGTGAAAGGCTAGCATAGTGCCTAACACAGTAATTACTAGACAAATATTATTTTGAATATAAGTAGTAATCATTTAAATAAATGTCAGCTCTTATTGCTCAACAGAGCAACAGAAATGCATAAGCACTTAATATGTTGCATGTTTTAAAATTGTACTCCATGGGAAATATTAGGATTTTGAGTAGGTACCCATGTCTTAGTCACTACTAAATCCGCAATGCAGAGCACATGGCTTAATGTGAGGTAGGAGGCCAATAGGTGGTCATTGAATAAAGGACTTCTGTCCTCAGCAGATCTACAGCAAGGGATGGGGGTGAGATAGAGACACAAATGTGTAAAAAATTAACAGTGAGAGATTTATGCTATTTAGGTCATCAAAGGAAGAGCAGTCCAAAGCAGAGGAGTGTGGGTATCTGAATGCATCACATGCATAGTTGTTGCTGGAAGAGCTCAGCTTCAAAAGAAATCATCTCAGATTCCAGCAGAAAGGGGAAAGTATCACAGAAACAAAAGGTGTGGCTTGGATGTGATGCAAAAAGGCATTGCAAGAGGGCTGAGTAAGCAGAGAGCTGGTGACAAAGTCCTAGGTGTGTTTCAGGGATGGTGAGCAAAGGGCCTTGATGGGGACAGACTGTTCAGAACAGCTGGTAGGTGATGAAAACTTAGAAAGCTGGGGTGATATACTTAATTGAAAAAGGTCTTTAATGCCAGGTTATGATAGAGATTAATAGATGTCTTTCCTTCTTCCTTTTTAACAAAGCATTTAACTTTGCCCAGAATGGACTATACTTCTCAGCCTCACTGGTAACTGGGTACAGCCATGTAAATAATTTTTGATTTAGTTAAAATCAGTGGGACTTAAGGGAAAGTTCTATGTGCAAATTCTGGAATGTGACACAATGGCTGGAGCTTCAGCAGCCATCTTAGATGGTAAGGCAGACTGCTAAGGCTGATGGGAGAGGAGCCAAGCCCCTTGATGACTGTACCAGTCTCAGATATTGTACCTGTGGATGGTTACACAATAGAAAAATAAGCTATATTGTTTCAGCCTCTGTTATTTTGGGTCTATTTTAACATGCACCCAAACCCAATCCTAACTGATACATAAGCCAAGGACTTCACACTTTATCCTGGGGTAACAGGCATCCATTGGAAGTTTATGAGCAGGTGAGAAACAAGATAAATATGTGGTGTGGGGGATACAATGCAGGACAGTCTCGGTGCAACTGTGTAATAGGGATGGGAGAAGGGAGAACCCAGATACTGAGAGCTCAGAGAGGAGGTTAGTATAATAATTAAGGCATGGTGAATAAATGAGTATATTAGTCTGTGTTCTCCAGAGAAATAGTATACATCTATATGTACAATAAGGAATCGGTTCATGTAGTTACAGAAACTGAGAAATACCAAGATCTGCAGTTCACAAGCTGGAGCCTCCGCAAAGCCAATGGTACAGTGCTAGTCTGAGTCCAAAGAGAAGAGAAGACCAACGTCCAGCTCCAAGACAGGCAGAGAGAGTGACTACACTCTTACTCCCCTCTTTTCATTCTATTTAGGCCTTCAACTGATTGGATGATGGGGAGGAAGGCCACCCACCCTGACGGAGGCCAATGTGTTTTACTTAGTCTACTGGTTCAAATGTTAATCTCATCCAAAAACACCCTCTCAGGCACACATAGAAAAATGTTTGACCAAATATGTGAGCATCCCATGGCTCCATCGAGTTGGCGCATATAACTGACCACCACAAATGAGCATGTGCTAAAAACTGTTTTGAGGAATAATCATCTTAACGATTGGAATAAAAGAAAAAATATGCATCCTTCTTAATTGGCCTAACTAAAATGGACAGGTTTGGAGGCCCAGGTTGGGCCAGAGAATGTCAAATAATCTCGTATAACATTTAAAATGGAGAGCTTCTGAGTTGGACTGCTTGGGTTCCGATCCTGGCTCCTCTCCTCACAGCCGCTAAGTTATTTTAATCCTCTTTGCCTTGGTTTCTTCTTCATCTTTTGACATGAGGATAATAGTTTACATGCTAGGGTCGCTATAAGAATTAAATGAAGTGAGCCACTCATTCATTCATAGATGTTTGTTTTATACCTGTTTTTGCCCTGCGCTGTGCTGGGTGCTAGGAGTACAGGAGTGGACAAGACTGTTAAGAACAGAGTTGCTAATTTAATGAGTGAGGAAGACAATAGGTGAATGATGAAATCAGATCTTTTCTGCAGTGACAATTGCTATGTGGCCTAGAAAAGTATGGTGCATAGTATACACTGCTGGGGGCATGCAAGAGGATTTTATGTGGGAAGAAGATGAGCATTTTTAATTATTTATAATAGCTCTATATTGACAATGCATCTTAGAGAAATACTTGCTTTTCTCTTGATGACAGTGACATTTATTCATTCAACAAAAATTCCTTGAGTAGCTATTAGGCATGATATTAAGCATGGAAGGGATTCAGCAGAGAACAAAACAGAAAATCCCTACCCTGATGGAGCATTATAAATCTTCATTTACAATTAATTTAGTTTTCCTTGCTAAGTAAATTTAAGTTTAGAAAACAGAAGCCATCTAAGAAGATGATGGCCGGTTGGTAGGCAGATGTGGCCAAGATGGTGACAGTGGTACAAAATGAGCCACGTCTGGGATGTGCTGGGCCCAAGGCAGCCCACTGGAAGGCGTGCGCACACTGGTGCTCTCACTGAGAACTGCTCGGCCACATCACCACCCTCCTCTTCCTCTGTTTATATCTCAAATTTTCTGTTCATTTCTCTGACTGTGTTTTGAGGTACGCGTAAGATTAAATCAGACTATTTCCACTTTGAAATTATAAGAAAACCCACTAATTAGATTAACTGTGGCAAAACTCTATAAATCAAAGGAACTTTGAATAAGAAAATATTTACAAAGAAAAGTGATTTTCACTTTTGCTTTTTGTATGTTTGGTTAACCAGGAGTTGTACTACAGAGAACCTGTTTTTCTGAATCTATTTATACCCTGTAATAAAAAAGCTCCCACTTACGTAGCCCATATCGTATCTGCATTCTAAATAAACACCATGTACGTGAGAATAATTTGTCCCTTGAGTAGATCAACAGAAACAGGTTACAGCATGTTGCTGCCCTCCCTCAAGCCCTCGGCACGCCACTCCTATCCTACCTTAAGTAATTCAAATGTCCTCCATGGGGAGATAGCAGGTAATGAGCTGTATAGTAATTTTTATTTACACAAACTTTACTCATTTCACATCGTCCCCCACACCGTGCACGCACACATGCACACACTCACACCCACACATGCACACACACCCCTCATCAAAGCCTAGAAGGTGAGTGAAATGACCGTTTAGGGTGGCCACAGAACAAAGGATCAAATGAAATACCAAAGTAATGAGGCAGCGAGCTGTTTTGCAGGCAGGGGTGAGTGGGCCTGCACAGCTTCTCCTTAACAACCGCACTTCCACCAACAGCACTGCAAAAAGCAATGGTCCATTCATTCGCCCACTCACTCAAAGAGCACTTAGCTCCACAACCTGATAGATACCAGGCTGTGCACCGGAATATGGAAGTGAACAAGATGGAGCTGACAGTCTAGAGTGTGAGAAATACATTCACACAAATATAAAATTGCAGACTGTGAGAAATGCTGTCTAGGAAAGATATGTGCAAAATAAACAAGGGATCTGACCGAAGCTGAGGAGTCAGGATGAATCAACAACTAAAGGATAAAAAGTGGTTGACTAGTTAAAGAGGGAGGGGACCGTAGTCCAAGCAGAGGGACATGAAGTAAACAAAATCCTGCTAAAGAGGAGCTAAATGGCTGGACTTCCTAGACCAAAGAGAGTAAGGTACAAAGGTAAGTCAGGGGCCAGATTGGGCAGGTTTTTGGAGGCCATGGCAAGGAGTTTGTTTGGACTTTATTCCGAGAACAATGGAAAGCCACTGAAGAGCTTTAAGCAGAGAGGCTACTCTGATGAGATGCACATTCTGAAGACAAGATACAAGCAGCAGTGTAAACAACTAAGTCAGCTAATCATCCCTCAGTATCTGTTTTCCTCCGCCTGTATGGAAACGTAACCATCTGAGATAAAGACTACACTCCCCAGTGTTCCTTGCAACTAGGTGTGTCCATGTGACCAAATTATGACCAATGGCAGAAGCAGACTTGTCAGGTGGGAGAGGCTTCTAAGACCCTCTTTTAAAAGGCAAATATGCTCATGTGCTTTTTGCTCTCTTTGTCTCTTCCTCAGTCCTGCAGCCTGGAAACTGGTTGCTACCATCTTGGGCCATGAGGAAGAAACCATGCATGGAAGAGCAGGGAGGAAAATGGATCTGGGTTCCTGTCATTGTGGAAAGCTTTAACAACCCTGGACTGCTCCTTCAACTTTTTAATTGATTGAGATATATTACATACAGTTTTTATAAATAAAAAAACCTCAGCATCCATTTAAAGATTACAATTTGGTGTGTTCTGACAGTTGTATAAACCCATGTAATAACCAAAATTCAGAATATTTTTGTTATCCCCCAAAGATTTCCATGCCCCTTTGCAATTTACCCCACCCTCTGCTTCCAGCATGAGACAAGCACTGGTCTGCTTTCTGTCACAATAGACTAGTTTTCATTTTCTGGAACTTGTATAAGTGGAATTATAGAGTACGTACTCTTTTTTGCCTGAATTCTTTCAATCAGTAATTATTTTGAGATTCATCCATGTTGTATCAATAGTTCATTCCTTTTTACTGCTGAGTAGCATTCTGTTGTATGGACACACCACAGTTTGTTTAATTCACCAGTTGATGAACATTTAGGGTGTTTACTCTTTGGGGCTATTGTGAAGAAAGTGGTTATGAATATTTATGTACAGATCTTTGCATAGACATAAGATTTATTTCTCTGGTTAAATACTTAGGAGTGGAATGGCTGGGTCATATTGTAGGTGTCTGTTTAACAATATGAAAAACAGCTAATTTTTCAAAGTGGGTGTCACATTTTACATTCCCAGGAAGAGTGAATGAGAATGCTGTTTACTCCACATCCTTGCTAATACTTGGTATTGTCAGTCTAGTCTTTAAGATTTTTGATAATCTGATAGGTGTTCAGTAGGCTACCTAGATTTTTGTATGAGAAAAAAGTTACCATCTTAGTTGTGTTTAAACCATGTTGTTTTGGATTTTCTGTCACTCCCAGCCAAAGCTAATCCCACTGACAAGAGAAAGCAAGAATGGAAAGGGGAAGACCACCTAGGAGACTCCTGTGGTTTAGATAAGAGACAGTGGTGGATTGAAGTAGAGGAGGGCAGTGCAGATGGAGAGAAATGCATGGATTGGTGAGATGTTTAGGACTGGTAATGGATTAGGTATGGAGGGTTAAGAAAATCACTCCAGTTACACAGCAGAAGTGCTGGGGCTCCGACCCAAATGCATTTAATGCCAGAGGATATTCCCAACCACCACTGCCTTGCTCCTTAGATGTCAAAGTCACATAGAAGAGAACCAGCAATTGTTCCAGCTTTAGTTGTGGCAATGTATTTGCTGGGTTTTGCTGGTTGCGTTGTTTATGCCTTCGTTTGGTGTGGCGGAGGGTGTTTTGGACAGGAGGGAGGAGGATGCAAAAAATGCTGATGTTTGTATTCATGAGGATTTTCGGTAATATTGTTACTGTTTTTGTTAATACTCATAAAATTATTATTGTTGAGTTCTGTGTGTATCTCCTCTTTTAAATCCAATTTTGGAGGTGGGTGGCAGGGGGGGGAATCAAGTGATTTAAATAAGAATAAGCCCACCCGAAGCCAAAACCTAAACTAAGAGCTTCGGGTGGATGATTTTTATCGCTTCCTTGCAACAATCCTGTGCTTTTCTGCATTTTGCAGATAAGGAAAACTAGGACTCAGAGGATTAAGTAATTTGCTCAAGAGCACACATCTTGTAAAAGGTGATACTTCCTATCTTTTGGAACTTCACTTCTGAAGTAGGATTACAAACAGGGATCTGTTGAGATTAGGATGAGTAGGGAAGGGCCCAAAAGGCCTGGAGGTATACCCATATACAAGCTTAACAGATGGAAACATCCTTCAAACATTTTAGATAACGGCTGAAAAATTATTGCATATGTTGCATTCTCTGTCACCAGTTAGCCACACTTGTTTTTATACAGGAATCCCTTTTGGAAAGTTTCTTACCTTAATTAAAACTTGACAGCCTAGGAGGATGTATTGTATTGATCCTTTAGCTGCAGGTGCTCGGGTCAATGTAGACCCTTTGCAAAATCCAACCTAACAGGAAGACAAAGCCGCAGATCCCTCCGAGCCAGGACTGCTGCCCAGCCCCTCATTCCCTAGCTCCGCGACCTTGGGCAAATTCCTAATCCTGGCAAACCTCAGTTTCCCACTCTGTAAAATGAGAAAAATAACCTTCACTAGGTTGTTGTGTAAGAGTAAATGGATCAAAATGTTGTAGGATGAAGAGAGCTAGAATATACCACTGTGAATTCCTCTTATTTGCCTAAAAGCCAGAGCCTCCCCAAAGAGAACTCAACTGTCATAAATGTCCTCTCTGGGGGTTTCACAATCAGGACAGATGGACTCCTATCACCAGAGATGAGAAATTGGCATTGGGAGAAGAAATCACCTAAAGAAATATTGGCACAAGATGATCATATCTCCCATCTATTCCCCTAAGGGCCCATTTATTTTTTCTAAGCATCGACTGTCTTCACTGTCAACAAAAGGGACTGTCTCAGAGACTGGAAAGGACTCTGGTACAGGCTTCTGGTGACATTGCCTAAATAACTTTAAGATCATACCACTGGACTGAGTAAGAATTTCCAGAACTAATGGAGAAGCTGATAGGCTCAGAAAACTGCTAACCCAAGATCAGGCAGACCAAGAATTAATTATATGGTTCTGAATGATTATAATTTTTATAGCCTTTTTGTTTTGAACACTGTTGGTTCTTTAATGTTCTACTTTCTGTATATAAGGATCCTCTTTGTTTTTTCTCTTAAGCTATCTATAAATAAATTTAGTAGATTACACTTTTGTAAGCAGAAATAAATCATTCATTTTTTTACTTTCTACTTGATCCCTCCAGAATTCAGAAACTCTTACTGAGTATTCTTATTTTCATGGCAATATAGTTATTTGTAAAAGTTAAGTAAGAATCTGTTCACCTGGTAACAGGAAATAATGGGAAACATTGATTATACTATTATGGCTTTGACTGGACTTTCATATTTGCCAATGACGTACATAGATATTTTTCAGATATGACCAGACAAGTTTAAGGACTGAAGGTTGACTTATGGAGCCAACGGTTACAAAACCCTCTTGGGAAAACCAGCCTGGTATCTGGATTTCTGGGTTGCCAGCCTTCCAGGTGAGTAAGGAAAGTCACTTCCAAGCAGGCCCAGGAATCTGAGGGTATTTGGGGAACCCTGAAAAGAGAGGAATTCACCCAAGTCTATAGGTACTGCAGGTAAAGTCTGATGGAGAATTCTTGGCTTAGCTTCCTATCCTTGGGGCGGGGAGTGGTGGGGATGAGGAGGAGGTTTTTTGAAAGTCCAATCTGAGATTCCTTATAAAAAGTTCCAGCAAAGTAAACTTAAAAAGCTCTATGTGGTCAATTATGATTTTTGCTACACTTATGCAAAATGATCAGGCCAAAGGTAATGAGACTAGACTTATTTTATAAAGAGTAATCTTATTGTGATTATCTTTTATCAAAATGGGAGTAATTTTAGAGAACTTTTATGTTTCAGTAGAAAACTATAGTTCACCTTTGTAGGTTATCAGATTCTAGCTCCATTCATTGTCTTTGTGCTATATTCACCTTTTTGCAAACCGGATCCTGCTATTTTATGCATTTTGTCAATAATCAGTGTTTCCAATTTCTCTCCCACCCTCCTGATTTGGCATCGCTGGGAACTAAACTGTCCTGTTCCCAAAACCCTGGAAGCTGAAACTGGATTTATCTAACTTCATAAGATTTATCATCACAACAATTTGGGCCACCCAGAAAGTTCTGCACCAGAACACCCATGACTTCCATGTTTTCTTCCAGGGAACAGCCATGACTGTGACACTGTCACTACCATCCTCCCTCCACTGTCTGAAGACATCTCCAGCTCAATATTTGGAAATCCCAACTGGCTGCACCTTGGAGGGAGGGAGGAAGGGAGAGAGGGAGGGAGGGAGGAAGGAAGGAAAAGAGAAAGACTGGGTTTATTTATAATCTGCTCCAACCATTCATCTTCATTTTTCTTTCGCTTCCTTTGAAATGCCCCTCATTAAATGCCTGATTATTTGTACCATATAAAGGCTTGACTTTGGTGAGTGCCCTACTTCCATCTGTATCATCACCTCCTGAAATGAGACATAACTGTTTAATTGGACTGATCTATTCCCAGGACTGAGAGTCTGGTTCAACAGGACATGGGTCAAATAACTCAGCTCCTTATCAGTGAAACTTCTAGGGAAGTTTCAGATGGGGAGAATGAAGGGATCTGGAATACACCATTGTGAAGAGTCTTTTCTATGAATTCCCCTTATCTGCCTATAAGCAGAACCTCCCAAAAGAATTAAATTGTCATGAATCTCCTCCCAAGGAGTATCACAACCAGGGAAGGTGGAGTCCTATCACTAGAGATGAGAAGTTGGCACAGGGATAAGAAATTACCAATATAGACATCATCATGAAATGATCATATTTCCCATCTATTCAGTGAAAGGCCCACTTATCTTCCTAAAAATCATTTATTTTCCCATAAGTGCTCTTCTCTTCCTCTTTTTCCTCTATTAATTTGGTTTATGAGCACTACATTCTAAATGCCTCCTCGAGTCACATCTTTCTGTGAACTCTCACATGGGTATGTGAATAAAAATCTGTCTTTTCTCTTGCTAAGCTGTCTTTTGTCAGCTTAATTTGCAGATTTCCAAACACTGAACATAGGAGGGTAGGCGAAAAGTTTTTCCTCCCCAGCAGGCTAATTGAAATAGAGACAGGTGGTGTTAAACTGATAGCTACCTGTATTATAATAATTTTTCTGTTTGTCCAATGGACCCAGCTATGGGACAGAGAGCTAGAAAATTCACTAAGTAAATACAGAGTGACATAATGTATCTTACCCACTCCACCTTGGCTTATGTCTTAAAAACCTCAAACAGCCTTTGTATTTCATCTCCCACGGGACTCTAGGGGAATTTACCCAGAAGAGGACAGATAACAGAGTTTTTATTTTTATTGCCCCTAACTAAGCAATGTTTTAACTATCACTTACCCTGACATTTAATTGGGTCCTTAAGAATGGTTTAGATTCCTTGAATAGTTACAGCACTTGCAGGGGACATTTAAAAAGTCATTTCGAGAGCTTAGCAACTTCAAGTGCAAGAGTGTAAAGGAACCTGTGCCACCCACCCCTCCATGGGGAGACGGCAGGAGGGAGCAGCATGTGATGGACCCCACAGGGATGCAGCCCGGCCAGTGAGGAATATGGGGCCTAAGCAAGGAAGACAGGACAAAGGGCTGACCCAGGGACTTCGAATAAATGGAATTTGGGAGAAAAAAGAGGAGAAGGGAGCAAGAGGGAAAACCATTAGAGATTAAAAGAGATACACACATTAACCAGATGCAACATTGGTTCGGATCTTGATTCCAGTAAATCAAACATTAAAAAATTTTTTGTTTGAAAATGTGGCAAGATTGAACGGACTGTATAATTTAATTGTGAGCAAAATACTGTTTTGCTTTTGCTTTTTGATTTTTTGGTTTCTTGGTCCTTAACAACTGGAGTACACACTAAATGATAAAAGGCCTATGTAACATCTATAATTTACTTTCAAATATATCAGGAAAGAAAAAATGATGTATATAGGTGGGGGAGAGGAGAGGCAGATTAAACGAGAACAGCAAAATGATGATTAATAGGGATATGGGGGTTTCACAAAATACTATTTCTAATTTTGCATGCTTGAGACTTTAAATAATTAAAGGTAAAATAAAACAGTGCATATCAATGCTGGTGGTATAAATTAATGCAAACTTATTTGGAATAGACATCAAAAGTAATAAAAATGTTTACCTCTTACAAAAAAAATCTCAGCATTTTTGCAGACTTCAACAATCAACCCACAGGAGTCCATCCTAAGGAAATAATCCCGGGTATATGTAAAGATCAGTAAAATATTTGTTCCAGATGGGGTTGTAATGTCTGAACATGGAAAATAATCATAACACCTACCAATAAAAATGAGTTAAGTGGCTCATAGTGAAGGAGTATGTTGATGTATTATGCCATCGTGAAAAGTTGTGTTGCTGGAGAATATTGACATAAAAAAAAGTTCAGAAATAGGCTTTAAAAAGTAGCAAAACAATTAGTACCCTATAATCAGATTTTGTATTTTATTAAAAGAGAATAAAAAGATGTATGTCAAAAGTCAACAATGATTTTCTCTAAGTAGTGAAAATGTGCATGACTAATTTTCTACTTTAAGTTTTCTGTATTACCTAAAATTCTAAAAAGAAATATGTATTTGTTTTCAGGTAAATGAAGAAAAGAACAGTTAAAAAAAAGACTTTTAATGCTAAATATGTTTTACAAACTCAAAAATCACTAATTTTTCCTAGAATTTTTTTTTGTGATAACACATATGATACAAAGTACACTGATTTTAAGTGCCCAACTTGACGAAATTTTACACATGTACTCACCCATGTACCCACTCCCCAGATCAAGATATGGAACATTTTTGGCACCTTATAAAGTTCCCTCATGCATTTTTCTAGTTTACTGCCCACCTAGCCACCTAGCCTCCCCTTAGAAGTAACCACTGTTTTGACATCTATCAACATTGACAAGTTTGTGCTGTTCTTGGACATAATATAAATGGAATTGTACATTATGTAGTCTTTTGTGTCTGGCTTCTGTAACACAGCATGATATACACGATTCATTTACATTCTTGGGTGTTCCAATGATTCCTTATTTCCTACTAACTAAACAAATTCTATTATATAAATATATTGTAATTTATCCATTATCTTGCTGCTGGGGCATTTGGGCTGTTACTATTAGGAATCATTCTTCTATGCAATTTGTTGGTTGAGTCTTTCTGTAGACTTCTGCAATCATATCTCTTGGGTATATACCTAGGAGTGAAATAACTGGTTAACTTTTAATTATTTTAAGTTGTTTAACTGGTTAACCAGTGAGATAACTGCCAAACAGTTTGTTCCAAAGAGGTTGTACATTCCCACCAACAATGTACAAGATTTTTAGTTGCTCCATAGCCTTGCCACCATGTGGTATTATCAGTCTTTTAAATTTTAGCCCAAATAATTTTTGGTAAATATTCTCCAAATACTTAAAGAGACTTATAGCTAATGATGCTAAATTAACCATGATCCTTTTAAGTGCAAATGACAGAAAGTCAGGTCAAACTAGCATCAGCAAAAACAGAAGCTTATTGGTTCCTCTCACTGGGAAAGCTATGAAGTGGGTGTTTCCCAACTTTTTCATATCATGGTATAGATGGAAAATATCAGCATGCACAGTGCACACGGGAATAATCCTAAATCAGGTTGACTCTGGCTGCATGTGAAGGCAGCCTGCCCACCTAACCCAGCCTGGCTACCCCAGAGGGTGAAGAGACCCTCTCTCAGGACACCTATGACCCTGCTGCCCTGGTGCCCTGGCTGGGAAGCTCCGAGGTAGGTCACACTAAAGAATTGCTAGGAAATCAGGCCAAGTGATCAGAATTCACTCCCTGCTGGTCCGTCTCTCATCTCTGCTTCTGTCTTTATTTTCGTCTCAGGCTTGCTCCACAGACTGGGGAGGGTAGCCACAGAGAGTCCTCAGCATCCACACACTGTTCGAGGAATGGGAGGCGCTTTAGTTTCCTAGGGCTGCTGTGACAAAGCACCACAAACTGGACTGCTTGAAATAATAAAAGCTTACAAGTGGAGAAAGACAAGTATCAAATGATTTCACTCATCTGTGGAGCATAAGAGCAAAGAAAAAAAAACTGAAAGAACAAAACAGCAGCAGACTCACAGAACCCAAGAACAGACTAACAGTTACCAAAGGGAAAGGGACTGGGGAGGATGGGCGGGAAGGGAGGGACAAGGGGGGAAAAGGGGCATTACAGTCAGGAGACACAATATTGGGGGGGCACGGGGAGGGCAGTACAACTCAGAGGAGACAAGTAGTGATTCTACAGCATCCACTACGCTGATGGACAGTGACTGTAATGGGGTTGGTGGGGGGGACCTGATGAAGGGGGTAGTTTAATAACCATAATATTGCACATGTAATTGTAGATTAATGATACCAAAATAAAAAAAAATAATAATAAAAGCTTAGTTTCTCAGAACCCTGGAAACTAGAAGTCTGAAATCAAGGGGTCCACAGGGACATGCTCTCTCTGGAGGCTCTGAGGGAGAATCCGCCCAGGCCTCCCTCTTAGCTGGTGATGCTGCCGGCGGTCCTTGCTGTTCCTTGGCTTGCAGATGCCACTGGTTTGTAGTGTCACTCCAATCTCTGCTCCCACATGACATTCTCCTCATGTGTCTCTGTGTCCCTCCTAAGGGCGCTGGTCATACTGGATTAGTATGTACATATTAGCATGGCCTCATCTTAATTTGACTATATGTGCAAAGACCAAATAAGGTCACATTCACAGGTACCAGCAGTTAGGACTTCAACATATCTTTTGGGGGGGACATAATTCAACCACAGCAAGAAAGCTACACTCCCCCTCCACTTCCCAACATTCAGATAAATCCTGTCTCGGACCCTGTGTCCAATCCTTCAGTCAATCCCCATGTTCTGAGAATGCAACCATAAGTGTGACCCTGTGCTGAACCTGGAGGTACATGGTAGTGGGCAATGATTTTTTTTTTAAGTATCATTGATACACAATCTTATGAATGCTTCACATGAACAACATTGTGGTTTCAGCATTCACCCACATAATCAAATTGTCACCCCTCATCGCAGTCACTGTCTATCAGTGTAGTAAGATGCTATAGAGTCACTACTTGTCTTCTCCTTGCTGTACTGCCTTCCCCATGACATACCTATATAGTGATTGCAAATTATAGTGTCCCTAAATCCCCTTCTCCCTCCTCCCCATCCGCCCTCTCCCACCTCTCCCCTTTGGTAACCACTAGTTCCTTCTTGGAGTCTGTGAGTCTGCTGCTATTTTGTTCCTTCAGTTTTGCTCCGTTGTTATACTCGACAAATGAGTGAAATCATTTGGTACTTGTCTTTCTCTGCCTGGCTTATTTCACTGAGCATAACACCCTCTAGCTCCATCCATATTGTTGCAAATGGTAGGATTTGTTTTCTTTTTATGGCTGAATAATATTCCATTGTGTATATGTACCACACCTTCTTTATCCATTCATCTACGGATGGACACTTAGGTTGTTTCCATATCTTGACTATTGTAAATAGTGCTCCAATAAACATGGGGGTGCATATGTCTTTTTGAAGCATGGATCTTGTTTTCTTCAGGTAAAATTCCTAAGAGTGGAATTACTGGATCAAATGGTATTTCTATTTTTCATTTTTTGAGGACCCTCCATATTGCTTTCCACAATGGTTGAAATAATTTACACTCCCACCAGCAGTGTAGGAGGGTTCCCCTTTCTCTGAATCCTTGCCAGCATTTGTTGTTTCTTGTCTGTTGGATATTGGCCATCCTAGTTGGTGTGAGGTGATATCTCATTGTGGTTTTAAATTGCATTTCTCTGATGATTAGCGATCTGGAGCATCTTTTCATGTGCCTATTGGACATTCAAATTTCTTCTTTGGAGAAGTATCTGTTCAAGTCCTCTGCCCATTTTTTAATTGGGTTATTTGTTTTTTGGGTGGTGAGGCATGTGAGGTCTTTATATATTTAGAATGTTAACCCCTTATCAGATAAGTTGTTTATAAATATATTCTCCCATATTGTAGGATGCTTTTTTGTTCTGCCGATTTCAACCTTTACTGTACAGAAACTTTCGGTTTGATGTAATCCCATTTGTTCATTTTTGCTTTTGTTTCCCTTCCCTAGGAGATGTGTTCAGGAAAAAGTTGCTTATGTTTAATGTTCAAGAGATTTTTGCCTGTGTTTTCTTCTATAAGTTTTATGGTTTCATGACTTACATTCAGGTCTTTGATCCATTTCGAGTTTACTTTTGTGTATGGGGTTAGACAACAATCCAGTTTCACTCTTTTCCACAGTGGGCAATGATTTGACTTCCAAATACCCAAAGGTCACCTGGAGTTGAGAAGGAATGCCCCAAAGAAACTAAAACAAGTGGTATGAGCAAAGCCTGCTAGGCAGATGAGAATAATAACTTCCACAGTTCACTCTAAACCATTAAATTAAATCACTCAGTTTTCTAGGCTTATATTTATTACCAATTCTCTTTAAGAGTTTGACCAAAAAAAAAAGTTGAGTATATTGTGGTAGGTATTTTACTGAGATGCTTTTTTAAATAGGTATTTAAATATGAATGACTGATAACACCTGCCTTAAAACTTGCCCAAGGTAAAATCATCAGGCACATGAAAGATTTCCTCACTATTGAGAGAATCTCATGGACAAAGCAGTTGCCTGAATCTCTGAAGTAAAGTCAGCATAGGTTAATTTACAGGAATGTTTTGGAACAATTAAGAACTATAGATTCATACCAAACTGTTAAAAATAGTTGTTCTGGGGAGTAGTTCTGGACATTGGGAACTGCTATGGGCTAAATTGTGCCCCCCAAAACTTACATGTTGAGGTCCTTACTCTCAGTATCTTGGAATCTGACTATATTTGGAGATAGGGCCTCTAAAGAGGTAATGAAGGTAGGAGGCTCTTAATTCTCAGGGTGGGCCCTAATTCAGTATGACAGGTGCCATTATAAGATGAGGAGGGCCAACCACGCGGTGAGGGGAGGCCAGGTGGGGACACAGACAAGGCCACTGTCTGCAAGCAGAGGAGGGAGGCCTCAGGAGAAACCAAGCCTGCCGACACCTTCCTTGATCTTGGACTTTTAGCCTCCAGAGCGGTAAGGAAATACATTTCTGCTCTTTAAGCCACCCAGCCTGTGGCACTCTGTTACGGCCGCCCTAGCAAACTGTACAAGGACTTAGAAGCAACACAGAAGATCAAAGCAGAGGTGGTGGGCCCATGTGGACGCTCTGCCTTTGCCACTGCATCCCAGTAGGGGTCCCGTTGGGCACGCCTCCTCTGCATCCGTGGGTGTGCTGCGGTGGGAGGCAGAGGTGGGTCTGGACTAGGTTAAGCACATTGGTGATGCCCAGCCTCTGTGGGCACAATTTCTTTCAGGAGGGAGTTCATGACCTAATCTGGACCCATAAGACTTGAAAAGACAGGCTTATGGGAAAGAAGCTTCCTTGCTTTTCTGAGACAGCCCCTGGGGGCAACCTCTTCTCTTCTACAGCATGTGGCCCTTGGATTGGCAGCCATCTTCCGGCCTTGACTTGAGATCATTTTACCATGAAATGGTCCCCACAGAAGGCAGAATGTAGAGAGAGGAAGAAAACCATCTTTGGGCACTTTTTGGAGTGTTGCATTAAGCCTTAGAGGGCTTTGCAATTACACAGGACAGTATATGTCCTTTCTTATATAAATCTGTTACTTTAACTGAAAGCATCCTCCTATAATGGTTAGATAATCAAATATTTTTTTAAAAGGGTATGTATTACTTTTACAACTTTAGAGAAATAAATAAAAGCAACCCACAGCATCATAACCCAAAAATATACTTCTGAAAAATTCCATAATAAGAACAGTAAAAAACAGGAGGCACTTTCTATCAGGAACCTATTTCTAAAAACCAAATAAAATCATTACAAACAATGGTAATAAATAATTACAGATTATCTGCTATGTTTCAGGCCCTGTACTAAACACATTATATGCAGCATATCTCATTTAGTCTATGCAAGAATCCTATGACGAGGGTTGTATAAATATCCCCATTTTACAGAGAAGGAAACAAAGATTTCAAGAGTTTAAATATAATCTGCTCACTGTTGCAATAAGAAAAAGGCTAGACAGAGATTGTATCCTGCTAATCTAACTACAAAGCCCCCATTTTGCATTAGTACACACACTGCCTTTCTAAGCACGTATGCATAATTCTAATCCTCATACTACATTCCAGGGCAGGGCCAATAACAGATGAAGAAATTCCTACTCAGAGAAATTAAGTAACATGCTCCCACAGGTAGCAATATGCAGAAAGAACACACAGTGTTCAGTCTTAGAGATTAAGGTAAGATAATTGAAATATGGAAAGAACCACCAATATTTGACACTCAAAAGGGCCTTAAAAATTTCTAGTTCATGACCTTTTTTGGTACTTGAAGAACTAAGGCCCAGAGAGGTCTCCTGTCTTTTTCAAGGCAACACAGTGTGGTAGTGGCAGAAGGATAACTAGTACCAGGCCTCCTGTTAAGGAGACTATTTGTCTAATACACAACACTGCCTTTCATGAGCTTCAGGCATAGGGTGCCTGCTGAATGTGTTCGGGTCGGGAACTTTTCACTGTCTAAATGGAGTAAGTCTAGCCCCCAGGCTTAGTTCTTCTGATAATAGCCCCTAATTTTCCCTATAGAAATGAAGCGTTATCTGCCCACTCCCCCCCAGTGTGGAGACGTGTGGCCTTGGAAGGATGGGTGTATCTCCCTCCCCTGGACATGTGACCTGAGCTAGAACAATGGAAATTTTCTCTCCTAGATTTTGAAGTTTAGCTATCCTTTATTTTGAAAATAAATCTCTGTTTTTCCTTAAGGAATTCAGAGTCAGTTTCTATCGTCCACAACCCAAGAACCTGGATCAGTTAGGCTTTTTCAGTTACACATGTACTAACATCTGAGCCAAATATGCTTAAGCAAAAAAGGGAATTTGTGCCATAGATGAGGAATCTGCAGACTACTGCTCTTAGACCAAATGCCCACCTGCCTTTGTGAACAGTTTTACTGAATGCAGTTTTGCCCATCAGTTTACATGTCGCCTGTGACTTTCATGCAGCACAGCAGAGATGAATAGCTGTGACAGAAGCACCACGGCCTATAAAGCCCCAAACTTATACTACCCAACCCTTTACAGGACAAGCCTGCCGGTCCCCGACTTCGGAGCAAAGTCAGGTGTGGGTTGATTCAGGGACATTTCCAAAGTCTAGGCCTTCCGTCTCTCAGTTCCTGTCTGCTCTCCTCCATGTGCCAGCCTGAGCCTCAGACTGGGTCTCCCTCTGTGGTTGCCACCCGGGCAGGGGCAGCTTCAGTCGCTCCGCAGGCAAATGAAAGTCTTGGGTCAGATCCTCACTAGCCCAGGTCAGCCAGAGGGACAGGGTCGACTGCTTGGCTTGCGTCAATCAGGACTCACCCCCTGGAGCTGAGAGTGGGGTAAACCAGGATTCTGGGTGGGGAAAGCCCTGACTTGCTATATTTGCTGAATTCCCTAGTATAAATACTCCTGCACTGGCTGACTTCAAGCCATCAACATGTCACTAAATGCAAAGCTGGAAAGAAATGCACAGTAGCACACACCATCATATAGTATTTCCAGCAGAGATACAATGGACATGAATATTCTCAAGGGCATAGACAATAACAAAATGTAGCAAAATATTAGGAAGTGATAAACTTTGAGCATGTCTTACTTTTTCTCTTAGTATGTTATTTAATTGCACATTTATATAATGTAAATTTAAATTTAGACAACCGGCTTGTACTTTACAGTGGGGCTTCCCTCACCAGCTCCAGCACACTTTGGGTTAAACTCACCCAAACCATTATGGAGACTTCTTTTGCCAGAATAAAAATAAATAGATATTAGATGGCAATAAAAAAAAAAAAAACCACAAGCAAGTATCCACTGTGGAACACTAACTGATAAACTAGGTAAGATGAGAGACAGAATGTGGTTTTAAGGAAATAGAATATTTATACCCATGGGTAAATCCAGCAGAGGCAGGAGGCAGGAGGCCGGCCCTGAGAGGCTAGAGAGTTCTTGGCTTATTCAGGCGGCCCATTATCCCTCAAGACCCCCACAAAGCCCTGACTTCAGGTGGGCCTGCAAAGCAGGGACAGTAACCCATTATGTCATAATGACAGTGATCCAGACAGCAGCACAGGAAGAAACTGGGCCACACGGGAGGGCCAGACTCCAAGGAAACTTAAAAGCATAATACCATGGAAATACGGAGAAGTCTTAAATGCTGTGTGTACGGAACACGTTTCATGGTAGCACAAATGGTCTCTGGGAGCATTATTAATATGAAAATTAAATAATGTCTTAGATCTAGATAGTGCCTGACATATTTCCCAGGACAGTCCTCTGCTCCATCTGATTCTGGCCCCAGGCTCATTCTCTGCAGAGTCTCTACATTACATCATCCCTACTTTACCAATGAGAAAATGGAAATGGGAAATGGTTATAGCTGCTAATTAATTAAACCGGGCCTGTAATTCTAGTCTTTTGATTCCAAACTCTTTCTGCTCCATAAACTGTAATCCACAAGGCGCTTCAGCCCTGGGATGGGTCCACACACCCACAGGTGAAAGCTAAAGAACAAAGTCCCTGCAAGAAAAAAATGCCACCCTAATAAATGCATCTCTTTTGGTATTTCTAGTCACAAGCTAATGAGTCCATTAATGTATTTTGCATTAATTGGATATATTTGTGCACAAAATGGTGTAGGTAAATGTGGCTCAAGCATTTGACTTGCAGAGTGGTAGATTTCCATCCACTTAGCTGTGGGTAATAGAGTGGTTCAGAGTTCAGGTTCTAGAGACGGGCTGTCTGGATTTGAATCCTAGCTCTACCATTGCCAGCTAGGGGATGCTAGGCAAGCTGCTTAACCTCTCTGTGGCCCAGTTTCCTCATATGTAAAATGGGGATAATAATGGTGCCTAACTCATAAAGTCTTTTGAAGATTAAGTGAAATAATATGTGAAAAATGCTTAGAGCAGTGCCTGGCACATAGTAAGCCCTCGACAGATGTTATTGGTGGTTAGTACTTTTATCTTAATCAATACTAATACCTTACTTTGCATGAATATTAGCTCAGAAGTCAACTTTTAGATGGAAACACTGCATTTGGGATTTTTTTTATTACTGCTATGGTCTTCAGTAATAAAAACACCATACATTCATATCCATATATTTTTTATATTGTCCAAAGCTTTTCTGAAAATGTTCTCTCATTTACTCCTTCAATAACAAGAGGTCTGGAATCATTGTCATAACAGATGAGGAGTATAAGACTCAAAGAAAGGCTAGAAAAATTTAATTATCAAGCACTGGAGCCACAGTCCAGACAGGTCTCTGGACCCCAGCAGTTACGTCAGAAAGCTTTCACTTTGTTTTTGGCTTCTAAATCACATGGCTGTTCTTTGTGCACAAAACTTCTCTGATGCTCCAAGTTCCCTTGCTGGGTATCACAGCTTTGGACACCTCCGGGCAGCAGTGCCCTTCCTGCTATTGGACAATTCACTCCTCTCCCACTCTCAGCCATGCGGTTTGGGAGCAACCAAGTTCATGGTGGATCCTGACTGTCCAACAAAGAAGACCTGCTTCAGTCTCTGTGATTGGGTGAGGTATGCATACGTGACCCAGTTTGGGCCAGTGAGAGGTGGTGAATCCCTGGTCTTCAGTAGGAAACATTAGAAGAGATTCCCCATCTTCCTGTGTCCAGTGTGGGTTGAGGGTCACAACTGCTTTAGCTATTTTGCTCTCCTGAGGAGCGAATAGGAAGCTACCAGGGATTGGGGTCGCCGTGCCTGTAAACAGGGATGAGGTCAATAGAAATGAAGGCAGAGTGAAATTATGGAGAAAATCCAAATCCTCGGTGACGGCCTTTGAGCTGCTGGCAAAAGCGTCATCGAGGCCGCCATCCGCTCCAGACTCTTCAGTTATGAGAGTAAAAAATGTCCTTTTATCATTGACTCCTCCTCAGGAATAGTTATGTTGGGTTTTCAGTCACTTGCAAGCAAGAGTTTCTGACACAACAGGCCTTCCAATATGACCTACACAGAACTTGCAAAGAAAAAGAAGGATTTAGGCTGGACTAGCTCTGTAATCTTCACACAGGATATGCCTTCTTCACAGTGTGGGCTTCTCCTTCTAAATTTCCTTTGTTCCTTTTACTGCATATGGTACTTAATCAAAAGTTAATAACCCATTTTATTTCTCATCAGGACATGAAAAAAAGTGGGGAGTATGAAGAGCCTCTATTATAAAAAAAATCTTTGGTGTGTGATTTGGACTGTTAGGGCCTTCCTAGTAAAAATTTGGGAAAATTTTAGGAAGTCAGCACTCAATGGCCAAGCTCCTACGAACACCTTCTTTCCTTCTATTTGAGTCTCTGAGATTTGCTACCAAACTTAAACTTTCTTTTCTGCCTTTTCCCCCAATGCCTTTCCCTCCCACCTGTCCTGTGGCCCACCCCCACCTAATTCCTTTTCACTTTTCTGGATATCCAGGACACTTCCCTGGCTCTGCTGCATGGCTGCAAAATCCTCTATCTCATTATACCACTCAACTCTGCCCTGAAATCTTGTCCTTGTGCAGGCTTATGCCCTCCAAAATATCCAGCCTCGGTGTACATAATGATGCAAAGCTAACAGTAGGTCCACACACCCATGTCCATCCTTTGCAGGTATGTTGAAATGAACCCAAATGAACACCAACTGGATAGGTTTTATGAATTCATCAAATCTCAGGATTAGAAGGAAATAGCTAGCTAATTCAGTGGTTCTAACTGGTGTGCATTGATCATCTGTGTGAAGTGTTTCGAGCAATGTGATGTAAATAGTACCAAATAATTTACCCAAATCATTGAATTTTAAAAAGTAAAACAAAATTTAATAAGTAGAACTATATTGAAGTCAGGGACATCTGTTTATCAGAAAACACCTGTAACAGCTAAAATTTTCATGTCCAAACTATGTAAAGAACTTCTACAAATCAATAAGAAAAATTGGCGCTTGAACAGGCACTTCACAGAAGAGGATGTTGAAATGGCTAATAAGTATATGAAAAAGTGCACAAACCCATTACTCACTTGGAAGATGCCAGTGAAAACCACCAGAGCGAGAATGATAAACAACTGGAACTCTCAGAACAAGGCTCATGGGAATGCAAATAAGTATAACCGCTTTGGAATGGTGTCTACTCGGGAGTTTAGTATCTACTAAAGCTAAACATTGCACAATCCATGACCCAACGATTCCGTTAGTACGTATATCACGGAACTGATCAGACAGCTCTGAACATAGACCCAACTCATGGGGAGTTGTATTCTAACATCTGCACAAGAGGTGAAAAATGTCCCCCAAAGCAAAACTATTCCTGAGGCATTTAAATTGTCCATAAAATGCAGTATACAGACACACCATGTGTAGCAGTTAGTGTATGCTAAACACTTTACATAACAAACTTTATTTACTCCTCATAACTAGGTGAGACAGGTTTTATCATCCTAATTTTTTACAGCTATGCATAGAGGGGCAGAATAACTTGCCCAGGGTCACACAACTAAGTCAGGAGAGCACTTGGGTTTAAACCTGGTCCCAGTCAGTCCCCACACTCCTGTCCATTTTGTACCACATTCCAGCTGGTGGCCTTCATTGAGACAGGCAAGCGCTATGAAGGACAGAGAGAGAAAGAGAAGTCTGAAGCTTCCCTGTGTGCCCCAATGGTGTTCTCTCATCTGTTAACCCAGGTGCTAGCTAGCCTGCCTCAGGAAAGTGTGGTTTGGGTTGTCTTCTCCAGTAACCCATTCAGAGTCTTAGCCTAGACCACAAGTCCACAGACTATAGGCCATGGGCCAAATCCAGTCCATCACCTCTTTCTTTAAATAAAGTTTTATTGGAACATAGCCAGACCCATCAGTCTATGTGTAGTTCATGGCTGCTTTTGCCCTACATTGGCAGAGTTGAGTCACTGCAACACAGAGCATATGGCCCTCAGGGCCTACAATATTAATTATCCAGCTCTCTATAGAAAAGCTTGGCTGGCCTCTGGTCTAGACTAAGAAACTTCCTTGTGTTCAAACCCCAAAAGGACTGGGAGGAGATTGATTTAATCATATCTTCATCCTAAAAAATAAGCCTCCTGGTCCAGCAGGCCCCATCCCAAAAGAGAGGCATCTGGATGCTCTGGGTTCAGGAGGTCTGAGGGAACCCAAAGCTGTTTCTGTTCCATTTCCACCCCCTTCCTCGGTAGCTAGTTCTGGAAGGATTTGTTTGGAAGCAAAGTATAGCCATCTTTGTGAACTGCATTTATGTGTAATTACCC
This sequence comes from Smutsia gigantea, assembly GCA_032199065.1. Taxonomy (NCBI): domain Eukaryota; kingdom Metazoa; phylum Chordata; class Mammalia; order Pholidota; family Manidae; genus Smutsia; species Smutsia gigantea. The sequence goes on along the minus strand of JAVSCE010005805.1, from coordinate 147,773 downwards.
CACAGCACAATATTGACTTTGCACATCCTTTATAACCTTACATTAAATTTGTTGCAAGCCTTACTTGATCCCAGCGCTAAACTCTGCTCATACATATTCCATCTTCACAGCTAGTTTGCTCATGGAATATGGCCCATTGCTCACAATTTACTCAAAATCAAAAGGAACACCGGTCAGGAGTGCTGGACTATTAGCGCATACCCCATATTAATTCTTAATGTATAGCTGATGAAAGGAAACTGCTGCGAAGCTAATAGCCCCAGAAAGATTTCCAAAACTAAATACAAGAAGAACCATTAGCAAGTTTATGAATTGTGTTGTGATTTAAAATCTCTAAAGCCAGAGCTATAAGCTTAATCAACTTCTCTCTTGACTAAAGCCTTTAGTAAAATAGCATTGAGATTTCCTAAATTCATCTGAACTTTGCAAATTTGAATTTTATACCAGGAAAGAATTTTATACTAGGCAAATATATTTTCATAATCGAATAGTTTGATTCAAGGTATAGGCTTTTAATAATAATAGTTACACTTTTCTAAATTTATAAATTGGCTGAGGCTCTGTTTTATGTGCATTATCTCTCCTTTAATCTTCCCAACTGCTCTATGAATAATACTATTATTATCCTCATTTAACTGTTCTCTCCTTTGTACCTTACAGTGTCTGATACACATAAAAAGTTATTAATGCCCATTTTCTACTGACAGAAATTCCATTTATGTTTTGTGAAAGATGAGGCTATTATTTATTCAAAAAGCAAAGATTATATTCCAGTGAAACACCAGCCGCTGTTCTGTGCTTTGTGGGCACGACTGCCTTTTGTCTTCACAACAGTCCCACTGGTCCTGTCATTAACTTCCTTTTTCTGTAACCTTAGCCTCAGAGAGGTTGAGTAACTTGCCCACTGTCACAGAGTTAGTTAAAAATAGAGCATTAGGTAACCAATAGGGGACATGGGAATTCAGGTGTCTGTAAAGTGTTTTGATGCCCCTTCAGGAAAGCACCATCTCGACAACATCAAATGAATCCAATCAAAGATGTTCGGGTGGGCCAATGTGCTGGAGCCGGGATAGGGCCAAATGGCTCTGCTTACTGAAAAGAGCAAGGAACTTAAAGTTCCCACAAGGAGAACAACATCGGAGGCTGGTGCTGGCAAAGGGGCACTGAGGGAACCCTCAGAGCACAGCCAAACAAGGCCTGTGGAGGAAGAAGTCCCAAGGGAGACAGTAAAGTTGTTTGAAGTGTTGTGCATGCGTTTGTGGTGTGTACAAACTGCAGTAGACATCCCCTCCTCCCCTCCTTAGACATAACCCAAATATCGTCAGTAACATCCACCTGGCTCACTGATCTATAAGGAGATTCTTTTAGGGCAACTCGGGGAGGTGCCGAGATCTGGACTGTGGCAAGGCAAAAACGGAGGCTGCTCTTGGAGACACAAGAGCCCAAGCCCAAGGGGCCAGGTGACGTCCGTCCAAGTTACGTAAATCATCTACAGAGAGCTTATCCCAGTTCCTTCCTTCCAACCACTGAATTCAACTGAATTAAGTATTCTTTAGTACCAGGTACTAAACAGGATAAAAAAAAGAAGACTTATTATAGGGCATTCCAGGCTAGACTTTTATATCATTTACTATGAAACAGATACTTTACCCATATGAACTCATTTCCCTTCACAAGAGCCCTGTAAGGCAGGTATTAAGATCTTTTTATAGAAGAGAAATTAAGGCAAAGAGAAGACAAGCAACTGGATGGAAACCACACAGCTGCCAATAAGAAGCACAACCAGGGAGTTTAGCCTCAGAGCCCAGGATCTGAACCATTACACTAAACCATCCAGGGAGGGGTTTGTGCCCTTGCAGTGCAACGCCCTGAAGGGAACGGCAGCGCCCTCTGACCTCCAGTCTCTAGTTCCCGACTTGATAGTGTCCATAATTCTGTTTACTATTCCTCCTCAGGTCGGGTTTAATTGGCAATGCAGGTAAGGTCAGTGGTGTTTGGCTACGCCTGGGCCACTCTTTTGAGGTGTCTGGCTTTTTCATACAGAAAAGACACTGGGGATGACCTGGACTCACAAGCCAGACGCCTGGCCCCCAGGTCCCTCCCTGCTCTGAGCACAGCCCGGGTTACACTGGAAAGGCAGGTCATCGGCCATCGGCTCACCTGGCACTTCAAAAAGAGACAGCATTTGGCCCACAACAAAGCAAAACTTGCCTCTGACCAGAACATGGGACCAGGACAAAACTCTTTGATGGACTAAATGTTTTTAAGACCTGACACTCACGTAACTCTTTGAGTCTTGGACATTGGTGTGGCTTAAAATGTCTTTAACAGGCAGGGTAAAAAGCACAGCCATACTAAAAGTGAGAAATGCCCAATAACATGCCTAACACCCGCTCTGCTTTTCTTATTCCAACCAAGATTAGATCATCACAAAGGGAACTCCAGGTAAATTTCTCACCAGGGTATATGTAGTCTGGGTCCACTGCTTCTTTCCATGAGGCAGACAGAAGACTGAGAACCAACGATCTGGTGAGGTTGGGTAGTAGGAGGAGGGTTCTCCTATTAGAGGAACTATTAACTTTTAGAGTCATTTCTACAATAATATTAAGCCATCTGCTTTGCAATTATGCAGGGAATAAACATCGACAGAGTGCTCTGTGAGCGCAGCTGCATGCCAACATCTGGTGTTACCTCTGGAGTCCTAGAGGCTCCATCTGCCAGGAGAGCAGCTCCTCCGGAGAGCCCCACACGGGGCCCTTAGAAGCTGGAATGAGAATGCAGCTGCCGTCAGCCAGAGGAGTCAGAAAGGGGCAGGTCGCCCTGCCCAGGCAAGAAACTGTAGATTTTGTTCTGTCTTAAGTACAAGAGTCAGGGTGTGTACTCCTGGCCACAAAAAACAATGACTGAACTAGTTAAAATAAACACCAGAAGCTGTTGAGCATCTATAATGCGCTGTCCTGCGCACTCTGTATGGGACACTTCCTAACAGTGAGGTAGGTGCTCGTATTGTTCCTCTTTGACAATTGAGGAAGGGATGAATTAGATACTTAAGCCCACATATCCGGCTAGTGGCAGAGGCAGGACTTGAACATAGGTTTATTCTGATGCGGGAATCCCATCACCCTCTGCTGCTCCCCAAGTGGTCGGCAATACAGAGCTGTGCCAGCAGGTCATACAGCACTCTCGGGTGCTCTGACCTTGGCAGTCATATTTTGGCCCACCTGCTCGGCGTGTAGCGTGCCCAGTGAATCAAAGTGTAGGGAGCCCACCAGGGCATAATCAGCAGGTGGAGATGGAGTTCTTGCCTTCAGGCAGAGCACCCACCCCCTTCTCTGTTTTTTTCTCATACCTTCTCATATTTTCCTACCTGCTTTTTTCCTTTTCCCTTTTCCCAAAGTCATGACAAGAGACAGCCATGTGACTCACAGTGAGGAACAAAGCCACACTTCTAATCCATACTCTCCATGTCTTCCGCTCCCTAAGTCATTCTCTAGATCTCTAGATATATACAGGTAATATATTTACCTGTTTCCCCCAAATGGTATTCAGAAAAGTCTCCCATTCACCCAGGCCTCTACCCACCCTGGGTCCACCCCCAAGCTCTACCTATTAGTATTTTTGTGTAAGTCCTCCGAAACTTTCTTTTTTGTATACATAAGACTCTACACACTTAAACCCTCCTCTCTTGCTATCGCTTATTTTCTTGGAGCTCTTTCATGTGACTACTCGGAGACAGCAGCTTCATTTTTATAGCTGCATAGTATTCCATTTTATGGACATACCATATTTATTTACCCTTCCCCCTATTAATGGACATTCAGATAGTCTCTAAGCTTCTGCTACTCATAAGTTGATGCTGTGACTCCTTGTGTCTATGTCTCACTTGGTTAGAACTCGGTGGGGAGGGAGGTTGATGGGCATCTCAAATTCCAACACTATCCATCACTACAATCTATCAGAGCAAAGAAGCAAAACACACCCAGCAAAGCCCCAGGGAGACCTCCATGTCCATCTTTTTCCAGATATTCCATTGCTCCTCAGCCAAGAAAAAAAGTGACATCCTGAAGTAGCTAATCTATATATAGAGCATTTTTAAACAATAATTTCAGGAGCTTCATTAAGATAATACAGAATTCAACCCAGCCTAGCCTACCAACTCAAGAGGAGGCCAAGCAGGGAGGCCCTTACCTGTCCGGTGGGCTCACTAGGGGCCAAGCAGCAGTCCTCCCCATTAAGACGTTCACTTCCCTAGCCCTCCCCCATCCAAGTTCGAGATGCATGCCTGTAGTTGTGAAAATGTCACAGAGGTGCTAGATCTGTCACCAAGAAATGACATGTGTTTCTTCTCCTATCCCTCTAATGTTTTTACTAAAAATAACAGTGCCAAGAAGTCACCCCTTAGAATGGGATGAGCACTTAAAATTGAGAATTAGGACCATTTGGATACCCTTTGATTTGTCCTAACATCCTTGCCTAAACTCCCCTAAAGTCAGTCACTGCATTCTCCCTCCTGCCCTGCAGTTGATGTTGTCAGTGTCCCATCCACATTTTCCTGAGTAGTACCATTTCAGGGCACACTGGCCTGGTTTTCCATGACCAGCATCCGCACCTCTTTGCCCAAGAGCCTTCTCGGCTCCCGAGGTCCAGTCTGCCCATGAACAAGGCAGGCTGTGAGGGGTCAAGAATTAATGCCATCCCCCAGCCAGCAGCCTTCACCAATAACTGACCAAAGTGTGGGGTACATAAATAGCCAGCTCCTTTGACACTCAGGTGGGAAACACTAAGGATCACATCCCATACTGTTTTCCAGGGTTCTCCAGTAGGATTCAGCCCACTGTGGTCACTTGCTTGATGACATACTATTCATGGGCCTTCTGTTGCTGTCTCACTTCCTCATTCCCTGCTTGTGCCTCCTCCGTTTTTGAAATGCACTACTGGTACTGGGATCCTTGTCTCAAGGTCGTCTTGGTATCAGAAGTGCTCCTAAGAAGCAGAATCTCAGGATGGGACTCTGGAAGTTGGATCGTTCCCTGGCCAGATGGCAACAAGGACCAGTTGCTGGTGGAAGTGAGGTGTTGCTAATTCCTAGTGTGTTGTAAGGCCACGAGGACTGAGACTACGGGCTGGGAATTGGGATGGGACACAGGTGGAAGGAAATGCAATATCCAGCTTTGGAGAGAGATGGGAATAAGGATTATAAGGACTGTGGAGCAGTTGGTTGGTTAGAAGTTAAGTGCAATAGGAGCGCTGAAGGAAGAAAATGACGGGTTCAAATCATCTAGCTATCAACAAAGGCTATGGTGGAAAAGACAGAAGGCCCCAGTGAAAGCACTTAAATATCGCTTAATCCCTGCAGCTCTAGAGCAGATATGCTTAAAATCAAGCACAGGATCTAATTGTGTGAAAAGCAAAGTTCCAAAGCATGTTGAATTCATAGCCCCAGCAGATCTCCTATGCTAAAGTCCAAGTGCTGACAAAGCAGGGGAAGTAGAATGGACAATGTATTCTAGGGATGTATTTGCCCTCCCTGGTTGCAGCGCCTCAGCTAGCACTTCTGTCTCAGGGGCCACAGAATGTCTGATATATTGTCATGGGATCCTGCGTACCATTGCCTTGCCAAGGGACTCACTTTATAGCAGAGAAGATGTTACAATAACCACAAGATCTGCTAGTCCCAGTTTTTACCACATCAACCAGAATATGTTTGCCTCAAATAAGATTATAATGATCTCATAGAAAAGCGGGTAAGATGCCAACTTGGAGATGACACGTTATGGAGCATGACACAAGACGTGGTGTGTACTTTGAGCCAGTATCATTATATGGTGCTATGTCCCCAGTAGGTAGACTACACAGGTTCAGACACCAAGGAGTTTCAGTAGGAGTGGCTCCTCTCACCATCATTCCCGACGATTTCTCATTCTCCCAATTTCAGGAGCTGTCAGGTCCTGGTATAGAGATAAGGGGAAGAGAGTGCTTCTATCAGGGATATAGTAGCAGCCACACTAAACCTAAAACTGTAGCTGACACCTGGTCATTTTGAGTACCTAATTGCTAGTGACCAGCAAGCAAAAAAAGGAATTGCTATACAGGTAAAGATGTCGATCTTGATTACTGAAGGAAACCTAATGCAGGCAGGAAGGAGCATGTCTGGAACTCAGGGAGTCTCTGGGGGCATCTCTGGTGCTTCCATGTTCAGCAAGAACTGTGAATAGGCATTGCAGTATCCACAGCTTGCCAAAACACAGTACTCCAAGGCTCAGATACTTCAAGGGTCGAGGTCTGGGTTGCTTCAGTGCATAAGCAGTGTAGATCAGCAGAAGTGTGAGTGGGGCATGGGGAACGGGAACAGAGTATGAGGGGAGGAGAGGACTCTCAATATGACCTCAGGATGAACTGTACCAGTTAGGACCTCAGTTCCTCTAGCATGGGACTTTGTCCCATGGATTCTGTTTTTAGTCTTTCGGCTTACTTTAAAGAAATCATGGTAGACCAACACCTTGAAGAATCAGTGACAGAACAGAATGAATTTACAAGAGGACGTGGGTAGATCTGAATGGTAGAGGGGTCGACTGCAGCAGGTGCGATCAGTGTCCTGCCCACTTCTCCTCGGGCCTTACCCTTTCAGTGCATTCTTTACCTACGGACGTTCTGACAACCAGGGTGCCCTCTGCTCATACACATGGCTAGAAGAGTCAGGGAATTAATGCCCCTAGGAGCAGTTATCACCCAGTGACTAAGGAAATTGGTGTATAAACAGCCCAGCTCCCTTTCCTCCTAAGGGGGAAAACTGAGATGGATGTTTCATGCCAGTTCCTAGAGTTCCTTAGTAGGATTTGTCTTCAGTCACCCCACAATAATTTTATTATCAGCACACCCTTTATTAGCTTTCCCTTGCTTATCCCACTTCCCTACTCTTATAAGAATGCCTCCCTCACCTTCCAAACTACTTGCATGTGAATCCTTGACTCAGGGTCTGTTTTGGGGGGAACCCAAACTAAGACATTCCTGACATCTCCATGTAATGCTCCCAGAATAGACTCTGAGGAATTAATTCTTATTAGAGTGTAAATGACTGGTAGGGCCCAGGGGAGTAAGTTTTTATTTTTATTGAAGTATCATTGATACAGTCTTATATTTGTTTCACATATAAAACACAGTGATTCAGCAGTTACCCATATTATTATATCTTTACCATCATTAGTGCAGTTACTATCTGTCAACATAGGAAGATGTTACAGAATCATTGGCTATATTCTCCATGCTACACTGCTGTCCCCATGACCAACTTATATTATGACTGAGAATTTTTGTGCCCCATTATCCCCCTCACCCTTCCTATCCACCCACCCCAAACCCTCCTCCATGATAACACCATTACTTCTCTGTGTTTATGAGTCTACTGCTGTTTTGTTCATTTTATTTTGCTTTGTTTTTATATTCCACAAATAAGTTAAATCATATGGTATTTGTCTTTCTTTGCTTATTTCGCTGAGCATAATACCCTCTAGATCCATCCATGTTCTTGCAAATGGCAGGATTTCTTTCTCTCTTATAGCTGAATAATATTTCATTGGGTATATGTATTACTTCTTCTTTATCCATTCATCTATTGATGGACACCTAGGTTGCTTCCATATATGGGATGTTGTAAATAATGCAGCAATATACATAGAGGGACGTATATCTTTTCAAATCAGGGATTTTGTTTTCTCTGGGTAAATTCCTAGGAGTGGAGTTACTGGGTCAAATAGTATTTCTATTTTTAGTTTTTTTAGGAACCTCCATACTGCTTTCCACAACGGCTACACCAATTTACAATTTACAGTGTAGGAATGTTCCCACTTCTCCACATCCTTGCTAACACTTGTTATTTTTTTCTGTCAGAAAGTGGCCATTCTGACTGGTGTGAGGTGATATCTCATTGTGGTTTTAATTTGCATTTCCCTGGTGATTAATGATGTGGAACACATTTCATGTGCTTGTTGGCCATCTGTATTTCTTCTTTGGAGAAATGTCTGTTCAGGTCTTCCAACCATTTTTTAATAGGGTTGTTTGTTTTTTTGGTGTTGAGGCATATGAGTTCTTTATATATTTTGGATGTTAACCACTTATTAGGTAGATTGTTTATGAATATATTTTCCCATACTGTAGATTGCCTTTTTGTTCTGTTGATAGTGTCCTTTGCTGTACAAAAGCTTTTTAGTTTGATATAGTCCCATTTGTTATTTTTTATTTTGTTTCCCTTGCCAGAGATGTGTCCAGAAAAAATTGCTAATGCTCATGGTAAGAGATTTTTGCCTGTTTTCTTCTAAGAGTTTTATGGTTACATGTTTTACACTCTGGTCTTTGATCCATTTCAAGTTTACTTTTGTGTATGGAGTTAGACGATAATCCAGTTTCATTCTCTTGCTTGTAGCTGTCCAGTTTTCCCAACACCAGTTATTGAAGAAGATCTCTTTTCCCCATCGTATATTCATGGCTCCTTTATGATATATTAACTGACCATATGTGCGTGGGTGTATATCTAAGCTCTCTATTCTGTTCCATTGATCTATGGGTCTGTTCCTGTTCCTTGTTTGTTGTTAGTATACTAGTACCATACTGTTTTGATCACCATAGCTTTGTAGTGTGGCTTGAAGTCAGGGAGCATGATACACCCAGCTTTGTTCTTCTTTCTCAGGGTTGCTTTGGCTCTTTAGGGTCTTTAGTGGTTCCATATGAATTGTAGGATTATTCGCTCTACTTCATTGAAAAATGCTGTTGGGATTTCAATAGGTATTGAAATGAAGCTGTAAGTTGTTTTGGGCAGGATGGCCATTTTGACAATATTAATTCTTCCTATCCGTGAGCACAGGACAGATTTCCGTTTATTTGGATCTTCTTTATTTCTGTCATGAGTGTCTTATAGTTTTCAGAGTACAGAACTTTCACCTCCTTGTTAGGGCTTATTCCTAGATATTTTATTCTTTTTTGATGCAATTGTAAAGGGAGTTGTTTTTCTGATTTCTCTTTCTGCTTGTTTGTTGTTAGTATATAGGAATGCAACAGATTTATGTGTATTAATTTTGAATCCTGAAACTTTGCTGAACCCAGCTATTCTAATAATTTTTTGGTGGAGTCTTTATGGTTTTCTGTATATAATACATGCCATCTGCAAACAGTGACAGTTTAACTTCTTCCTTACCAATTTAGATGCCTTTTTATCTCTTTGTCTTGGCTGGTTGCCATGGATAGGACCTCCAGTACTGTGTTGAATAAAAGTGGTAAGAATGGACATCCTTAATCCTGACCTTAGAGGAAAAGCTTTTAGCTTTTCACAATTGAGTATGATGTTAGCTGTGGGTTTGTCATATATGGTTTTTTTAATGTTGAGGTACATATGCATTTTATTGAGAATTTTTATCATGAATGAATGTCAAATGCTTTTTAAGCATCTATTAAATGATCATGTGGTTTTTTATCCTTCCTTTTGTTAATGTGGTGTATGATATTGATCAGTTTAAGAATATTATACCATCTTGGCATCCCTGGAATAAATCCCACTTTGTCATGATGGATGATCCTTTTGATGTATTTTTTAATTCAGTTTGTTAATATTTTGTTGAGGATTTTTGCATTTATGCTCATCTGGGATATTAGTCTATAAATTTTTTGTAGTGTTTTTATTTGCTTTTTGGTATTAGACTGATGCTGGCATGTGTCATTGCAGTCTGTTTCTCCCTTCAATTCTGTTAGTATTTGTTTTACATACTTAAGTGTTCCTATGTTGGGCACATAGATATTTAAGACGGTTATATCCTCTTGTTGGACTGTCCCCTTTATCATTATGTAATGTCTTCCTTTGTCTCTTGTTACTTTGTTTTGAAATCTATTTGTCTGATATAACTACTGCTACTCCTGCTTTTTAATCCCTATTATTTGTATGAAAAATCTTTTTCTATCCCTTCACTTTTAGTCTGTGTATGTCTCTGGTTCTGAAATTAGTCTCTTGTAGGCAGCATATAAATGGGTCTTATTTCTTTATCCATTCTTCCCCTCTATGTCTTTTGATTGGTGTATTCAGGCCATTTAAATTTAAGGTAATTATTGAGAGGTATGTGCTTATTGCGATTTCATCGATTGTTTTCTGGTTGTTTTTATAGTTCCTCTCTTCCTCTTTTATACTCTTTTCTTGTTATTTGATGGCTTTCTTTAGTGTGGTGATTGGATTTCTCCTTTTTTAATTTTGTGTGTATCTGTTACAGGCTTTAGGTTTCTGGTTACCACAAGGTTCAAGGATAGCTTCTAACTACATAACAGTCTATATTTATTAAGTTGATGATTGCTCTATTTGAAGCATAATCTAAAAGTACTCTTTTCTTCTTTTTCCTCCTCCACACTTTATGTATTAGATGTCACAATCTGCACTTTTTGTGTATCCCTAGACTGATTTTGTGCATAATTTTTACTTTTGTTTTTTTAATTTCATACTTGCTTGGTGAATAATTGGTCTACTACCTTTACTGTGGGTTTATTTTCACTGGTGAAAATTATTTAGGTTTAGGAACATTTCCATCTACAGAAGTCCCTTTAACATATCCTGTAATTTCCATTTAATGGCTATAAATTCCTTCAGCCTTCATTTATCTGGGAAATGTTTAATCTCTCCTTCAAATTTGAATGATTATCTTGCTGAGTAGAGGATTCTTGGTTGAAGGTCCTTCTGTTTCAGTACATTAACTATTTCATGCCTCTCCCTTCTGGCCTGAAATGTTTCTGCTGAGAAGTCTGCTGACAGCCTGGTGGTGTTTCCCTTTAAATAGTATTTCTTCTCTCTTTGCCTGCTCTCAATACTCTCTCCTTTTCCTTAATCTTTGTCATTTTTAATTATTATACGTCTTGGTGTTGTCTTCCTTTTGCTAGGGGCTCTGTGTGCTTCCATGACCTGAGCGTCTATTTCCTTCTCCATATTGGGGAAGTTTTCAACATTCATTTCCTCAAAGAGACTTTCTAGCCCTTTGTATCTCTCTTCTCCTTCTGGTACCCCTGTTATGTGAATATTGTTTCATTTGGAGTTATCACAGAGTTCTCTATTCTTTCATTCCTAGAGACCCTTTTTTCTCTCTGTTCCTCATTGTGTTCTTGTCCTCTAATTTTCATCTCATTGATTTGTCCTCTACTTGCAGTAATCTATTTTTCATTCCCTATCTTGCATATTTCATTTCAGTTACTGTATTCTTCAGCTTTGAGCAGCTCTTTTCAGCTCTTCTCTTTATTTGAAGTCTTCCTGAGATCATCAATACTTTTTTGCAGATCGGTGAGCATATTTATGACTGTAATTTTGAAATCTTTATCAAAGAGATTGGTGATTTCCATTCAATTTGGTTGTCCTTCTGGTGTCTGATCCTCTAGTTTTGTTTGGTACATATTCCTCTGCCTCCTCATTTTCTGAGTGTCTGTGTTTCTTCCTTTGTATTCGATGAATCTGCTATGCCTCCTGGCCTAGAGAGTAATGGCTTTATGCATAAGGTGTCCTGTGGTGCCCAGAAGCCCAAGACTCTTTATTCTCCAGTGCCTGGTTCTCCTTTGTGGTGGAGGCCTAGTTGCTGCTGGTGGGTGATGGATGGGGCCGCCTTTCTGGCTGCCTGTGAGCAGCAATCTATCTCCATCCACTGCAGCCAGCAGTTTGCCTCAGCAGGTCCTTTGTGATCAAAGCGGTGGTTTCTGCTGGTATCATTGTGGGCAGAGGCACCCTCTGCCTGCCCTGCAGTGATGATAGGGCTGCTGAGTTAACAGGGTTGGCAGGGCAGCTGCACAGCCCTGGGCAGGCCTGTGGCATAGCAAGTCACCTGGCAGTGGCAGGGGGGTGTATGGCACCAGGCTTGGCTATCTGCAGGGAGGAAGGAGTGCTGGGAGCTGACTCCTGCAGGTGCCTCTCTAACTGGACCGAGATGGGCCCAGAAAGCTGGGAAAGTCTCCCTCTGCCTGCCAGGCAGCAAAGTCTGCCACTTCTGGGCTGAGTGGGCTGGCACACCCGCAGTGCAGCGAAGGGCCTTGGAGCTGAGATGCCAGCGACAGGGACGGAGCGTCTGGGGATCCCAAGAGTGCTGACTTGTTGGGCAGAGGGAAGGATGTGGAGGTATATGCTATCTGCCCTTTCTTCTGTGGAAAGGACTCCAACCAACCCTTGCCCCTCTGGCTTCCCTGCACTGCTGGCAGGTCTTTCAAACTGCCACCTGTGCTTTGGGTCTCAGCAGGACTGGCAGAGCGTGTCTGTCTTCCACAAGCAGCTGGAGTCTCTGCCTCCTGGGGTTCTCCAACTGTCTCTGGTGTCCCGGGGATCACCAGAACCTAATGCAATGTGGACTCGTGTTCCTGGAGCAGTTCCTGAGCACCTCTTTCCTCCCTACTCCATTCCTCTTCCTCCCACCTGTGGGCTGGGATGAGGGAAACGCTTGGGTCCTGCTCAGTCACAGCTCTGCCACTTTACCCTCCTTGTGTGGCCTCCTCTCCTTCCTCAGGTGTGGGTGGTCTGCTCTGCAGTCTTCAGGTCGTTTTCAGGCTTGGTTGTATTTGCTTCCTTGCTGTGTGTTTGGGGGAAGTTTCTGCCTTGCCTTCCTACTTTTCCATCTTTTTTCCCCCAAGGGAGTAAGTTTAAAAGAAGAAATACCATTAAGGCAGTGGTTCTGAAGCAGTAGGCTAGACACACAGGAGCCCTTCACAGGTGTATTGACAAATTATGATCTAAGGGTAAACATCTATTTTTTTTTTTTTGCAGCAACTGACTATACTTACTACTATACTGTTAAACAGGCTTGTGAACTGAGAATGTCTTTGGGGACATAATAATGTGAGGTACAATTTGTAAGAGTAAAACATCTCAGCATTACATGGAATCACAGAATGATGACATGTTCCTTTGGGAGGATGCAACAGCTTTGCAGGTCAGGTGGTAAATTACTTCGCTAAAATAGTAACATGGGGTTGAAAAACAGCCATGCAACTACAGGGTGACCACAGATGATTGTATAGACTCAGATATCACAGAATTGCCATGGCAACTGTGTTGTAATTATGGCTGATTTGTTGAGTGTGTTTGAGTTTCTTCATCTTGTTAAACTTAAAAGTGTGCCAAAACACACATACAAAAATCTTTAACTTTCAGATTACAATCAGTGGGAGAGATCTGGGAGAAAAAGAAGGCAAGGAAACCTTTTGGGAGACTGAACTCACCACCACCACTACCATTTGTAGAGGGGTTTCACTATAAGCTGTTTACAAACTGGGTTGTAGGGAACCCTGAGGACTCTGAGAAGGTACCTAGCAGGTTCTGGGAACAGTGAAAGACTTGGTGCCAAATAATAAATATTTTAACTGACCGTGGCATCCGGCTATCAGTTTCATATATGGATCCTTTTTGAAAAAGATCCACCCACTAAAAGTATGATTTGAAAACCACAGATATACATAATCGTTTTATTCTTAAAATTACTCCCCACTTGCAGGTGGGAAAGTGAGTTTCACAGAGATTAAGTGACTTACCCAAAGTCGCAGACTAGACATGACCTGAACTGTGGTACGATACCACGTCCAGAGCTCTTTCCTCTACATTCTACTACATTTGAGTAATGATGATGAAACACATTATTTAGCAATTTATTGGCCATGAAGCCTGTTTTTATTGAGAATGGGTCAGAGAACAGTTTATAGAAAGTCCTTAGAATTTGGGCTGTCCCAAGAAACAACAAAACATCTCCAGGTCCCTTCCTTCCTAAGCTATATTGTGCACATGCTATTTCAGAGGCTGCTTTGACGGGACATGTTCTCACAACTTGTCCTGCATGTCTGCACCACCTGTACCCTTAGGGAAACACTCAAAAATATCACCTGAAGCAGTAGGCTATTGCTGTAATACTGTTACAAAATAAAAACTTGTGACTTACAAGTTTTAATAAGCACTTATTTTTCTGGCTCACATGTTTGGTCACAGGTTGGCTAGGGTAACTCTGCTTCAGTTTCATCACAGTTTCCATGTGACTAATTCTGGGGTGCAGAGAGAAGGAGCAGTGGCCATCCACAGTATATTCTTCTCTTGGTGATTACAGTAGCACAATGGAAGCTGAACGTGCAATAATTATTTAAAGCCTCTGCTAGAGTCATTTCCACTCACATTCTATCGGCTAAAGCAAGTCAGTGGCCAAGCCCAGAGTCAGTGGGGCAATAAATATACTATGTCTCAAGCCACAAGGGAGGTAGGTGAGTGGAGTCTGCTAAGTAATACTCTACCACATTGGCTGAATATGTGACTCCCATGAAGGGAGGTCAAGTACATCTTTCCGAAGTCCTCCAAATCTACAAACACATGCTGTCCTGTTAATCAAATTAGTACCATAAGCTGCCAACAGGAGACCATCCCAAAAGGACTTTTCCTGAGGGACCCAAAGATTTCCGGACAAGAGATTCTCAGGATGGAAATGATCTAGTTAAGATTGGGACATTTTTAAAATACTCTTCTTCACTCCTAATGATCTGGCCTAAATCAAGGTTTCAAGCCCTGCTTCACAGAGGATGGGACCTGCACATAGGGTGAAGGGGCAGATGTGGGTGACTTTAAAGCCTCACCCCAAAAAATCAATTTCTAGCACTGCAAGTCCTGGTCAAGAAGCAGAACAGGGCAGTAACTAGGAATAGACACTTGAGTTTGACAACAGAAGGTTAAAGCTCTTCTTACGTTGGGTGATAGTGCTGTTTCCTCCCGACTCTTCAACATCCATTTCCCCTTCTCCCTTCCAAACAGAATCCTAATTTTGTTCAGGGGACTCCCTTCCTCAAGGAGCAATGATCTATGTCCAATGCAAAACCTGGGGATAGGTCTACCTGGCTTAGAGGAACTCCATTCCTTTGCCCGTGTGTGGTTTGGGAATAGATAGGTGACCTACAATAGGCCATTGAGACGAACAGTATACCTGCGGGAAAGGTTTGTTGGAAGGAGTAGGGTGAAAGTGTCTGGAAAAAGTTACTTCACTTAAAGAGAAAGGCCTAGAAAGAAACTGACTCTCTCTCTTTCTCTGCACCTTGCTCTGTGTACACATTCCTGCTACAGACCTATTTCTTCCTAGAGATGGAAAAAAGGAAGAGTGGTGGAAAGAACGGGTGCCCTGGGGACATCATTGAACTCTGAGTTAAACTCCCCTAAGGCTGGCCTAACTATGTCCTTACTTTTCAATGAGATAATAAAATATTGTGGTTTGTGACTTTGACTTGCAGCTAAAGGCATCTTAACCAATATCTACCTTAGCCACTTACTAGCAGTGTGTCCCTAGGTAAGCCACTTAATTTCTCTAACTCTATTTTTGCATCAGTACCTGTGTCATAGAATTGTGAGGATTAAATGACGATGCACATGAAGCCTTTGCAAACTGTAGTGTCTGGTGCCTGGTAAGGGTGCAAATGACTTGCAAGTCTGATTTTTATTATAGGGCTTTTTGGTATCATCAAGCAAGAAAGTGCAGGCTAAGGCTGTAACTGCAATTTCTGTATTTCCCTATGTTTATAGTTGGTGCTCTCTGGCTGTTTCTTCTAGAAAGTTGCAATAAAACCTTCACAGTCAGAAGGACCATGTCTTTTTAGGGTGGACTTAGAAGTATAAGTTCTCTACCACTAACCACTTACTCTAAGCACTGAAGTCTGCAAGGGGTAAAAGTCCCATGGTGAAGAGCAGATGGGGGATAGTTTTTGCTTTTAAAATATTATATAACTATTATGTATTCTGTTTTGAAAATATGAGAAAGTACAGATAAGCAAAATGGGGAAAGAGAAAATTCACACATGATCCCATCACCCAAAGGAAACCTCTTTGAACATTGGTATGTGTTCTTCCAGAATTTTTTGGTGGTGGCTTCTTTGAAAAGAAGAAAAGAGAGGGTGACACTATCTCCGAGGGTGAACTGGTGAAGATTCTTTAAGAGGACAACTCTGCAGTCTTTGAAAATTTTAAAAAATTTTAAATCACCAACCCTTCAGCTTAACAATTCCACTTCAAGGAATCCATTCTCCAGAAAGAACAAGTGTAGTGGATACTTAGAGATTCCAGAATGCCACGTACTGTTCTACCCAAATTTATGTGACCTCAGTTCACCCTCACAACCCATGAGGGAGGTACTATTATTTTCCTTAACAACAGCTGTATTGTGATTCAATTCAAATACCATCCAATTTACCCATTTAAAATATACAATTCAATGTTTTTTACTGTATTCACAGAGTTTTAACTATCATCACAATTTTAACATTGTCATCACCCAAAAAAAGGAAACTCTGTCCCCATTACCTCAACCCCTCAAGCCCCTGGTAACCACCAGTCTACTTTCTGTCTTTATGGATTTGCCTATTTGGACATTTGATATTAATTAAATCATACAATATATGACCTTTTATGTTTGGCTTCTTTAAGTTTGCATAATGTTTTCAAGATTCATTCATGTTCTGGCATATATCAGAGTTTTTATATCTTTTTAATGTCAAATAATATTCATTGTAAATATATACCATATTCATCTGCTCATCAGTGGAAACACTTGGTTTTTTCCTACCTTTTGGCTAATATGAATAATGCTGCCATGACTATTTGTGTACAAGTTTTGTGTGATTATGTGTTCTCATCTATCATGGGTGTATGCATAGAGTAGAATTGCTGGGTCATATGGCAATTCTATGGTTAACCTTTTGGGGAATTGCCAAACTGTTTTTCCAAAGTGGCTGCACCGTTTTACATTCCCACCAACATGTACAAGGATTCCAATTTCTTCATATCCTCATCAATCAACACTTGTTATTATCTGTCTTTTGGATTCTAGACATCCTAGTGGGAAGTGGCATCTCACTGTGGTTAGTTTGCATTTCCTTGATGAATAGAGGAAGGTACTAGTATGAACTTCACTTTATACATAAAGAAACTGAGGCAGAGATAGGTTAAACTTACCCATGGTTACTTAGTAAGTGTCCAGACTCTTGTGTATACAACAGCATACACAGAGGAAAGTTTGCTGCAGCACTGTTTATGAAAAACCTTAGAGGAACCAATGTCTGACCACAGGGGTTTATCCCTACAGAAGACCGCTGTGCAGCTGTCAAAGAATAAGGAAGGTCCACTTATGCTGACACAGAAGGAGCTCCAAGACACACTCTTAGTGAAAAAAAGCCAGTCACAGAATCACATGTACAGCACGAAATTATAGATTTGAGTATAGACAACATAGATGAATACAGGAAAGCTACATAGCAAACTCTTCATGGTGGCCCTAGGAAGTGAGCTCCAGGAGATCAGGCAGCTTTTTATTTTGTGCACTGCAAAAACCCCTCGAATCAGATGTAGCACTAATAAATATTTCCTGTTAAATGAGCAATTTCTTTGGAGAGAGGAATAGAAGACAGCCATATAGACAGAAGAGCTTATGACTTATCCTGCAGACCCATGTCCTCTGGGTATGAATTCATGAAGTAGTTGTATCATATTTGATATACAAAAACAATAACCTGGAATTCTTGGGGCCTTTAGCAAGAAAAAGGTAAAGCCTCCAGAGAATTGGTGTGGAACTGAGAAGAGGCCTCAGTGACTTCCCAGGATACCTCAAAGACCCTCCTGGGCCACAGTACCCCTCATTTCAAGTGAGTATAGCTCCTTCCCAGCTGAGGTCCATCTGAGGTTGATTACCTAGGGGGAGTCAAGCCCGCTCCTACCCTGCTGGGAAACCCCGCCGCAATCAATAACCACTCTCCCAAAGAACAGGAATCCAATGCCAAGGTGCCAGTAGCGAAGCTTGTTCTCACGCCTGAGAAGATCTTAAAAAACAATAAACATTCGAAGGGCACAGCCAAGTGTTTTTTTCTATTGTTTTTCAATACTTGTTTTATTTGTTGTCCCTGCTGAGCCCTCTGAAGAAGTCCAAGGATCAAGGGCTTCTGGCAAAACATGTCACATTATTCAAGGCAAACAGCGTGCTAGGTGAGTTGGGACACAATTAGGAAAGGGACCAGGGGCTGGAGCCGAAATGTGCCAGGACGTTTCAGGTACAGGAAGGACCTACAGATTACAACAGCTGCAGGTGACAAAACCCAAACAATGAAAACAGTGAGTTGCATGAAAAACAATGGTTAGCAGAGGCCAGGACAAGGGAAATGGCAGTTGGATGGAAACAGGGCGCCCCTCACAGGTGAAGGTGATGTAAGGGACCTACTAATATCCTCTCACTTTTTATGAAGAGGATATCTCCGTTCTCTATGCCCCGTTTGTCATGCCAAGATGGCACAGGTTCTCAGTGTACAGATTGGGCACCACCTTTGACCCCCAACCCCCCACAAAGCATTTTCTCTGTTTCCGCTGTTACTATTTTAGTTCAAGTCACCATCACCATTTGCCTGGGCTTGTACAACTGCTTCCTAAGCAGCCTTCCTGACTTGAATCCTGCTTTCCTCCAATTCCTTCTTCCCAGAGGACAGACTAGATTGGAGAGGGAGAGGTGGGGTGCCCTCGTGTTTAAAAGCAGGGCTCTGGAGCCAGGCTGCCTGGGTTCCATTCCTGGGGTCCCTCCAGATTTGCAAGTATGAGCAGGTTACTTAACGCTTCTGGGTCTTAGTTTGCATCATCTCTAAAATAGAGGGGCTAATTTGCAGGGACCCAGAAAAGGCAGGAGGATTAGTACAGATGAAGTGCTTAGGACAGTGGTTGCCAGACCCTAATGGCTCATTACATGTCAGCTCCTTCTTCCTGAAATGCAACCCCAGTGCTTACACTCTAGTGTCAGGACAAAGTCCAAACTCTGCAGGACCTGCTCACCTTCCCTTCTCACCACTTGGTAACTTCTTCCTTCATATTCTACACTCACAGGAAATGTCACTCCTCTAGCAAAACAAGCTCCTGGGCCTTCACACATGCTGTTCCCTCTGCCTGGAACATTCTCCCTAAAGTTCTTCCCCATCCCCTGCCCATCAACCACTCATCTCTCAGGTCTAAAATGATTATTTTCTCTGGGAAACTTCTCTCACCCACCAAATTCCACTTAAGGACCCTCCTTTCGGTTCCCACAGTACCCTTACTTCCCATCCATGTGCTTTCTCCTTCGTATTTTTAATTTTTTATTATGAAATAATTCACAAAGAAAAGCCAAAAGCAAAAAGAATAGTACAATAGTACAATGAGCTCTCATACCCACCCAACAATTGGTGACATTTTAACCTACTGGCTTTCTCTTTCTCTCTCTCTGTTTATTTTGTTTCCAAGTAAATTAAAGTCATCATGACCTTTCACCCCTACATTTCAACTCACACCTCCACAAGAGGGAAAAAGCTAAGGTGTATTCTCCCACCTAAAATACAATACCATAATCACACCCCAAAAATGAACCATTGTCTATTATCACTGAATGATTGATTCATATCCAAATTTCCCCGCCCTTGCCCAACTCCCTTTCAGAGTCTTTCTGCTACATCGCATTGTAATTGCTCCTTTACTTGGGCTGTAAGCTCTTAGGAGAATGGAATGTGTCCCCTTTGCTTTCCTCTCCGCAAGACTCAGCTCAGGCCAGGCCCTAAATATGCACTCAGAGAGTTCTTTCCTTCAACACAACTGGGGAGTGAGGAATGGGCACTTGGGACTTGGACTGCACCTATCCCTTGCTCTGAAATTCCTCCTCTCCTCTCCCACTGATTTCCTATCCAGCCCCCCTTTGTGGCATAGAGCTGGTCCAATAAGGGGAAACTGGGTTCTTTCCTAAGTCCTGCATGCTGGCATTACAGTTTCACTTTGCAATGTGTTGAAAGAAAGAACAACTCCCATGCCTCACTTCCTTCTGCTAACAAGGGTCTTCAGCCAGTTCCAATCCTAGCCCAGCTGACCCCATGACACACACACACACACACACACACACACACACCAACCCTTCTTGGTGATGGCATAGCGTCAGCTTCCAAACAGCTGCCAGACCCATATGTCATCCCTCCTTTCCTAGGAAATTATGCAACAATGAGCAACAGCAGGCCTGAATTTTTGATGTTTAATGAAAATAATTAAAAATCTAAACAAAATTTTTTCTTCGAAATAAATACCTCTGTATTTTGAAGTCTTCAGTTAAAGTGCCTCCTAGGCGACAGAAGGTGAGATGATATGGCCCCTTCTGCCTCCAATAAGAGTTTCAGAATACAATGTTGCTTTTTAGCACTGCTACAAAAACGATATTCCACTCCGATGTCATTATTTCCTTGTCTGAGTTGTACTGGGGGAGAGGAGAGAGCTCTCAGCCAAGGTCCCCTTGGCACCTGGAGCTCACATCACACTGTGCCTGGGAAACTCCTGCTGGACCTGCCGTGGCGGCACAGCCCCTGCCTCGCACCCGGAGCACAGGCAGGGGGCTCACCTCTGGATCCTTAGGCTGTTCTCCAAGAAGGCAATTTTTCTACCAGCACAGAAAACACCTGGCAGACAAAGGCACTCAGGACTCTGGTGGCGAAGGCCTAGAGAAGTGACGGTGAGGTGGGTAGAGCCAGCGCCTCCACTCCCCCCACGCCGACTAGCTGCAAAGCCTGTCTTGGGTGAGTTCCTGCATCTGTCTGAGCTCCAGAGTCTTCTCCTCATCTGTACATGAATATTATCTTTCTCCTAGAGTGCTTCATGAAAATTAGATGAGATGTTGTATGTGTGACAAGATGGGAAAACTATTTTAGTCTCAGTGTGCTGAAGCCTCAAGACATTAGACAGCACATTCCAAGGTGAGCTGTGACTCCAGGATGCAGGATTGAGGAAAGAAACTGCTTTCCCCCTTATCAGACCAGCTCTATTCCACAAAGGCAGACTGGGTAAGGAAAAGAGTGGGAGAGGAGATGAGGAATTTTGCAGTGAGCACTGGGCACAGTCCAAGTCCCAAATGCCTACTCCTAACTCCCCAAGAGGGATCTCAAAGCACTATGTCCCTGGAGCTTGGATGTCACCAAAGGCTGACGTCTGAATCATGCCTGAGAAACCTGAGCTGCAAGAGAGACAGGGTAGCCAGCTGGGGTGTAGGGGAGTGGTGGTTTTTGATTTGCTAGAGTAAAGGGGAGTTGAGCATTTCTTATAAGCAAGAAGTACACAATAGACAACCTGTGGGTTGTGTAGATCCTTGAAAAGAGGGCTTCCAGGAGAGTGGAAACTCTTCCACAGAAAGTAGCTAACAGCATCTGTTATGGCTCAACAGTGAACCCCCAAAATTCATGTGTTGAAGCTCTAATCCCCAGTACCTCAGAATGGGACTGTATTTGGAGATACGGCTTTAAGAAGCAATTAAGTTAAAAGGAGGCCATTAGGGTGTCTTTATAAGAAGAGGAGACTTGGACGCACAGAGAGACACACCAGAGAGGGAAAGTGGTGTGGGGGCAGAGTGAGAAGACGGCCATCTACAAGCCAAGGAGAAGCCTCAGAAGAAACCAGCCCCGCCAACACCTGGACCTTAGATGTCGGTCTCCAGAACGGGGAGAACATAACTTTCTGTTGTTTAAGATACCCAGTCTGTAGTGTTTGTTATGGCAGCCCTAGCAGACTGATCTAGAACTGCTCAGATTCTGGGGCACCAGGGAAAGAGTCATAGGCAGCCAGCTGCAAGGAACCAGCGGTTTAGAAATCTCCAAAGATGAGGAATGAGGGTGTTCTCTGAAGTATCTGCACAATTATACCAAGAGGTAAAGAATCAGGTGTAAACACCCACCAGGCCCAGCCCGAGCGATGCCAGCTCCCCACAGTATTAACCAGGTAAGGACGCCCTGCTCCTCTCTCTCCTCCTCCCCTCCACTGCTCACCCTGCCAGGCTTGGAATCCTCCAGCAGCCAGACGGAAGCTCCAGGTGGGAAGCAAGGAACTGGCCTCAGACCCTTTTCCCAGCTCCAGGCCCAGCTGGAGGAGAAAGACTCTGCTTGGAATGAAGGTTGAAGGGTTATCCCACACCTGGCCATATCAGTTACTGAACTGAGACAGTGTTTGGGGCTAGAAAGGCAGACGTACAAGACATGGACCTGCCCTAATCTTCATCCTGAGGCAAGGAAAGAGTGGGGCACCACAGAGAAAACTTAGGGGTGGTGACAGGCAAAAATAAAGTTGGCTTCCTGCATGTACTGCAAGAGTCCTGTTTATTTAACATACATCCTTCCTACATATGTGGCAGCTTAGCCCAGTCTCTGGCCAAGTAAGAGATGCCATTCACTGAGCAACTCTCGTCATTCTCAATTCCTTTCCCCACTGAGCAATTCCATCCTCTTCAGACGAGGCGAAAGCTAATGACCACAGGCAAACCATTTAAGAGGAGCTCTGTGTTCCTCAAGCAGGAAGCTCCAGGACAGATGTTCTACAAAGCCAGGGACAGATACCACCCTCTGTACCACATGACCCAGAGTAGGAGACTAACTCCAAACCAGCCACAAGCTGGGCAGGCTTTAGAGTCACATAGCACTCCAGACACCTGAGTTCAAATCCTGCTTCTGCCACTTGACAGCTGTGTGACCCTAAACAAGTTACTTAAATTCTCTGTACTTCAATTTCTTCAGAGCTATAAAATGGAGGTAATAGACGTATCCATTCAATAGTGTTACTATGTTGAATAAATGAGAAAATAGATGCAAAACACTTAGCACATTGCCTGGCACAGGGCCAAGCATTCAATACACATAGTTTTCATGATACATCACTGCCTTTCAAAGTAAAAACTTGCAATAAGCTTGGTTATTGTAAAGAGCATCATACAAGAGGTATGGTGATGAAAAGCACATATTCTAGATTCTAGAACCAGACTGCCTGGGTTTGAATCAAGCGAGAATGTGAAGCAGAATGTGTGGGTGTCTGCTATGCAGTAAGCGCTTGCCGTACTACAGTGAGATGCACAGTGACATGTACACATATACAGTACGTATACTAAGAGCTTAATGATGACTGCTATTATTAAGGAAATGGTTACCTCCATAAACCCACATGGACCTGAAGTTTCCGTCACCCAAAGCCACCAGAGGCACTGGATGGGGGTCAGCCACGCAGAATGCTTCCCCAATTGGGAGGCTGCCGAACTTGACTGCAGTTGCTTTTGCTTATTTATTTGTTTACCAGCAGACATTGGCTCTCAAGCAAACAGGATGTCTTGAAAACAGAGACTCCCCCTCCTCAGGCTGGACCCTCGGCCATCACCTCCAGCCCACTGCTCCCCGCCGGGCAGCTCTCGGCCTCTCCTTTGTTACCTGGTCTGATTCCTTCCTCCAGGGCAGGTCCCACCTTGCAGAAGAGAGATGAGGAGGACAGCCTTCCAGCCTTCTAAGAAGGGGACATTTTGATGGGCCCAGCTCTCTCTGGGCTTGTTCTCCACTCAGTTCCCACTGACCTGGGGCCTGAGGACTGCCAGAGAAGCAGGCAGAAAAGATGAAAAGATGATACCCCCTGCAGGAAATTATTGTTTAGCTGATTCCAGAACTGAAAAAACAAGTATACCATTGGAGGAAAGAGAGTAAAGTGCCATTCAAAGCCATTGTTGCAGCCTCCTCTCTGTGTGCCGGGGAAACAAAGAGGCTCTGTGTGTGAGGACAATGCGGTGTGTTAGCCACTTCTGTGTTATTCCTGGAGATGGGAGGACAAGAAACGAGGCCACAGTGCCCTGCCAGGTTTGATGCACTCTGGACTTCACTCATCATAGCCACCAGGCCGTGCAGAGCTGAGAGAGGAGCTTTGGATTCCCAGCCCATGGTGTTCTTAATGGGAGACAGGGAACACCTCTCAGGAGGGACCGACAGGGAACGTGCTAGTCTTCCAGGAATGGCAAGTTGCCAAATGCACCTTTTCTCTTCTCTTACCAGCTCTCAGGAACTCACCACAAGTTAGTCTGAAAAGAATCACAGATATCATCTCTCAAGACACATATTACCATCTACTCCAACTCCAGGCTTTAACGAGAGGGCACCTGGCTGGGACCGATGGCCGGCCATGCAGCATGTTAGCAGCAGATGGTAAGGCCAGACGAATCATCATGTAGTAGCATCCAGGGGACCCCCATGATGGACCAGACACAATATGATGAGCCAGCTCCCCAAACGACCTCATTTGCTCTTGCCTTCAAATCCCCGCTCTGCCATTCATTACCCATGGATTGGGAGCACATTTTTTCTCTGAGCCTTAGTTTTCCCTCCTGTAAACTGGGATTATTCTTGGGTTACTGTGAGGATTAAATGAGTTAATTGAGGTGAAACTCTTAGAACAGTACTTGGCCCATAACAGTCACTTGAAAAGCATGAGTGGCAAATTAGAGGCCTGTGCTCAGACTCTTGAGGAGATGGTGGGGAGCTGGCTGGGAACCCGGGATCTCAAGTGCTTGCATTCAGCTTTGCTGTCTACTGTGGCCTGAGTTTACCCCATTAGGTCCCTGAAGGAAGCTGGACACCAACAAATACTCTCCGCAATATCAGGTGACACAAGTATGGAGAGGCCCACTGTGACGCAACAGAGAGTAGTGAGGACAGCGGGAGCTTAGAGAGCCCATGCCAGTGTTCAGGGGCAGCCAGGCTCAGCTCCAGCCAACCACTGCAAGGTGGAAAGGCGGAACAGCATGGCTAGGCCTATCAACTTTTAAAGAAAAGCCAGAAATATGGATTTTTATGTCACTTTTTCCAACTTTGGAACACTGTGTTAACTAAGACACTGCTAGTGCAAAGTGGGCCCCAAATCCCACAGCTTGTGAGGCCCAAGGTGGACATGGACAGCATTTCTAAGCCAGCACATGCCTGTCATTTTCAAGTCTTCCATCCCTCGTTTGCCTGCAGTCTGCTGGTTCGAGCTGATCAGGCCATTTCAAACCATTCCTTGACTTAGACTAGGTAGCATAAGATCAGAAAGAGGAAGCAGCCCCTACTCCCTGGACACCCACCTTCATCTCAGTCCATGAAATTGGGGTGAGGAAAAGGGAAACTGGGAAAATGAGGGGGGTGTGCCTAAAGGACCAGAGGCCCCTTAGCCCCTCCACCTCCTGCAAGTGTTCCCCAAATAAAGAAAGCAGCCGGGACTGACCACAGGCAGACTCAGGGCTGGAGCCCCATAATGTCCATCACCTCAAATAAGCATAAGTAGTGTAAGTGACAAAATGTGCCGGCCATGCAAATGCAACTGCAACACAAGATTGCTCATAATGTGACCCTGTTTCCCGCCCACCAGGATGGCTATATGAGAGACAGACAATCACAGGTTTCGGGGAGGATGTGAAGAAACGGGAACCGTCATACGTTGCTGATGGGCATAAAAATGATGCGACTACTCTGGGAAACAGTCTGGCAGATCTTCAGGAAGTTAAACACAAGAGTTACCATATATGACCCAGCAATTTCACTCCTGGGTAGGTACGCCAAGAGAAATGAAGACACAAAGCTACACAAAAGTTTGTTCAAGAGTGTTCATAGCAGCATTACTCATAATAGTTTAAAGGGGGAAATGACCTGAATGTCCATCAGCTGATGAGTAGATAAACAAGATGGGGTTTATCTATACAATGGAAATTATTTAGCAAATGGAAAGGAAAGAAGTACTGATACACGCTACAACACGGATGACAACATTAGGCTAAGTGGAAGAAACTAATAAAATGCCCATATATTATGATTCCATTTACATGAAACGTGCAGAATAGGCAGATCGCCAGAGACAGAAAGGAGATGAATGGCTGCCTAGGGCTGGGGATGATGAAGAGGGCTGGGAGGGTGATGGCTAAAGGGTCTGGTGTGGCGAGTATGTCCTAAAATTGGCTGTGGTGATGGTTACACAACATTGTGAATATACCAACATTCACTGAACTGTACACTTGAAGTGGATAAATTATATATATAAATTATACCTTAATAAAGCTACTACTAAAAAAAAACCCTAAAGCTAATATTGTTGCCCTTAAATCACCTTTTATTTAAAAATTCTGCATCCATATCACTCTCTTCACATCAGCCCCCATGGAGAAGACAGAACAAGAGCTCCTCAAATGCCCAGGGCTCAAACCAGGGTGACCAACTAGCTTGGTTTGCCCAGGACAATCCTAGTGTTAGCACTCAGGTCCTGTGCACCAGGAAATCCCTCAGTCCTATGCAAACTGAAATGGTTTAGCACCCTAATACCAACATTTTCCCCGTAACACAGAAAGCTCTGCTCTTCAGTGCTGCCAGTGGCTAGAACGGAGTCTCCATATAAATAAGCCTTCACCATTTGGGGTATACATCATCCTTGAGCTCCCCCTAATAGTCAAAAAGTATTTTTGCTATTGTTCCCATTTTATAGACAAGGAAAAAGGTTCAGAGAGAAGTAACTTTCCAGAAGTCCATAGGAGCCAGGAATTGAACATGAGTCTTCTTCCAAAGCCCGAGGTATCCCTTCCACTCATTATTTTGTCTCTCACCATACCACTGCTTGACTGTCCAGGAACACCCTTAGAGTGTTCTTGCCCCCTGGGGAAGGTAGTCAGACATCCAGACGGAAGAAGCATGACTTTTCAGCCATGGAAAGACAAGGAGACATGTACAGCTTTGTGGTTAACAGCACAGACTCTGGAGCTGGACTGCTCAAGTTTGAATCTGGGATCTGACACTACTTAGCTTGTAGACAAGTTACTTAACTTCTCCGTGCCTCAGTTTCCCCATATGTAAAATGGGGGAAATAATAGTACTCTGTGTGTGTGTGTGTGTGTGTGTGTGTGTATCATAAAGGATTGTTATATTGTTATGGGAAGTAGCTAAGTGTGAGAGGCTTAGAATGGAGAGCCTGGCACATTGCAAGTTTATTAAATAAATGAAAGTAAGCACAGATTCATATATCCAGAATTGGAAAGAAATCAGATTAGGCCTAACAAAAATCAGGTAATAAGACCAAATCATAAAAACAAATTCTGTTCTGTTCCTTCCTATGAAAATATTTATTGTTTAGGAATTGCTGCTAGAAGCTCTCCAGACGAGAGACACACCTTCAAGTGCAATATGGTAGAGGCGATCTGGGCAGCCCTACCAAAATGGGACGACGTGGTGCAGGGCCACAGGCCTTCCTTACAAGGCACTTGCTGGAGCCCAGGGGATCCCCTCATAACGTACCTGACCCCAGAGCAAGGAGAGCTGGGTACCCGCCCACCAGGGCAATGCCTAGCACTCACCTGTGCCCTTTGAGGTAGGTATGATCAACGTCATTTTACACATGTGGAAACTGAGGCTCAGAGTTCAAAAATGTGTTCAAATTATAGTTAGTAACATGCAGGGTTGGGATTCAAATTTAGATCGTATTCTGAAACCTCTATGTTTTATCGACTCCATGTATTAGTTATTATTGCTGTGTACCAAATGACCTAAAACCTTGGCAGTTTTAAAAAATATTTATAATCATACAGCTTTTGAAGGCAGAAATCCAGGAGTAGCCTGGCTGGGTGTTCCAGCTCAGAATCTCTCACGAGGTCGTAGTTAAGATGTTGGCCAAAGCTACTGTTATCTTAAGGCTCTACATTTTGATTCCAAGCCGCCAGGTATGCTAATCACTCCTGAACAGGTATGTTTTCCCAAGGCGCTTGTCAAACCTGCAGGGGCATTCTCCAAATTAGCCAGCCAATCCATATGGTTAGGGAAAATCAGCAGGTTCCCCCAACCTGGTAGGTAGACAAGCCAAAGTCCTCCCTTGAAAGCCACCCCGCGCTCGCGTCCACTAAACCCAGCTGTCCTGGATTCCCCGGGCTGCGCCGCACTAGGGCCGCGACCCACAGAGCAGCGGCCCATCCCGCAGCGCCAGAACCCCGGCAGCGGCCGCCACCCGAAAGGACCACAGCCCCCGGCACGCCCCGCGGCGCCGGCCGAGCCACGTGACGGCGCCTCTCCAGGTCACGCGGTCACGTGACTCGGGGAAGATGGCCGCGGTGGCTGCCGAGAGCTTCGCTGCGCTCCAGAGCCTGCTGAAGGTAAATTAGAGGGTTGGGGGCAGCGTCAGGCGGGCCTGTGGCCCAGGACTTTGGATGGAGCAGGAATTGGGAATAAATGGACCCTGATTAGAGTGACGACTATGCCACTACCTCTCTGTGTGACCCCGGGCAAGTCGTTTTGCCTTTCCGAGCTTTCTGAAAGCAGGAACAAAATGAAGTTCGCCTTAACAAAATAGTGAGGAAACACGGACAAGGGACGTGAAGGCGTACAAATGTACCCTACTAATGGTCTCTGGGGCCGGCTTTTGGGATTGGTGTATTGGGGTGATGATTGCTGGAGCCCCGTTGCCAGCACCCCGTTTCATCCCGCAGCCCCTCCGCGCTCCGTGGTTGATATATTCTTTCCTCGGCGAGCGCCCAGACCTCTGCTGGGAAATAACGCGTTCTGTGTTCCCCCGAGTTCCGGCTTTAACGGACTTGCTTTGACGTGTGTAAGGGCCAGAACGCTCTCTTGACAGTCATTTGAAAGAGTGTCAGGTTGAAAGGGAGGTACTTCATAGGGCTTTATAAGGACCAAATAAAATGATGGAGTTTAACGAATGACTTCCCCTGTAGGAGATGGGACGGCTCTATCTTCCTTCCTAGAACTTGTCACAAGCTGACATTGTGAGCTATTTGTCTGTTGTTTTCCTTACAAGAATGTAAGATCCACGAGGGACCGCTTTTTATCCATAATTTTGTTTGGTTCTTAACAAAACCCTATGAAGTACCTCCCTTTCAGTCTCACACTCTTTCAAATATTTGTTAAAGAGATTGTTTTGGCCCTTACACATGTCAAAACAAATCAGGTTGATTCCTTCTGAGGGCTGTGAGGGCACCTTGTTCCATGCCTCTCTCCTGGCTTCTGCTGGGTTTTGACAATACTTAGTGTACCTTGGCTTGTTGATCTCTGCATTCACCTGCACGTGGCATTCTCCCTGTTTGCATCTCTGTGTCTAAATTTCCTCTTTTAATAAGGACACCAGTCATATTGGAATAGGGTCCACTCTATGACCTCATCTTAGCTAGTTACATCTGCAACCATCTTATTTCTAAATGAGGTCACGTTTTGAGGTACTGGGGGCTTAGGACTTCAATATATGAATTTTAGTAGGACACAATTCAGCCCATAACAGGAGCTTTTGCAGAGCAAATTTTTAATTTTTCTGAGGTACAGTTTATCAAAAATTATGTCCTTTTGTGAATTGTTTTTGGTCTTAAGTCTAAGAACTCTTTGCTAAATAGAGCTACAAATTTTCAATTTTTTTCTGTAAGTTATAGTTTTACATTTACATTTTATTTTGTGTTTAAGTCCATCATTGATTTTGAGTTAATTTTGTATAAGGTGTGTGAGAGACAGTTTGAGATTTTTGTCTTTTTCTTCTTGCCTATGAATGTCCAATTGTTCAGAAAGCTGTCTTTCCTCTATTGAATTGCTTCTGCAACTTTGTGAAGAATCAGTGGGTCGTGTTTGTGTGAGTCTATTTCAAGGTTCTCTATTTTGTTCCAATGATCTATTTGTTTATCCTTCTGATAACACAGTTTTGATTGCCATAGCTATATAATCTTGAAATAAGATAGACTGATTCCTCCTTCTTCATTCTTTATCAAAATTGTTTTAGCTAGCTTAGTTCCTTTACTTTCCTATATAAATTTTAAAATGATCTTGGCTATATGTAAAAAAAACTTGCTAAGATTTTGATAGGAATTGCATTAAACGTGTATATCAATTAGGGAATAATTGACATCTTTAGTGAATCTTGTAATCATGATCATGGTATGTCTACCTATTTATTCTTTGATTTCCTTCACGTGTGTTGTGTGTAATTTTCAGCACACAAGTCCTGTTCATGTTTTGTTAGATTTATATCTAAGTATTTCTCTTTTTGAACAATTGCAAAT
Organism: Smutsia gigantea; assembly: GCA_032199065.1. Classification (NCBI taxonomy): domain Eukaryota; kingdom Metazoa; phylum Chordata; class Mammalia; order Pholidota; family Manidae; genus Smutsia; species Smutsia gigantea. The sequence goes on along the minus strand of JAVSCE010005805.1, from coordinate 117,930 downwards.
GATACTGTATTTTCAGTTTGTGTCCACATGTTCATTGCTAGTATGTAGAAATACAACTGATTTTTTATATGTGTATTTCGTATCTGCAAACTTACTGAAGTCATTTCTCTGTAGTTTTTCTGTACATTCTTTGAGACTTTCTGTGTACATGATCATATTATCTGCAAATAGGGACACTTTTATTTCATCCTTCCTGATTGGCATACCCCTTTCTTCTCCCTTCCCTCCCTATCTTCTTCCTTCCTTCCTTTTTTGGGGGGTGTTGGGGGGGCAGGGAGGCCTTACTGCAGTGGCTAGAATCTTCAGCACTGTGTTGTATGAGAGTGTAATGTTATCTGCAGGTGTTTTTTTATTTGTTTGTTTTTGTATATGCTCTATGTCAGGTTATGGAAGGTCCCAGCTATTCCTAAATTTATGGAAAGTTCACTGGGATTACATAGGTTTTCAAATACTGAACCAGCCTTGCATTGCTGGAATAAATAAACATCTGGTTATAGTAATAATTCTTTTATATATTGCTGAATTCTATTTACTAATATTTTGTTAAGAACTTTTACATTATTTTTGTGAGGGTTATTTGTACTTGTTTTGGTTTTTTTTTAATATAGTCTTTGTCTCATTTTGGTATCAGGGAATAATACTAGCTTTATGAAGTAGTAAATACTACGTTTATGAATTGGGAAGTGTTCCTTCCTTTACTGTTTTCTAGAAAAGATTGTGTAGAATTACTTAATTCTTTCTTTAAATGTTAGAATTCTCTAGTGATACCATCTGGGCCTGGAGATTACTTTTTGGAAAGTTTAAAAATTACAGTTCAATTTTCTTAATAGTTATAGAGCTATTTAAATTATGAATTTCATATTGGGAGAATTGTGGTAGTTTGGGTTTTTTTGAGGAATTGATCCATTTTGTTTAGGCTGTCAAATTTATGTATAGCGTTGTTTGTAGTTTTCCCTTATTTTCCTTTTGAAATCTGCAGGGTCTGTAGTGATTATGCCATTTCATTCCTGATATTGGTCATTTGTGTCTCCTGTCTTTTTAACTTTGCCAGTCTTGCTAAAGGATTGTCAGTTTTTTTGATAGTTTCAAAGAAGCAGCTCTTTGTGCCATTGATTGCTCTTTTTTCTCTTTTCAGTTTCATTGGTTTGCTCCTAGGTTCTTGAGGTGGGAGCTTAATATTATTGATTTGAGACTTTTCCTCTTTTCTAATGTATGCATTTAATGCTATACATCTTTCTCTCAACACTCTTGGCTGTGTCTCAGAAATTTTAGTGTGTTTTTTTTCATTTTCATTCATTCAGTGTAATTTTTTTAATTTCCCTTGAGACTTCCTCTTTGATCTATAGATTTATTTGGAAGTGTGTTCAGTTTCCAAGTGTATGGACATTTTCTTGTCATCTTTCTGTACTGATTTCTAGTTTGATTCCATTGTCACTAAGAGCGCATTCTGTATGATTTCAGTTCTTTTAAATTTGTTGAGGTTTGTTTTGTGGCTCATAATATGATCTGTCTTAGTATATGTTCATTGGGCACTTGGAAAGAATGTGTATTCTGTTGCTCCTGGGTAATATTCCATAATGTCAATTAGATTGATTGATGGTGGTGTTGAGTGTCTTGTCCTACTGAATATCTCTAGTCGCTGCATCAATTGTTGAAAGAAGGGTTTTAAAGTCTCCAACAATACTTGTTGATTTGTCAATTTCTCCCTTCAGTTCTGTCTGGTTTTGCTTCATATACTCTCTTGCTGGGTATATACACATTTATGATGTCTTCTTGGTAGATGGAAACTTTTATATTTACACAGTGTCCCTCTCTGTAATTTTCTTTGCTGTGAAATTTGCTTTATCTGATATTACTATAGCCACCCCTCCTTTCCTTTGATTAATGAAAACATGCTTTTAGTTTTAACCTGTCTCTATCATTATATTTGAATGGAGTGTCTTATAGACAGCCTTTAACTGAGTCATATTTTTTAATACACTGACAATTTCCATCTTTTAATTGACATATTTAGACCTTTTATAATTATCGTAATTATATGTTAGAGATTAAGTGTTCCTTTTTTATTTTAGTTATTTTCTTTTTATGTCTGTTTCTTTATTTTGTTGTTTGTTTTTATTTTTTTCTGCCTTCCTATGAGCCATATGAACATTTTTGTTACTCTGTTTTGATTTATCTGCATTTTTAAAATACATTTCCTTAAGCCAGGTGAAAAAGACAGACAGCATGTGATTTTATTTCTTTGTGGAATATAAAAACAAAAACAAAGTGAACAAAAGAGCAGTAGATTCAGAGACACTGAGAAGTGACTGGTGGTTACCATGGGGGAGGGGCTGGGGTGGGTGGGTGAGGTGTGTCCAGGGGTTAAAAGGGCACAAAAGTTTTCCATCATAATGTATGTTGGTCACAGGGATGGTAGTATAGCATGGAGAATATAGCCAGTAATTCTGTAACATCTTCCTATGCTGACAGATAGCAACTGCACTAGTGGCGGGTGAGGATATAATAATGTGTGTAACTGTTGAACCACTGTGCTGTATACTTGAAACCATTGTAAGATTGTATATCAGTGATACTTCAGTAAAAATAAAATAAATAAAATGCATTTCTTTTTATAATCTTTGTAGTGATTGTTCTAGTTATTAAATTTACGTATAAATAACATCACAATCTATCACTGGCATAATTTTACTAAAGTGAAGTGCAGAAATCTCAGCTCCCTTTATATCCCTTCCCTAATCGATAATTGTCTTAAGTATTTCCTTTACATTTAGAGCTGTAATGGACAGTGGTTTAATTTTTGCTTCACCTTTGAAACAATTTAAAAACTCAAGAGGAGAAGGAAAGCATATTGTATTTATCCATGTGTGTGTTTGTCATGTTCTGTCCTTCTTTCTCAAGTTCCAAAGTTCCTTTTTTGTTCCTTTCTGTTAATCCGACTTGTAACCACTCTTTTAAGATAGGTCTTGTGACACATTTTTCTCATTTTTCCTTCATCTGAGAAGGTCTTGATTTCCTCTTTATTCCTGAAGAATATTTTTGCTGGGTGTAGAATTCCAGGTTGACAGTTCTTTCCTTTCAGCATCAGAAAATATTGTGCCACTTCCTTCTTGACTTCATGGTTTCTGATGTTAAATCTGCTATCATTCTAGTTGTTTTGCCCTCATATAAGGTATTGTTTCTCTCTCACTGCTTTCATGATTTTTTTCTTTGTCTTTAGAGAAGCTTAATTATAATGTGTCTTGGCATGGATTTCTTTAGATTTATCCTGTTTAGGATTTCCTTAGGGTCTTGTGCACATACAGTTATTGTCCGGATAAACTTGGAAAGGATTTAGCCATTATTTCTTTGAGTGCTTTTTCATTTATGGCCTCTTCTATCATCTCCTAGGATTTAATGCCATGAATTACATTTTTAGATTTGATTTTTTGTTACATTCCTATAGATCCCTGAGGCTCAGCATTATTTTTATTCTGTTTTCTCTGTTGTTCATATTGGGTAATTTCTAATGTCTTGTCTTCTAGTTCACTGATTCTTTCCTCTACCCCTTCCATTGTGATACTGAGCCTATCTACCAACTTTTTATTTTGGTTACTGTATTTTTCAGTGCTAAAATTTCCATTTTGTTCTTCTTTGTGTCTTCTATTTCTTTGCTGAGACCTTTGATTTGTTTGTTTGTTTGTTTTAAGCATGTTTGTGATTACCCGTTGAGGCATTTTTGTCATTGCTTTAAAATCTTAGGTGATTTTAATACCTGTCATCTTGATGTTGGCATCTAAAGATTGTCTTTTTTAATTCTGTTTGAGATCTTACTGGTTTTTGGTATGAGGGAATATTGGACACGTGAAACCTGGACATTTTCATATTATATTTTGAGACTGGATCTTATTTAAATCCTGTGTTTTAGCTAGCATTCTCTAACACTGGTCAGAGGATAGAAGAGGTCACTGCTCATTACTACCAAATGAAAATAAAAGTCCAGGTTCTGCACTTGGCTCTTGTTGACACCCAGAAATGGGCATTCCTTGTTACTTCCGGGCAAGAGTGGAAGTTCTGGCTCCATGTAGTTTCCATGAATAACCACAGGGTGGTGGGGTTTGTGACCAGCTGGTAGAGATGGAGGTCCCTTCTCTGATCCCACCTTGGTGGGGGTGTTGGGATGCCTTATTACAGCCTCACAAGGGTGGAACCCTGTGCTCCCCACTCAGCTTTTGCTGACACAGGTGGGAGTGGGGCCACAGTTTTTTTCTATGGTGTTTGACTGGCGTAAGCAGTGATGGTCTGGAAGTTTTTGGTCTTGCTAAAGCTGCGCCTTCCTCGTTCCGTTGGCTAAAGAGAGCCCATATTTGTCAGAGGGTTCTGTCTTGTGTTTGATTGGCAGGCATTGGCACTCTGGGTTGCCTTCTTCATCAGCTCAAAGTCTGGGATATATGAACAAAAAGGAGACCAGAGAGCTCACCGCTGTGTCCTTCCTTGGTCATGAGGTCCACGCAGATCCTCTTCTCTCCTCATTGCAGAGTTGTTTCACATTTGTTTTCTATTTAGTGCCCAGAAGCTTTAATTGTGCTTAGTGAAATGTTCTATCTACTCCATCTTCCCAGAAACGGAAGTGTCCAACAACGTACCTTAAAATCATGAGTTTCAAAGTTGTCACACCATGACTGAGACAATGTTAGGTTCTAAAACATGTATTTTCAGAGTCTGTTTTTGTCTTCTTCCATCTGTGAATTCATAGGCCTCCTCGAAAGATGTTGTCAGACAGCTGTGCCAGGAAAGCTTTTCCAGCTCAGCCCTTGGCTCAGAAAAACTCTTGGACCTGACGTGCTGCAGCTTGTCCGTGACCCGGGAGGAGGCGGAGCAAGTGAGTGTGGGCGGGCGTGGCTTCCTCGGCTCAGCGGCCTCTTTCTTGGCTTCCCTGGTCATGACCACGTCCAGAGAAAGTTTTCCCCCATTGTCTGCTGACATTACAGGAGACTTTAAAATAATTTTTTCTTTAATGTTAGTGAACTTCAAAGTTACTGTCTGGGAACCATCACTTCCTTATGACAAATGAGGCATGGTTTGGAGAACTATACCCTGAATCACAGCTCCTGACCATTTCCTTTTTAGACTTGGTCCCTGGACAGTGTGGATAAAATCCAACCTTTTTGTGATTCTTTCTTTCCCAACCTATGAATTGGCATTGCTGTTAAATTGTCAGCTGGATAGCTTAGGTGGGCATTTCAGGGGTCACTGGGCAGAAGCTCTGAGGCCTGAGTATGATTAGGGAGGACGTGCCGCTGGACTTTGACCTGTTCTCAGCTGTGGCCAGGAGGAAGCGTGTCTCAGCTTATACAACACTCATAGCCTTTTCTTTTTAGGGAAAACGTGTCTAAAACAGGAGCTCATCCAAACAGGCTTATGTTACTGTTATTTTAATTGGGAGCTTCATTCACTAAAGTCAGCAGTAGAACAGTGAAAGGCAGAAGCAGCTTATGGAAGTGAGTTGGAAACTTAAGTCTAGGTTCCCCAAAAGTAGATCCTGACGTAGAAACTTGACTGCAAATGGTTATTTGGGAGGTGTTCCTAGGAAGCACAAAGTGGGGAAAATCAAACAGAGAAGAGAGAGGAGCCAGTGAGAAGATATGTTAATGAGCGGTTACTGCTGTAGGCGACTGGGGGATCCCATGAACCACATGGAGCACGTTCCAGAATTGTCACCCAGGAGGGCGGGGAGGTTGGGGCATTTATCCACTAACTCCCACCCCTTATTGGTGGAGGGTTAACGTCCCTCAGCTCTGGGTTGTGCCTCTCTGCAGCTGAGCGACCTCCCATGGCCTCACGAAAAGCCCTAAAGCAAACAAAGTCACCTCTGGAGAGTCTTCTTCGAATCAGCTAAACACTTTTATATTCACAAGACGACCCTAGGCCACACTGGGCTACAGATGCCCTTGGAAGGACACAGCGTGGGGCACAGCATCCTGGTAGGGCAGCGCCAGCCCTCCTCTCCCGGGGGTGAGTCCCTACAGCGGGCTTGGAGCTGTTGTTCTCTGTCTTCCCGGGTAACGGCCTCCGGGCAAGGACATGAAACTCTTACCACCTTGGATCAAACACCCAAACCCCGCAGAAGCCACTCGCTCTGGTAGCTTCAGGTGCTGGCAAGGAGGGTGCAGCCACGCTCAGGGGAGCCCAAAGCCTGGCCCCGTGCTGACCCAGCCCTCCCAGGCCGGAGGCAGCGGACCACTGCCCTGTTGCCTAGTAACTCAGCTGACTTGCCACTCCTCTCACAGTGCCTGGAGAACAGGCTAGAATGTTAACGGAAGGTCAGATTCTGTGCAGGAGGAAAAGGACTTACTAACCCTTTGTCCGTGAACAGAGACTGTCTGGCAGGTCGACAGCTTCCTGTGAAAGGCAGCCACATCTGTGTGCTAGAACAGCAGGCGAACTTTGAGGCGGGCTGAGGCATGTGGCATCGCCCTCTGCAGCAAAGGCCTCAGGGTGCCGGGGACTCAGCTCGAGTGACTGGGGCCGAGTTCGGCAGGCCCTCTTCCTAACAGTAGGGGCTCAGAGCCCTGCCCCCGGCCCCGGCCCCACTTCTCACTGCCCAGGGCTCCCCGTCTGTCCTGCAGCTGCTCCAGGCTCTGCACCGCCTCACCAGGCTGGTGGTGTTCCGGGACCTGTCCTCTGCGGAGGCCATTCTGGCTCTCTTCCCTGGAAATTTCCACCAGAACCTCAAAAACCTGCTGACAAAAATCATCCTGGAACACATGTAAGTGTTCATTTCTTGAAACAGCCTTGTAATCTTTATATTTTGCATTCTTGTTCTAGAAATAGTATGTTCATTCTTGAAAAGCAAACACAGGTATGTAAAAAAGGAGAAAACCACTATTCTACCACCCAGAGGGTTAGCAGTATTAATTACTTAGTGGGAAGCCTTTTAACTTCGGTGTTTTTTTGTTTTTAACACAGTTGGATAATGCCATTTTATAACTTGTTTGTTTTTAATTGACAGTATTTATATTAATAATATTTCAAGTAATAAATATTTACCTTCAATATCATTTTTAATGTCTAAATATATTCCATTATATGAAGAAATGCATAATTTCATTATATAGGGTTGGATATTCAGGTTATTTGCAGTTTCTGCTTCAGTGAACAATTTGTCATGGAAGCTGTTCACTTGCTTAATTACTTCCTTACTTGGTTAAAGGTGATATTGAAGTTTTGGTTTTATATTGTCAAGTTGACCTTCAGAAAGATTACAGCACCTATTTCCCACCAGTAGGAAAGGAGCATGCTAGTCTCCCCACACCTTCATCAATACTGAGGGGATTTTTTTTTCCCCCATGTTTTTCCAGTTTCACAAAGGGCAAATGGTATTTCCTTTCAATTTATATATCTTTGATAGTTGTGATGTTAAATACCATTTTCAACAACATATTTATTGGTCATTTTTATTTCTTTTGTGACTTGTGTGTTTTCTGGCTGGCAAATCCTTTTAGATACTTAAAATTTAAGCAGAACTGATTAATTCCTGGTTAGCAACAAGCTGGAACAGACCTCTCTGGTAGTAATAACAGATCATGCTTACCTACCAGTGGTTGTTAGTTATTTAGAAACTTTCATGTGAGCACATTTTCTTCTGACTCTTTTTGGCATCTCACTGTGATGCTATTTGCCATAGCACTAGACAGGCCTGTTTGGATGTGTTCTGCATAAGATACAATACTTTTCTGTAGTAGATGGTCAATAAAAAGAGAACTGGTTGACCTTTTCTCTGTTTTGTCTTTGGGAACAGTGGCGCAGTAAGTTTACAATGCATTAAGCCTTCTCTTTTTTTTCCTTTGATGAAACTACTAACAGCACTTACAACCTTAACATCGCTGACCTTGGTAAAGAAAAAACTGCTTCTTGGAGGGAGGTGTGTCTATGGTCCTTTCCTGTCAGAGTGCTTACATTTGGAAGATGGCAGAAGAGGCCCATGGGCCTCTCTCATTACCAGAAGACTCAATTCTCATCTCTTTTCCATTATTTTTCCTCATGTTTCACTGATAAACAGATCCACTTGGAGAACTGAGGCCCAAGCAAACCAAAGTGAGTACCCATAAACCTGCCTCTTCCTCCTTGCCTCTCCTTCCCAGCCTCGGCTCTAAATCTGCCAGGCGGCCAGAGTGTTCAACCGCAACTCAAAGTGAGTTGACCTGATCCCAAGCCAAACAGCATGTGTTGTGTCTTTCTTTTTGATTCCATTTAAAAATATTTTTATCATAAACTTAATGTAATATAGTTGTTTAAAACAATCACACAGAAATATCCAAAGCAGAAAGTTAAGTACTTAAAATAATTATATTTCCATTAGGAAAAAATTTAACCATAATTGAAATTATTTTGAAAAATTGAACAAAAGTGGGTATTTAATAAATGGCCACTAAACTTACCCTGAACCAGTCATAGTGCCAAAGAACTCTACCTGCATTAACTCATTTAGTCCTCCCAACAGTCCTGTGGGCTAGGCTAAGATTATCTCCATTTTACAGATGAGGAAACAGGTTCAGAGGTCAGACAAGTGGTAGAACCTGTATTCAAGCCAGCTCTTGTGCCCCAAACAAAAGCTCCTTCCTCTGTTGTTGAAGCTACACATTCCTAAGACTCAAGCCCCATCTTCTTAAGATGAGGCACCTCTACCTTGTGTCATTTCTCATTTTGTCCTGCTGTCTGGAGGGTTGTGTGTTCAGGCAGAGGCCTGGAGATGCATCCCGCCACGAGTCAGTCCTAAGTACTGGTGGCCTGGAACAGTGGTAAGTAAGGCCCGTGACTTGCTGTGGGGTCGTGGGCCCTGTCTGTCTGTCTGCCTCCCTCAGAGAGTTGCTGTGTGGATAAAATGTATTACTCATGTGCAGAACTTAGAGCGGCCTGCTTAGAGTAAAAGCTTGCTATGTGCGGCTGGCAGGAGCTGTAAGCTGGGCTTTCTCTTCCACAGTCTCTCTGCCGCGCCTGGTTGACCTGGACTGGAGAGTGGATATCAGAACCTCCTCAGACAGCATCAGCCGCATGGCCGTCCCCACCTGCCTGCTCCAGATGAAGGTACAGCCACTGTCATGCCCTCTGGAAGGAAGAAGGGACAGCGGTAGCTTGTCACCTCTGTGGGCCATTGAAAATACCAGACTTCAAAGTTTTGGGATCTCTAACCCCATAAATCGAAAAAGTTTAGCATCCCCACAAAAGTGTTGTTTATTTACAAAGTATATATACATTACTGTATTAGCCTATTATAGACATAATAAAACATTACTAAAAGTAGAAATTTGAAATAAGACAAATACAAAACATCAATTTTTAAAATAGTTGACTGGTCTCTACAGGTTACCTTATACACTTACAGGAAAGTTCAGCTTTAACAGTAGGAGCATGCATTCAGATTCCAAATTGCGATCTTGATAATTCTGGTACTTTTAGCGAAGTGCTTCTCCAGTGCGATCGGGCCGCCACTGCGCGTCATGCGGCCGATCGAGAGCTCCTGTTGCCAGGCAGAGGGGTGTCAGTTCTTCCTTGTCCCATGCTTTTGCCTCACTGCTGTTATCTTCACCTGAACAGTTCTTTTCAGGAATCTTTTTGAGCCACATACCCATTTTAGGGTCCATTTAGTTAAAACTAAGTAACATAAGCTGTATTTACTTAAGCTGACAACCAGAAACTCAACACCTCTAAGAAAATGAAAAATGGTGCTTCTAACACCCAAGTTTAAAAATATTAATAAACCTTACTTTTTTTTAAAGATACAAATAACTGTAACTAGAAGTTGTAATATTTCTCTCACATCCGAGTGGATGCTTACGTACCCCTAGAGCCCGCTGTAAAGCACCAGTATGGACCGTGTGGTGTCATCTCACTGGAACGCTGAGAGTCAGGGGTTGGCCTGAGTGAGCCTCAGCTTCTCTGATGCCTGCTCTGGTCCGTCGTGGCAAAGAGCAACTGACCCAAGCCTCTGAGACAGTCCTTGCCTCTCCCCGTTTGCTAAGTGGATCCAGGACTCAGACTGTGGCTCCGAGCAAAGGGCTTTTCTCAGAGGGGCAACAGAAGGGGGTAGGGCTCGTGCATCCGGGGCTCACCTACAGGCTGATGGGGAGAGAGGCAGCTGTGACTTTTGGGCGTGTTCTTTTTTCAGATCCAGGAAGATCCCAGTCTGTGTGGAGACAGACCCTCCATCTCAGCTGTCACCATGGAGCTCAGTAAGGAAACTCTGGACACCATGCTAGATGGGCTGGGCCGCATCCGAGACCAGCTTTCCGCCGTGGCCAACAAATGACGCAGCCGGCTGCCTGCCCCGCTGCTGGGCCCAGCGGCTCGGCCGCCGTGGAGCCCCTGCCTGCAGGCAGACCGCCCTGGTGGCCGCAGCCGCCGGCGGGAGGGTCAGCGGAGATGGAGATGGGGCCGCCATCCAGAAGGCACAGCTGGACTGAGAGGAGCCGCCATGACCCACGGTTGTTCTCCCTGCTCACTGTCCTCTCCTTCTGAAGCTGCTGAGCAGAAGCTTCGTCATTGTGATCCTCTGTGTCTGACCCCATTGCCGCTGTAGCAGTGTGGCATTTGCTTCATCAGCTGACTCCTCGTGGCTGATTGGAAAAACTCCACCCTACATTGTGGAGCTCGTCTAACAAGTTCCTTTGCAGCATGAGTTCCGAGTAGTTCATTTCCAGCCCTGGAACCCCAGAGGGAGTCGGGTGGGTGCCGCCAGCAGTGCCCCCTCCCTGTCCGGAAGCAGGCCGATGCCGCCTAGCAGGGCCACCGCAGTGTCCTAAGTCCAGAGCCCTCCGGCCCCCTCAGGGAATCTGAAGGGGAAGCTGGTCCCCTTTTCCAGGAAGTCAGAAGCCCCTTCCTTGATAAAATACAGCCACTCCAGGGTGAAGAAGTAGGAATCACTGGAAATAAGCAACAGTTCTAAACGCTTGATGATTCTGGTTGTGCGTCCTGTAGCTTCTGTCCTTAGCCCAAGCTGTCAGGGGCTTAGGCCAGTGCTGCCCCTCGTTTGTGAGGATGACCCCCACGGCCTCCTGCCCAGCTGTCCATGAGCAAGGAGGGGTCTGAGAGCAGGCATATGACCCTCACCACCTTCCACGTGTTTGTGTGTCACATAGAGCAAAAAGGAGGAAGCATGACCGTCAGTAGGTGCCTGTTGACGAGAGCTGTGCTGGAGCGCTCCTCAGAGCTTCCCCCGCTGGGGTCGTCCCTGTCGCATGCCCAGCTTATCGTAGGGACTCGATGTGTAAGGCCTCCCCCCCCCACCGCGCCGCCCCTGCCGATATCCACATGGCACCCCAGCAGCAACCTGCTCTCCAAATGCCTTGTTTGGGTTGCCTCTCGGGGGGTTTAGGCAGATGGGGTGGGGGAGATGGAAGATGCAGAAGCTTGGGTGAAGAGGATGACGGCCAGGGGTTGGCCGGCTGGCTGCTCAGTGGTAAGGTGTTTGACTTCTAAGCCTCAATCCTTGCCAGCTCCCCCCTCTTTTTTTAATGAAACAGGGATATTAATAGTACCTACTCTGTAGGGCTTTTGTGAATAGTACATGATAATCATACTTAAAAGCACTTAGCACTGTTAGGGCAAATAGGAAGGGCTTGATAATGTTACTTCAATATTATTAAGGGGCTATTTTAATACTACTAAGGGGAAAGAAAGCAGAAAGCTGCATTCCATGTTTACTCTCCTCTAAGAGGGTTTGTGTGACAGTGGATGTTAGCATCCACCCTTTATCCACAAGGAAATCAGCTCGCTGAGGTTAAGTCCCTGCTGGTAAGTGGCTTCATTAGGACTAGGGCACAAATGTCTCTAGCTTTCTCTCTACCGCTGAGGAATCAGCAAGGGGTGTGGAGTCTGTGACTTCAGCTCTATTTGGGAAATACTGGAACTGAAGTGGAGTTAAGAAAATTTACTCATGAGACCCCAGGAGAGTCAAGAAAAAAAATCCCAAGCTCGCCTTTGCTCTTTCGGGGCCACACCCACTGAGAATGTGGTGAAAGGTGTGGATCACTGCTATAGGAAATGAGCATTGCTTTTTACATTCAATGGCAAGAGGTTTTGGACCCTGGAAGCAGGCCCACAATTTCCAGGTGGAGAGCTTCTGGTCTCACTGCAGGTTGAGTTCAGCCTTGTTGTAAATTCATCCCCCTGGTTTTTCTTCCACTCCTTGTGGCCCCCAGACAGACATCTCCAAATCCCTGTTGTCTGGGCCTCCTGTGGACGACCACGAGAACCTCAGTTGAAGCAGGAAGCCCAGTATAGGTGTCTGGATACTCGTATATTCCTTTAGCCAGACTGACCTGAACAGAACCATCTGGGTACAAGACATACAGAGGGCATTCAACAAATGACTGAAAATTCAATAGATGTTTGCTACCCTTCACTTCATGTGCTCATTTAAGGGGTTTGTTTTCCAGTGTTAGCAAACATGACTTGTTCAGACATTGCATATTTCTGGTTGGCTGTATCCTACCCCAGAAAACCTTTTAGCTTCAAAGGAAGTTGCTTCGCTCAGTGCTGGTCTGGTTTCCCAGGGGTACTGTGTGTGATGTGCAGCTCTCCGAAAACGGTAGATTGCAGCAAGGTCGGGATGTCCAAACTCTCTCAACAAAAGGGCAACGGTAGATGGCTGTGGTGCCCGTGCTCCCGGCCGCCTGGCCCTGGCCGCCCACCTGGGCACAGAGGCAAGCCTGTGACTCAGTCCTGAACAGTGTGTGTGTCCCACGATTGTACATGACTCAGACTGGGCCAGGCTGTCTTTCCCTGTGGCCTCTTCTGCTGGGGTCAGGAAGCCCACTGCTGCCCTGGGGCGCCTTCCCGTGGTGCCAGGACACTGATGTCCATGTTGCCACCACACACGGGAAGACCATGTGCCGAGAGGAAGTGAGCCCAGAGCAAAGCAGAACCCAGAGAGGGGGAAGATGAAAATCCAGTGTGCCTGACGCCAGTCGCAGCCTTCCTTCTGGTGTGCCCATCAGAACAGAATGCACTGGGTTTGTTAAAATGTGGCTGGGATCTGTTTTTATCAGGAGTGGTAAGACACACAGACTTGGGAATGAGTGTTACGAAGGAGGAAGGTTTATACATGTGGATGCCTACAATCAGGAGGCACAGCCTGTTATGTAGGCCACCTGGGGAAGGGCCAGGCCTGGTCAAGGGGCAGAAAGGGCGAGGAGACAGCGTGAACCAGAATCTTGATGGAGGTTTTCACAGGAAGGAATGGGGAAGGCAGAGGAGATACACTGAGTCAGTTTAGGATTGGCTAGTTTGAATATTTTGGCAGGCTTTGGGCTATTGGATATTGGAGTGTTCCCTAGTTGTCCAGTACTTGGGGCGACTCAGGGCAGGGGGAATACTGGCTGGGTATGTGAGAGCGATAAAAGACATAATCGGTGTGGCTGGGCATTGGTGCATTTGTGTATAAAATCGACCAATTTGTGTCCATTTTCAGGGGATTTGTTCTCTCTAGGAATTAGCCAGCCCTAAGAGGGGCAGTCTCTCTAAAAGCAAGACCCCCAAATGCCAAAGCATCAACCATGCAGAAGATAAGAATATGTAGTCGATACAGGGTCATGCTGCAATAACAGTCCCAAGATTGCAGTGGCTCTGAACACCACAAAAGTTTATGTTCGCTGCACAGCCAGTGAATGATGGGGCAGGGAGTGGGCACTGCCCACCGTAGTCACTAAGGGGCCCAAGACAATGGGAACTTCTCAGCACGTGCCCCAAGCCCTCCAGGCAGGGTGAGGGAATATGGGAGGCTGCACACTTGACCTTAAAGCTGCTGCCCAGAAGTGACAGGCAAGTCACATGGTCGCACCAGAAGAGTGAAGAGGACAGATAACTTCAATCCTGCCATATACCAGGAGGGAAGGGAATTGGGTATTTGTGATTACTCTGATAACTACTGTCCGCCATCATCCGAACCAAAAGATTCCTTTTTTGCCCAAGCTGATTTGCACTTGCAAACTAAAGAACTGTGAGTAATAACATGCACATTCTCCCCACCTTTCCTCTTGATAAACCTTATCACCCATGTGGTACTTGAAACATTTTCCCAAATATCTTATTGTCTCTTCCTTTTCATCCCCTGAAGTCAGTGGAGTATATCCATTCATTAGGGATTTGTGCATTTTACGGAGGGGAAGCCAGAGCGGGTCCAGAGCTGAGTTAGAACTTGAATCTGGCACTAACACAAATACCAGTGGTTTCTCCATTCCAGCCTCGATTTGGGGGAAAAGCTTGGTGTCTTCACAGAGGGCTGGGCTGCTCTCTCAATCTGGCAACTATCAGCCTTTCCCTCCTTTCCGCTCCCATCCGGGTCATCATTCTGCTCCTTTGCCTCCCTTTCTAGTGATTTTCGGGTCCAGACACATGGCACCCACACAGCGGGCACCGTGTCAAGAAGTCATTAGTCGAGCTGTGTGCTCTGGCAGTGACACATTTCCAGGAAGCGAGTCCAGGGTGGCACAGAAGGCCCTTCGTTATTTTGTTCAGTAAGCTGAGATGGTATCAGAAGTGAGAGACGGTTTGATTACTTTAAAGAAATAACTTTCATCTAGAAACCATTGGCTCTATGGCATTTTTTAAAGTTTTCCAGTGGTTGAACATTTACAAGAACTATTTTGAATCTGTAACCACTGACTTCCAAATACTGATAATTCCTAAACGGTTTTATTTACATGATTTGACTTTTGTACAACTTCCTTCTTTTCTTTAGTGCCCATATTTCTGTCCTTCTTACAACTACTTTAAGAAAAAACAGACATCATAATGGTATTCCTTGGTCAGTACCAGAGGACCCTAACCTCTAAGGACAGAGAACCGTTTTTCATCTGAGGAAATGTCAAGAGCTCTTAAAGGTAAATCTGAGAAGCTGAGCTTCTATTAGCCTGGACTCTTGGGAAAGACTTTGATGGGCTTTCCTGCCTCATCTCTAAGTGCAGATAACTACTCAGGTAATGCAGCTCATAAATTTACAGTAAAATGTGAAGTAGACCTATTGGCTGAAGATTGGGAGTGGAACGTTCTTGGCAACTGGTATCAATGTTGCACTAGCCATATGCCTTTAGACACATGCCACACTGTAAAATACAAGGCTGTCCCACTGAGTCGAATGATAGAGGAATTGAGAGATGCTTTGGGACATCAGAGGTTACTCTGTTATAAACATACTGGAACCCTAGCCTCAGTATTTCAGGAGCTCTGATAAAGCTCCTACTCCAGACATTCCTTTGGCTTACTCAACTTCTGGTATTGAGTTGCTTACAGATATTTTTTTAACTAGCAGGTAGTCAGGATATTGATTTGAGACTGCTTTAACAAAACCCCCATTTTTTCTTAAAAAAAGAACTGAGTTTCTCATGTAAAATCTGGGCTGGTAGAAGGTTTGAGAAGGTAGGCAGGATGGTTCTGCTCCAGGAGACGGTCCACAGACCTGGGCTTCCCTCCATCTTGTTGCTTTACCAGCCCTCATCCCTGTGAGCAAAACCTGCCCACCACTACACCCCCAAGTCTGCATCTTAGCCCATGGAAAAGAGCGAAGAGGAAGAGGATGGTGTGCCACACAAGTTCCCACAGATTTCCACTCATAACCCATTGGTCACAATCAAATGGCATATACCCAGCCACAGGGTAGGTCGGGAAATAGTCTGTGGAGTGAGGAGTGGGTGGGGCTCATTACTAAAACCAGGAAGAGAATGGACAGTGAGAGACAATTGAAGGCACAGTCATGAAACCTGCTCGGCTGATTACAGCTCAGTGTGGCTTAATTTACCAGTGTCAGGTTTAATGGGGGAAGAGAACAGAAAGGCTGCGTGCAGGCAAGGGTGGGGTTGTAGGGTGCTTCTCGAGGAGGGAGACCGTGTCTCCTTGGTGCCCACAGCAGCTAGCACAGTACCCAGCACACAGCAGACTGCCCATAAATGTTCATTTGTGTCCCACCTTCTTCCACAAACTCACACAGGATTTGACCTGTATTAGTAAATGATTGTCAAATTATACCAAATTGATTAGAATGGCAGACTGGTGGAATTAACGTTGACTTGAATCTCTTTTCCTAAATTTCTTTTCCCCAGCAGTGCCTCTTTTATGCCAGACCAGTTCATGCTAACACCTGCAAGGGGATCTGAGGTGCCTGGGCCCTGATGCACCACCTAGGACCATTCTCCCATCTTGCCGCCATGCTTTCTAGCCTGGACTGACTGCAGGTCTGTGGACAGCCGGATGCCTGCTCGTAGCTGTCTCCCAACCACACCAGTTTCACTTGGTAGGAGGAGGAGGGGATAGGAGCTTTGAGATGAGGGGAGGAGGGCATCTGCTGGCAGGGTGGTGTTGGGGGGATGACATGGCACTCTGGGCTCCTGCCGTTATCACCGAGTTCAGGGAGCAGCCTTTCCCGGGGCCAGCGGAATGAAGGGGCTGAGTTCTTTGCGATTGCTGGAGGGGACAGGAAAGGAGCAGCTGGCTCTGGGCCTGAGCAGGGATGGCGGCACAAACTTCCAGGCCTTGCTGTGTCCTCTCTCTACAATGTCTTCCTTTAACTGTCCTTCTAGATTCAGAAGCAGCCCATAACAGGCCTAGGAAGTCAACTTTCCTGGCCTGTCTTCTCTGCCTGTGTTTTCCCACAGTCCCCTTCGCACCCCGCCTTATCGATTTCTCTGTATTGGCCTTCCCCCACGCCCTCACAACTGTTCACCACTTACCTTTGTCACCTGAGGGTGCAGATAACAGGCAGCCCTTGTTGGCACTGAGAGCTTCCTGCCACGAGATGAACTGGGATTCTGTCCCCAGGGTTACGCCTATAGAAGAGGCCACTTGTCACTTGGTATATCCACTTTGGTGACCCAAGATTCTTATGCCCAAAGCCACCTGGAAGGGAAAGTCCCACCTGCCCCTCACCTGCGTGCAGCGGGAGCTTGCCCCGTATGTCCAGCAGGTGGCGCCGGTGCTCTCCTTATCCTCCCGCCCCAGCCTGAAACGGAGACAAAGACCCGCAGAGAGGGGAAGGCGGCGCAGTGGGCCGGCCTCTCCAGGGCGCTGGCGAGGGCAGAAGCGTCCCGCGCCGGCTCCCTCCCCTGCGGAGCCCTGCCCCCTCGGGCCCAAGGCAACCGACGGGGAGGCGGCTGACGACGGAGCCGCTGACGCTCCCGGGCCCGGGCAGAAGCCCCTGCCGCCCGCCCATGGCCCGCATCACAGCCCGGGAAGGGCAGGGACACCGGCACCCGGGCCCGCGGGACAGGACTCGGCCGGGAAACTTCCTGGCTGGGCCCTTGGGCGAGGGCGGAGGGAAGATGCACCTCCAGGCCGGTGCGGGGCCAAGTCTGTTTCTTCATCTTTAAAAAAGAGGAATTAAGGTTCAGTCTTTCCTGACAGCCCGGCCTGGAGGGGATTAGTTACCCAGGACGGGGTCTGAGGAACGGGCGCTGGCCCAGCCCTGTGGGTTAGCCCTCCAGCACGCACAGCGGCCCCTGCGGGGCAAACCCTTCCGCAGGGTCGGGAGACTCGCGCATTCTCCCCCGAGAGGAGGCTGGACGTAATGCTGAAAGTGAGGGTGGCCAGAAGCCGCTGGCAGCTCTCATCCGGCGTGTTCCCATGGCCTCCTCAGCAGCCTCCCTGCCTCCAGCACAGCCAGCCTTCCCTCCTCGCGGCCCGTCCTGCCCCTGGGTCACTGCAGCTGCTTTCTACATGGAAATCTAATGCCGTGCCTTTGCTTTAAATACTTAAATGGCTTCTCAGTGCTCTCAGAATAAAGGCCAAACTCAGAAAAAGGTCATTCCGTCTTTTTTACAACCTGACTTCTCCCTACATTTTAGTCTCATGAAACAGGATTGAAGAAATGGGCATAAATCAGAATGAACTGTGAGGTCCGGGGCTAGAGGGCATGGGCCCTCGGTGGTGATTGTGGACAGCTCTGGGCACCCAGGACGGAAGTGGAACGGGGTCAGGAAGAAAGTACGAGGGTTGGGTGGCCAGCATTGTCCAGTCCTTGATCTGCCTGTCCTCGGGGTCTTGCTCACCATGTTGTCTCTAGCACCTGAGACACCCTCTGCCATTGTAGGTGCTCGGTTGTGTTTGCTGAATTCATGCAGGCACGAATGGATGAATGAATGAATGAATGCCCCAACAGGGTCCAGGGTTGACTGGCCATCTCCTGTGTCCACGAGCCGCTGCCTTTTCCTGTAGGGGAACATACTTCCTTCTCCCCACTGCTGCCAGGCTGTCCCCATCCCTAAGCGCCTTGGCTGACCTCTGAGGCTGGACTGCTCAAGCCAGTGAGGCCAGGAGCAGAGAGCTGGTCTCAGCCATGCCGCCGCGGACCCGGCTCTGGAGAAGCAACAGTGGCGCTGACAGCAGAAACCCCAGAGCCCCTTAGGTCCACCGCCTCTCTGAGTGCTGTGTCCTAAACCTTGCAGGAAGGCCGCCCTGGCAGCAGAGGGTCCCCCTGCCTTTCCCCCATAAATCCCTTCGTGAGCCAGGGGACATGGGTGTGGCTGCCTGGCCCGGGTTCCCCCCTGGCACAGAGGGTGCATGTCTCGTGCGCCTTCTCCCATGTCGAACAGCTGGCCTAGGAAGGCTCCACACCGCTGCAGCCTCTGCCGGGTCTCTCTCGTGGCCCCATTTTGCACACTGCTCACCTCCACTCCTCTCCATACGGTGGTTTCTCCTCAATGTTCTCCATAAAGATCTTCCCCTCTGGCTGGCCAGCACCGTCACCTTGTGAACAGAAATCCATAGCTTCTAGAGAGGCGGAACGCTCTTCTCCATGTCCGCTTGTCTAGCAGAGACACTGGGTATTCCTCCCTGCCCCAGTCACCACTCCAGTCACCCTCCTCCCTCGTCACCACCTCTCACCGGGCACACTGCCTCAGCCCCTTACTGGGCTTCCTGCCTGGGCCCGTCGTCCCCAATCCAGCCTTCACAATGCTTTCCAGAAAGGAAATTTGATCTTGTGTTATCCTCTAAACCTGATCCTCCTCTTCCCAGGCTTCTCCATCTCAGCAAAGAGCCCCAGCCAGACATGTGAGACATGCCACTGCCTATTCCTGCTCCCTGGTGCTGCCACATCGTCACCAGCTCCACCCACCAGCAAGTTCCGCTGGTTCTCTCTGAAATGTATTCACAGTGGCCCATTTCTCTTCGTCTCTGCACCAGCTCAGTTCACGGCACTGATATTTCCCAGTAGCCTCTAAGCACCATGACATCTGCCAACCTTTGCCTCCTCAACTCATGTCAGTTTCCCCATCGCGCCAACCTCTCCTGGGTTCCAGGGGCCCACTGAGCTCCTGCCGCTGGAGCCTGGCACTGGCCGCTCCCCAGCCCCTGAGCACCCTTTTCCCTGGTTTGCACAAGACCAGCTCCTTCTCTTTTAGGGCTCAGCTAGAAAATCACTTCCTTACAGAAACTTTCTCAGGCCACTCTCTCTAAAGAGGATTTCTCCTTTTATTCCCAATCCCAGAATCCTGTTTCTTTTCTTCCTTCTCCACAGTATAAAGTCTTATTAACTTAATACATTTATGCACATGCTTATTTATTTAGCTCGCCATTGTCTCCCCATTAGAATTTACCCGGAGGGTGAGAAGCTTGTCAGTCTTATCCAACACTATATCCCTTGAGCCCAGCACAGCCTGCACAGAGCAGAGGCTCAATAAACATGTGTTATAATAATAAACAAATAGCAGATCCACCACGTCACTGTGCACGCTTCCCCGGTGCCCTCGGCCGGCATGGCACACCTCACAGCGCCCACCGCAATGCCTTCCCCGACCTCACCTGAGCTCTCTTTATCTGGCTTCACTGCCAGGCCCATGAGGAATCATTCAAGATGAGAGAGTTAAACCAGGATGGGCGCCATGATGCAGACAAGAGCACTGGCCTGGGAGGAGAAGAAAGGGACAGGGGACAAACGATCTTCATGACCCTAGGTGGCACTCCAATCCTGTGATTCTGTGATAGCTATACCTTTTCATCATAACAAGGTTAAACTCTGGACCAAGAAGCCAAGGACCGACTCAAGGTCACAGGGGACAGCGCTCGGTGTCCTGGGTGGCTGGGAGGGGTGTGCACACAGCCCACTCGCTCACACTGGCTCGGGCCAGGTGGGGTCAGGATTCTCAAGAGAACAACTTGAAATCAGCAGACCTGAGAGTAGGGGCCATGCCCACCCAACTCACACTCCGTCCGCAGAGCTCGGCCTAGTACTGGGCTCATCACACATCCTCAGGGAAGAGCTGAGTGACTGTACACGTCATGGGGACCAGGAAGCTTGTCCCACTCGTGTCAGCTGAGGGGCAGCAAGGCCACAGGAAAGCCCCTAGGGGTTGTGGTCCCTCTGAATGAGAAGCCTCTCTGGCTGGCGGGTGCGGGTGCTTTCTGCCCACTCCTTTCCCCTCCCCAGGACAGACCCTGACTGAGCTTCCCGCTGTCCCCGTAGCCTGATGGCCCAGGCTCTGCTCTGTCCCCACACCAATACATTGCCTGGCAGATTTAAATGATCTCTGCTGGCTCCTTGCAAAGTGACTGCGGGCCGAGGTTTCTCGCTGCACATTCCCAGGCCCAGCCACAGGCGGCTGTCGGGATTGAAGGAGGCACTTCTGAGCTGCCAACTCAGCGTCCTCAGAAAACACCCCCCCGTGCCTAGGCGTGGGGCTCTGGGCATGGGCCTCCGGGCTCAGCCCTGACCACAGGTGTAAACCCAGCCTCTGGGGTAGGACTGGGGTGCAGGGAGGCAGTGAAGTTTCTAGAAGGAGCTGAGAGTGTCCAGGTGCCTTTCCACTGACCACAGTCCTGAGCAGCATGAGCTTCTCCACAGCGAACTCAGAAACCTATTTGTATTCCTGATGAACTGGTAGAGTTCCATGCACTGGGAGGGCAAAGGATCTCCACTTCAATGCTGGGCACCGTGGGCACTAAGTCCTCCTCAGACCGGGAGACAGGCTCAGAGATGTGAAATCACTTGTTGGAGGTCACACAGCCAAGTGCCTTCTGGCCCCAAGTTGGGTGGTTTTCTGTTCCTGGAAAAATTTAAGGTGCACTGAGTTCTAATGTCGGACCATCCCTAGGAGAACAGAAAGAAGGCAAACACCGAGAAGATGGCCCCAGGAGCTTGGCGGTCTGGAGCAGGGAGCTGCTCTAGGTGGACCTGGCAGGCCAGGCAGAGCGACCTTGTTGGGGGAATAGAGGGTGCAGACAAAGAAGGGACAGAGGCAGGGCACCCTACCAGAGGGCGCTCTCCTGGAAGTGGGAAAGACGTTATTCCTGCTGCAGTGGGCAAGGCCGGAGTGGGGAGGAAGGTGCAAAGGGACAGGAAATGCTGCAGGCTTGGTGGGGACCTCTGGTTCTGGGGGATGCTTAAAGCTGGTGCTTAAACTTGAGGGGCCTTTGGACGTTTCTCTGAAGCTTCCCCTCAGACACGGTGCTTGTCTCCTCCAGCGGCCACTTAGGACTCCTGCCCAGCCTTGGTTTTCCCCAGTGCATGGGTCCACTCTGTTGAGGCTGCGTCGGCCTCCAGATGGGCAACTCCAAGCAGCAGCTCCGGCTGGCCCCTCTCCCTCAGGCGGCCCCGGATGCATAGGCGAGTCTCAAATCCTCCGCCTGGGCAGACTCAGATATCCAGGCCTCCCCTGTGCAGCCTCCTGTCCCAGGCACAGTAGCAGACCAGCTGCATTGGCCCCTCAGGCTTTTCCCAGGGGTAGTCCGCACCTGCCGCTGAGCCTCACAGGCTCCAGGGTCCTGGGTCAGGTGGGCATGACCTCCTCAAGTGCCACCTTTCACAAGGTGTGGGGGGCAGTGGGAACACACAGCCTCCAAATAACTCAAAATAAATGTTCTTGATTTTCTAATTTCATGAGCACAGTGCTTTCAACTCTTTTATGTTCTATATTTTGAACTCTAAGTCCCAGAAACATTTTCCGCACCTCCTTTGCAAATTCTGTTTCAGCATGGAACAGTGGGGTACTCGACATTTGTTGTTTTGTGCTTGGCTTTTGGGATCTTGGTGAAGAGAAGAGGTTCCATTTTTATGTCAACGCTCATTTTATTTATTTTTAATTGGTAATACATTCACATGATCAAAACCATCAAATAGTATAAAAGTGTACACACAGAAAACTCTCCCTCACTATGGCCCTCAGGTCCCCTCCCCAGAGGCTCCAAAGGGTCCAGTTTATTGTGCACTTTTCCAGAGATAGATTTTGCCTGTACACATATCCTTGCCCTTTAATGCAGAGGTCAGTAACCTGCAGCTCAGCTCACCCCCAGGGCTGAGGCCAGCTCGCAGCTTGTTTTTGTATGTCCTGAGAAGCAACTATGGTTTTACATTTTTGAAAGATTATAAGAAAACAAAGTGAAAACAAAAACAAAGCATATGAGACAGGTGGCCTATGGCTTGCAAAGCCTAAAATATTTACTACTGGCCCTTCACAGAAAAAGTTTGGTCAAAGTT
The DNA here is from genome assembly GCA_032199065.1 of Smutsia gigantea. Taxonomy (NCBI): domain Eukaryota; kingdom Metazoa; phylum Chordata; class Mammalia; order Pholidota; family Manidae; genus Smutsia; species Smutsia gigantea. Next base: position 95,489 of record JAVSCE010005805.1, on the reverse strand, counting down.
TAAACAAAAGATAGCATATTCTATACACCTTGCTTATTTTCACTCACTAATCTATCCTAAAGACCTCTTTCTATCACTACATAGGAGCTTCTTCCTTTCTCAGGCACACAGAATTCTATTGTCTGGATGGACTATATTTAGACAGTTTCCTACTGTTAACCTTAAAAATAAAACTGTCAATTATTTTAGCAGCAAAAATGGGTTTATTCAGAAATGGCCGAGAATTGCACTTCAGTAAAAACAAGATACCTTCAAAACCATAGGCAAGTCAGAAGAACAAAGGAGAGGACCATTCTTTTATAGAGGAATAGGCAGAGTTGGGAAGGCTGTTAAAAACAAAAAGTCCATTGGAGTAAACCCAGTTGGAAGTATGGTGGATTTTCACTGGCTGAATTGAGACAGTCTCCAATTGGCTGGGCTGTCGTCAGGGGAGGAGGAAAACCTTTCTTCCTCAGGCTGGTGTAGCAAGGTAGTATCTAAAGCAGTATCTTCTTGCAAGGCCCCATGTCTTTCTGTTAGGTCTGCAATGGATGTGGAGCGGTAGGGTGCAAGGGCTCCCCCTGTTGGCCTCTGAACGCCATGTCAGTGAGGTTTCCATTATTTTTCCAGAATTGAGACACAGTAAGATTGTTATCAACCTTTTGCTATTACAGACAATCCTGTAATACAAGTTGCCTTTTCAGACTGAGGCAGGTGTTAGTGGGATGCAGGCAAATAGAGCTCAAGACCCCGGTAAGGTGCAGTCAGGAGGGAAGCAGGGCCAAGGCTTCACAATCAACACACCTGGGACACCTGGAAAATTGAGCCTGAAAAATAAGGGAGTTTTTTCCTTTTGAACCCAGCTTGATCCTAGCAAGCAGCCCCCACCAATCATGAATTTCTCCATTTTTGTGCTTATAAATCCTGGACACTATAGCCCTGACTGCATCCTCCCTTGGAGCTCCTCCTCATTAGTAGGAGTCTTGTCTTTTTTTACACTCCTCATTAAAAGCTTTGCTGGCTTATCCATACTCTTGTCTGCTGGCTTCATTCCTTGACACCTCTGAGATGTGATCCAGAGAACAGTGACTCCTCCATTAGTAACAAGACTGCTACAATAATGCCACAGACTTGGTGGCTGGTAACAAGAGAAATTTATTTCTCATAGCTCTGGAGGCTAAGGAGCCTGAAATCAAGATGCCAGCAGATTTGGTGTTGGGTGAGGTCTGCTTACTGATTCAGACAACTGTCCCACTGTGTCCTCACTTGACAAAACGGGTGAAGGACCTCTCTGGGCCCTGGGCCCATGAGGGCTCCACATTCAGGACATGAGCATTTTCCAAAGGCCCTGTCTTCTCAGGCCGTCTCCTTGGGGGTTAGGTTTCAACATATGAACTTGGGGAACAGACATTCAATCCACAGCAGAGCCTGTGCCCTTTTCCTTTAACCCTTCTTTCTCCTCCTCCGCTGCAGATTGGGCTACAACCAGGATGCTTCCCAAACCCTTTACTCTTCTGGACAGTGCAGGCCTGGTGGCCACCAGCCCCCGTCTCCTCAGAGCCCCCCCTGTGTCCTCATCAAGCCCGGGTCTTTGTGGTCTGTCCCCAGGAGCTGTAAGCAGAGTTCGAGGGCTTGCTTAGCTCACCAGAAGGAGAATGACCCCAAGGTAGACCCTGTGCAGATGGATAGTCCACGGGACTCAAGCCCCCAACCTCAAAACCTGACTGACTCATCCTTTCCTCACCCCCATAGGGTGAAGAGCTCTCAACCTGCCATGCCCTTCATTTCCACTGTCCATACTAGTTCAGGACAGGGGCACTTCTCACCTGGACTCCTAAAGGCCCCCAAAGAGCACCCCCTGCTTCTGCTGTTGCCCCCTGAAATCCATTCTTTACCTGGTAGGCTAGTGATCCCTTGAAACCCATCAGGGCCATTACTTCTTCACTCAAAACCTGCCATGGGGGCTCACTTGTCCCAGCCTCAAGGACCCCATCCCCCTTCCTGGAGGACCCTCTGTGCTTGTTCACTCTGCTCCAGCTATGCTGGCCTCCCTGCTCTTCCTTGACTATGTTAAACTCTTTTCTACCCAAGGCCCTTTGCACCAGCTTTCCCCTCCCCCCGGAAGGCTCTACCCCCAGATCCACACCTGCCTGCTTACAGTTCTGTCCACACATGAGCTTCTCAGAGAGGCTTCCTGGACAAGCCAATCCAAAGTGGCCCCCCAGGCACCGTCCACAATGTTTTCTCCATCCAGAATCACATTTGCCGAAACGATTTTGTCTCCTCCCGGCAGAAGGCAAGCTCCCGGAGAGGCTCGCCTTGTTTGTCATGGTCACCATGGTGTCCCCACCTTCTGGAACCGGAACTCCCTTTCTGTAGAGCTCCACAGGAGCCATAGCTTGGTCCCACCCCTGCATCCTTTCAACAGATACCTTCATCAGGCAGGAGTTTCCAGCAGAGCCTTAGTTTTGGGTTCTGAAACTTAACTAAGATTCACAAATTAGCGTGCTGACCCAGTTGTCAGAGGACGGAGAAATGTCCAGCTGATTGGCTCTTCTCTCCTTTGATGTGGCGCCCTGTGATGTCCTCTACCTGCCTGCTCCCACCCCACTCCGCCGGTCTCCGCAGCCAGGCCCCTCGGCCCCAGCCCCACCTCCCTTGCTGCTCACCCATCAACGGAAAGCAAGACCTGCTCAGGAACCCCTGGGCTCGTCCGAAATGAACAAAAGGAATGAGGGAAGAGAGACAAAGACAGAGAAACAAAAGGAGGGGGCCAGGGCTACCAGAGGCCAGGTCACAGAAGGCAGCAGCAAGAAGTGTGCCAGTGTCTCTGAGGGTACCCAGCCCAGGCCTGGTGACTCACAGCATCCGAGACCCACTCTGGGTCAAGCCATCCCTGTGTGACCGCACGCTCAGCCGAGCTAGTCAGTCTGGGGGAAAGTCCCAGAAGGAAAGTCACATTTAGACGCCAACTTTGCCTTGAATAGTTGAAGAGTCAGGAGTGGGATCTCAGCAGGTGACACATCTTTTTATTTCCTTGTCTTTTTATCTCGTCCTTGACTTCAAACCCCTGGATGATTTAAGAAGGAAGAATAATGGTTCATATTTTTTAACATTTACTGTGAGCCAAATACTATTATGAACTTTTTAAATGCTTAGAATATTGAATGCACACAGCAACATTGGGACGTAAGAACTATTATTATTCCCATTTGTAACAGACGAGAAAATTGGGATCCAGAGAAGTTAAGTAACTTACCCAAGGTCACACAGCCAGTAAAAAGGAGAACTGGAATTTGCTGTAGGCAGTCTCATTCCAGACTTTGTACACTTACCACTCCATCACATGCCTCTCAAGCAAGAAAATCAATGTGTATAAGCCTTGTTAAATGTGACACCCCCATATAAGAATTCATTATTAATCAACTGCTTCTCCCCTGGCTCTCAGCATCTCTCCATGTCCCCAGCACAGTATGTCTACCTCAGGGATACGAAGGGACCAAGATAGGACTCCTGTCCTCTCGTAACTCATGCCCAGCACACTGCCTGGCACAACAGCCCCACAGATGTGTATGCAGTTGGGTTCTACTCAGGAGGTCTTTTGAGGAATGAGTGAAGAACAGTAAGATGGTGGAGGAGCTAAACTCCAAATTAGTTCATTGATCATTCTGTTAGTAATAAAAATAGTTAATATTTATTGAGTGCTAATCACATCAGGCATCATTTGACACATTTCAGATATTAACTGAAATGTTTATGCCCTCTGACCTTGCAGATGGCCCCCACAATCCTTGCCACCCTATATTCTCACCCTTGTTTATTCCTTTTCCCTGAAGCAGGGCTGACTAGTGTAACCAGGAAATCATATGATGGAAGTGACAGTGTGTGAAGTCACTGCCCCTTTCTCTTTGATGTCTTGGATCACTAGGTGGAAAGGAGCTGAGGCCTCTGGCCAACAGCCGCACGAGTGCGCCATCTTGGAATGCCCGCCCAGTCCCACTCAAGCCTTCAGAAGATGCGGTGCCGACAAACATCTGATTGCAATTGTGTCAAACATTTTGAGCCAGAACTTCCCAGTGGAATACCTCTGAATGTCTGACCCATGAAAGCTGTGAGAGATAATAAATGGTTGTTTTATGCCAATGAGTTTTGGATAATTTGTTACGCAGCAATAGATGATATATTATTAACTCACTTAATTATCACAACAACTGTATTGTTGTGGAGGGAGGATTCCAGTCCAAGGAACCCCCCACCAAACTTGCCTTTTAGACAGCCACTTGATGGTGCCTCTGTTGCGGGGGACTTACTGGGGGCCGCAGTGCCAGGCTCCTTAGATTGGTCAATCCTCATCAACTTGTTAAAAATAAAGACTCCCAGGGCCTTTCCCTAAATATTTTGATTCTGTAGGTCTAGGACGGAACCTTCAGCCAATTTAATACCTGAATATTTCAGAACTCACTAATATTTCTGGAACCCCTCAGTATACAACTATGGCTCTCCCATTTTGCTAGTTAGGGGAGACTAGTGGTCTAACCCAGAGAGATTCGTTTCCTACTCCTCTCTCAGTCTGATACCAGCTGGGCAGTCCTCTTCCATCTTGGGCTGTGCCACCTGGAACAGCTGATTTCCTAGGTCACTGCTGCAAAGCAAGGTGAGTGATTATGTGATTTAAGAGGGTCGGGCCTGGAGGTAACTTGTGTCATGCCCAACCTCATTCATTGGCCAGAACCCAGTCACATGGCCCTAATATAACTGCAAGGGATGCTGGGAAATGTGAAGAACAAATGAATATCTGGTGAACCACATATACTCTCTGCCACACCCATTATTTAGTCTTTAATTATGTATACAATTTTGCATACTTATATATAGTCCTCTTGATTCCTCAGTTAGATAAAAGTACTTTGAGGTCAAAAGTAACCTGTAATTTCTTCTCTATATAAGCACGAGCACTTAGACATTACTAAGTATGTTCTTCTCGAAAATTGGTGATACAACAGCTCTAAGAAACTGTAGTAGCAATGTGATGTAGCGTCTGACGGGCCTGGGTGCAAATCCTGACTCCAACATTTCCTTGGCAAGTGTTCTGAGCCTCAGTGATTTTGTCTGTAAAACAGGAACGGTGATGACTGCCTTACAAAGTGATTGCGGGAACAGAATGAAGCATTTTAGAATATAAATATCCTGTCACCCTTCATGTAACATAGTAGAGGCTCAAAAACTGGTAGCTATTATAATCTATTAAACTAAGGAAGGGCATTAAGAAGGATGAGTTTTCTGAGGTCTGTGAGCCCCTCAAAGTCATATGCAAACATTTTATATATGCATTAAATACATAAGGACCTTTTCTTACCTCTGCTTATTTCAAAAAAGCCCACATGTAATACAGTTGACCCTTGAACAACATGCGGGTTGAGGGTGCAGACCCTTCATGAGGTCAAAAATCCACATATAACTTTTGACTCCCTAAAAAGTGAACTACTAATAGCCTACTGTTGATTTTAGTGGTAGTAAGTGATAACATAGACTAGAACCTATATATATTTCATGTATTTATAACATACTTTTTCTTTAATTTGTTCAATATTTCTAGGCTACACAGTTTGTCTTCAAGTTTTTTCAAATTGTTGCACATTGCCAAAAAGTTTTCCAATGTATTTATTGAAAAAAAATCCACATGTAAGTGAACACATGCCGTTCAAACCCATGTTGTTCAAAGGTCAATTGTAATTCTCATTACAAAATGTTTAAACATCGCAGATCATAATAGCTATGGGTGTTGAGTGCTTCCTACGTGCCAGGCATTGCTCTGAGCACTTCATATGCTCAACTTGTTCAGCTCTCACATGAAACCCACGAGGTGCTATCATCATCGGTTCTGTGACACATCCCTACAGATGAGGACACTGATTCAGGGAAACCGAGTTGTCAAAAGTCCCGCAGCTGGTAAGTAATTGAGTTGGTTTTAATTCAAACCCGGGCAGACTGGCTCCAGAGCCCATACCCAGCAGTCAGTGGTTCCCACATGTGGGACCTGGACCTGGAGCATCGGCACCACCTGGGGACACGTTAGAAATGCAAATTCTTGGGCCCCACCCCGGACCTACAGAATCAGAACTGTTTTTTAACTGGCTCTCCAGACAATTCTGAGACCCGTGAGATGTGAGAACCTTGCACTCTGTTTCTGTGCTGCTTCTCCCTGGCAGTTAGTCCCTCAGAAGCCCAGTGGGGTGGCTGCCGCTCAGAATGAACACATCAGTGCTGTCACCAGCACATACCTCTGTTCACACCCCTTCCTCCCGCCTCTGATGTCAGAAGCACCAAGAGGGAAAAGATCACCCCCAATGGAAATGGTCTCCTTTGTCCTGCACCCTGCATTCTCCTCAAACTGGACAACTCAGCCATCAGAGCTGCTCACTGGCCAACATTGGGCCAAATCTTCCTGCATGCCAAGGAGGAAGGCAGAAAGCAGCTGGCTGTATTCTGAGATGCTCTTTCATTCCTTGCCAGAACCCATGCTTCTCAAATGAGTGTGCAGCAAACAGACTGCTGGCCAGGACTCTCCCAGCCTCTGCCCAGCTGTTCCTGCCGTGGCAACTGGGCCCTTCTCTGTGTTGCCTCTGATATCCAGATGGCTGCAGACGCAGCAGTGCAGGCAGCTCCAGGCAGGCAGCTCCCAGGCCAGCTGTGTGTTTGATTAACAAGAGAGCCAAGCAGACACAGCTTATCTGGAAGGTTCACAAAGGCAGTGCACAGGCAGGTACAAAATGCCAGTGTTCTATCCTCAGTCCAACCAAGGGAGTTTTTCACGTTGAGTCCAAGGTTTGTTAAATGATGCCATAATGACAACCACTGTGACTGAGCATTTCCTCAGTGGGCTGGGTGTCCTCAGTTACAACAGCCTCTGCCATGGGTAGTGTTATCATTATCCTTGTTTCTCACGTGAGGAAAATTAGGCTTAACATGGTGAAGTAATGCAACCAAGGTCTCACAGTTGGTAAATAGTGGAGACAGGGCTCAGACCTGGGGCTGTGTGACCCCCCCATGCCTATATGTCTAATGGCTGCACTGGACAGAGCATAGTAAACTTGAACTTAGGCCTGAGCTGGCCAACAGGGCTTTTCATGAAGCTGTGACCCACCTTTCCAGCCTCCTGGGAGCATCTCACAAAGGCTGGTAATGTTCACAGCCACTTATTGAGCAGGTCCTGCCTTTGTTTAGAATTGCAATACTTTGTATACGTACTTTACAGGCCCCATGAATATATACTCCATGAAGACAGGGATTTTTATGTATTTTGATCCCTGTTGGATTTCCAGCATCTAGAATGCTGTCTGGCACGCAGAAGGTGCATCATAAATATTTGTTAAATGAATGAATGGGCCTGACTTTCAGGTCTTGAGCTGTAGGAGCCACAGGGAAGATACGGTTTTCTATCTGCAATATTTTATTTTAAAAACTCCATTTCCACAGGGGCTGGGCTGGCTCTAATCATGATAAATGTTCTTGAATTGCGGGTGATTAATGAGCTGTGGGACAAGGCTAAGTGTGTGGTGTGCCTGTTGATCCTCCAGATCACGTTCTAACTCCACTGATGCTGTACGTGCAACAAATTTTGGACATTGGTGGCATCACTCCGCTCATCCATCTCAGACACTCCTCCTCCCACTTTTGGAGCCTGGGAGATTTGCTGCCCTGTGGTATTACTGTCCTGGAAAGCGAATTCCAGGAGGTGGTATGGTGTAATGACCAAAAGAACTTAGGTTGTTGGTAGTGTTGTATGACTTTCAAACAGGCTACGCAACTTCTAAGCCTCAGTCTCCTCTGTAAAATGGGAATAATAACAGAACTTACCTCATGTAACTGTTTTCATCACCACCACCATCATCGACCATTATCATCCGTGCTACAGGGCCTCTACTGAGCTCCCCATGTCCCAGCACGGGCCTGCCAGGACCGTCGTTTTAGCAAAGATGGACAGAGTGGTCATGGGCTTTTCCAAAGAGCCAACTTCGCTATGAGAGTTCGAAGAGGAAAGGTGAGATAAAAGTTAATGCTAAGCATGATCGGCCCAAACCAACTATATTTGGCATTCACATTCAGTGGGAAGAACCAAGTAAACCCAGCACAGGTAGTGGGGACAGCTTCTTTTGTTTGATTAATTCAATACCTAATTTCTTGCTCCCTTGTCCAACTTTCTTACAGAGACTAGAAATGCCAAATATTTGCATTTCCCATCTCCCGTGCTTCTATGGATGGTGACACGGCTGTTTCAGGCCAATGAAATCTGAGTGGAAATCGGCTGGGGAGGGAGCAGTCTGGAAAAACTTGCTTTCCTGATGACAAACACAAGAATTATTGGTGCCATCTCTTCCTTCTTCCTGGCGTTGACTTTGGACGTGATGCCTTTGGACATGAAGCTGGGGCAGACATCTAGTGATTGTGGAGCAAAGTCATCAGGAAGTTGTTGAGAGATTCGCAAAGATGCCAGCCCTGATGTCACTGAACTGCTGAATGAATGCCGGCAGCTACGTATAGACTTTTGCTACTAAGAAGAAAAACCAAAGACATTAACAGATTTTCAGTAGCTCAGAGCCAAAAGCATTCCTTACTGGTCCAATGCCACCCTACCCAGAAACACAGCCAGTGTCAGGTGAAGGCCCTCCAAAGGCCCTTCAAAGGTGCCCTGTGTGCCCCCTAGTCTTGTGAGGGCAGCTGAGCTCCACATCACCTATGGGGGACCTACTCAAGGGCTGAAGAAGTTTGGCTGTATGACTTTTGCAGGCTGATTTGTCCTAGATTCAGATCTGGGAGGAAAATGTGGGTGTAGGGGGCAGAATGATGCCTTCCCCCATAAAGATGTTCACATCCTAATCTCCAGAACCTGTGAATAAGTTATCTTACGTGGCCCAAGGGACTTTGCAAATGTGATTAGGTTAAGGATCTTGAGATGGAGATACTGTCCTGGCTTATCCTGGGCCTAGTGTAATCACCGGTGTCCTCATAAGAGGGAGGCAGGAGAGTGAGGGAAGGAGATGTGACAGTGGAAGCAGAGGTCAGAGTGATGTAGCCGCGAGACCAGGAGCGGGGCAGCCTCTAGGAGCTGGAGAAGGCAGGGAGTGGAGGCTGCCGTGCAACAGGAGAAGGAACGCAGTCGGCCAACATCTTGATTTTAGCCAAAAGATGATTTCCTCTCTGACCTCTGGAACTGTCAGATAATACATTTGTGTTGTTTTAAGCCACTGGGGGTGTGGTGATTTGTTACAGCAGCCACAGCAAACTAACACAAGGGTCTCCCACTTTCACTTTATTTTCTCTGAAATCAGGATGCCAGCCTTTATCTTATTCATAAAAGTCGAAGCCTACTTTGTTATATTCATTAGTTGTAGCCTGGGGGAAATACGATTTTCCAGTAATACACTCTAAGGCCTGTCCCTCAGGTGTCTGTGGCCCTGGGCTGGCCTGGGCTGGCCTGTTTGTGCTCACATCCACCCACTGCCTCCCCCTGCTCGGCTCAGCACTGCGCGGGCCACAGTTCCAAGAATCCCTTTCCCACGGGCTGCCAGCTAGTTTGGCCGAAGAGCTGCACCACCGGCGGGGGGACGGGGGGAGGGCCGGTTCCCTCTCACTCCGCCTCAGGTGGCATCTCCAGGCTGCATCCCTTCTGGGCTCCAGTTCCTGATGCAAACCCCTTCCTTCTATGGCTCCTGGTGCCGCTGGGCATCCGCCACCATGGGTTCGGCTCCTGCCAGCTGGCCCCTGATTCTGACCCCTTGTTCATTCCCAGCCTGTGAGTGACATGACCCCCCCGGTGGCCAATCTCTGGGTCCTCTGGCTTCTCAGCTCCTCCATCGCCCGTGTAACCAATACTCGGGACTAACTGCCCTCTGCTGGAAATATCTTGAGCGCATACTTTCCTGACTGTCCTCTTCCTGTAAAAGCACGGCACATGGCCCTCCAGCCTCCGATGTCTAACCCGTCTGTGGGCTGTAAGGGTGTGGACTCCGTCTCCTGAGCCTGCAGCACGGACCCCCTGCCGGGCTAAGCGGGCTCTATGTGGTCTTGGTCACGGTCTGAGAGCAGGGAAAGCAAGGCCGGCGGCACGTGTTTGCTGTCCGCCACTTCCCATCCTCCCCTACGTCGTCAGGAACCCCGGATCTTCCGTCGGGCCCTTCATGGGCTGCCCGGAGGCTCCCACCCTTCTCTGGCCGCTTGAATGGGACTGTGTTTGACTTCCGGCCACGCCCTCCTGTCCTCGCTTCCTGTTTCCTGCTGGCTGGGAAGAGGACGTGGTGAGCCGTCTTCAGCCGCGTGGACCGCACACCACGCAGGGAGGCGGAGCCACAGAGGGACGGAGTCCCATCTTGGAGCTGCCCCACCAGCACCGGAGGCCTTATATTTGAGCTGTTCTGTGAGGGAGCCATCAACATCCATTTGGTTTGAGCAGATGTTGTTTTTGCCTCAGTCAGACGTCAGACCTATACCCTCACCACCGCCCCGAAGTCGGAATCCGCAGTCAGCCGTGTGCGCGCCCTCTTCTGGCGCGCTTGCTGCGCCATGGCTGGGGGTTATGCAGTTTCCTGGTCCTTCTCCCCTCCATTATGATCCTGTGGGAACAGGAACTTTACTTCATGATGAATTCCTACCTCCTGGCACAGTCAGCACACTGAAGGCCTCTCTACTACACGTTTGTGGAATTAATGGTTGAATCTGAGACCCGAGATAAATTTGTCGTTGTCTCCAGCTGGGGACACCATGCATACTCAGGATCTCTTTGGGCTCTCATATATCCATTAATCCGACTGGGGTCATCACAGAATCCTAAAGCTTTATGAGTTACTTATTTAACATTCTTAGGTTACCTATCTGGAAGTTAAATCCAGAAGGGCTTTGTAGCAAGCTAGGGGTTGAGTCAGGATTTGCATTTGGGTCCACTGATGCTGAGATGGAGGTTCATTCTACTGCTCTGGGCTCCTTGCCTACATGTGGACTTTCTGATGGCATCTCTTCTGTTCTTCCCCACCTTCCGGCTCTGGGAGCTCCCTGGGTTTTCTTGCACCTCTTCTCTGATGGTTTGCATTTGGAGGATCAGCTGGCAGAGGTCCGGAAATATCCTTTGTTTGGGTGCCGTGAGACAGTTTCTGGAAATGGCCCCTCTGCTGTAGCTCCCCGAGCCTGGAAGCTGGATATTCAGCTCTGGTGTCTGAGTTAGAGTTAGTTTTGCAGCGACAGTGCCTCTCTCCCTTTCCTGAATTCTGGTTGATTGTGTATGAATGCCAAGAACTGAACAAAATAGGGCTCAAAAATCAGCTTTGAGAGTATGTAGACTGGACCTGCAGCCAAAATGAGACCTCTCACCATCGCTACCTGCTACACCTCCACCATAAAAGGGGCCAGGCTAACTCTCCCATTTAGTCCAGGTGAGGAGTTGGAGCAGGACAGCAAACACCTGGCTCAGGCTTCTAGAAGTAGCCCTTGCATTTTCTGCTTTCCACCTGATGGTGGGGAAGGCAGGGCTCACTCCCTGCACTGGCTCCACACCGTCCCCTAGACGGTCGGTTCTACTGAGCTCACCCAGCACACAAGGCAGTCTTCCTCCTTGTGGGGGAAGAACCAGAGAGGGGGTGAAGAGAGCAGATTTCCCCTTTCAATGGGCCAATACAGTGATGCAGGAATAAAAAGGGCAGGGGTCCTAGCAGGCCGTGGCAAATGGTCAGAGAGAGACAAGATTAGTCCCTCAAAAGCTGGGCCTTGGGAATGCACGGGTATGGTGGTAAGTGAACTCAGACCCAGACCATCAGGTTCACATCCTACCCACTGCCATTGCACCACAGGTGGTCTGTCTCATCTGTGAAGTGGAGATGGTGGGAATGCCTATCTCACGAAGTTGCTAAGTGCAATAAACAAGATAATGCCTTTAGAGCACTTAGCCTAGTGCCTGGCACATAGTAAGGGCTCAATAAATGTTCCTTTGCTTCCATCCTGGATGGTGGAGGAGGTGAGATTTGGAGACCCGGGTCAGGAGCTGAATCAGCTGTGCCCAGGGTTAGCAGGGGGCTGCAGCAGCCCCTAGCACAGATGCAGACCAGCAAAGTCTCCCACACCCTCCTGTGGACCCTGCCGTTGCAGCGGACATTAGCGTGCAGGATTCTCATCCCCTGAGGGCTTCTCTTGCTGTGGGAAGGTGCAGAAAACATGCCCCGCACAGGACCCCAGCCACCTGCCAGGTGCTTGTGCCCACCTTGCTCGGACAGATGACCCTGTTGGGAGCGGCGGCAGCCTGCTTCACCATGCTAATCACAGTGTGCTTTGCGTTCATCAAGGAAACAGCAGGGATTCCTAATTAAATTCCAACGTGCAATTTATTCAAGATATAAGGCCTATTGAGAGACTATCAGCAGAATGCCCTGCCCTCCCTTTTGGAGGCACAATTTTCCTGCTACAAGTGCTGCCAGGCTCATAGTTTATCTCCTGGGACCAGGGCTCTCTGGGACGGGTTCTCCCTGGGCTGCTGGCCGGCTGTTTCCCCCATTTTACAGATGGGGGTGCTGAGGCACGGAGAAGGAGCTTACACATGGAAATCATCCTGGGGACCAAGGCCAGGGCTAGCATAGGCTTGTCTGTCTCTGGGAATCATGCATGACAGAGTTTCTCTCTGGCACATCCTGAGAAGACAAATGAGCCAATCCTGCGCGGCAGTGAGGGCTGTGGGAGTCTCATTCTGAAAGTCAGGGTCATTAATCAGCATTCATTCGCTTGAAAGAGCAAATGAATGAGATTCTGAGCTGAGGCCAGGCACAGACTCACTCACTCTCTCGGGCTTCATAGCAGTGGACCAAGCCCTTTCTGGCAGACCCATCTTGCCAGGGCTTCCAGACTGGTTTCTGCCACCTGTTTGTCCCAACCCTGAAATGAATTTTATGAGTCACACAGACGCCAGAATTAAGATGGTGAAGTTGACTGAAAACCACAGAGGTGAGGAAATGATTGAACTGGGAAGGCAGCCCCGTGGGGACTGTGCATCCTCATAAGTGGCTGCACTCTGGCTTCCTCCTTTAGTTTTGTGCCAAGTGAGTGAGGGCCCAGCCCCAGAGCTCCTCCTCTCTGGGGCAGCACGTGGTGGCCATCAACAGTCTGCAGATTGTCAGAGACCACTCCGTCCCAAGTAAGCTTTGGGCTCAGATGAGAAGTAGAGCAAAATACCAGAACACCCTCTGGGGCTCAAGGATCCCTAATGTGGGGGACAAGGTGCAGGTACCTTAAAGTGACAGGAGCTGAAGGTCTGGACATGCATGTTCCAGGGAGAAGTGTTTCCACAAAGCCAGCCCTGCGTTCCTCCCAGGCCCTCCTCCCAAACGGGTGCGGATTTCCTCTTTAGTAGAACGGCAGCAGTGTGCTTGGGGGAACTGATTGATTTTAAGAGCAGCAAGGCAACAGATAACCCCCAGGGAAGCAGCACCCAAGTCTGATCAAGAGCCTGGAGACAGGAAGTGGACATTTCAATTCAGGCCTGGTGCAGTCATTTGAAGGTAGAAATCGGTGACTACTGTGAGCCAGTTTCCCTCCCAGAGAATGGGGAATGGGAGGGAAAAAGAGGAGACAGTACTGTCATAAAATGGTAGAAAGTTCACAACTCAGTGACTGGTGCATGGCCTTTGAGCTCAAATCTGAAATTGAGGACCTACTACGTTTAGGTCTCAGAACAGCCTCTTCATATCTCTGACCCTCAGTTTCCCAATCTGGAAAGTGGGTAGAATGACAGCATCCATCTCTCTGCCTTCATTTAGAGCAAGGGTCAGCAACTTTTTCTATGAGGGACTAAATAGCGAATATTTTAGGCTTTTGGGGCCAGGTGCACTCTGATGCAACTACTCAGTGCTGTTGTTGTGAACTTCAAGCAGCCATATAAGTAGTGAACAAACGGGCATAGTTGTGTCCCAATGAAGCTTTATTTACAAAACAAGCGGTGGGCCAGATCTGGCCCTGATTTCAACCCCTGCCTGACTCAGAGGATGGTATGAGACAAACAAATGACAGTGAAAGTGCTTGGCACAAAATACCTGGCCATTAGCTGTTGCCACTATCATCATCACAGGCCTCATTGTTCTGCATTCGGCCATCTGGGTCATCAAGAGCTGCCTAGTGAATACTTTTCCTCCTCTTCCTGCCCTTACCTACTTCAGTTAATTTCCAAGAAGGGCACTTGAATGGATTAATTCAAACCCCTGGATGCAAATGCATTCAGGACTTTGCCCTGATGTGGTCGCTGAATTCAGGTTCCCAAATTGCTTAGCATTTAAAAGCAAGGGCAGCTTGGATCCCCAGTGAAGTAACATCAATATGACCTCCCATTAGAAGTTTCTGTTGCCCTTCACGAGGGATTTCACTTGCAAAATGGCATGGATTTCTCACTGTTCCTTGAAGATGATTACAACCATTTTGCAGACAAGGAAATGAGCTTTGGTAAGACAGACCTGTGTGAAGTCACGCTGAGCTGGAAGCTGAGCTTGATCTCAGGTCTATGGACTCCAAATCCAGTGCTTATTCCCTCACATGGTAGCTGTGCTGAGTATTGTTTCAGTCCTTGATGGAAACGATAAATTTGCTGGTTTAAACAGAAAGATTCATTAAGTAAATAGTTTGGAGAATTTCTGGGAGAAACAGAATCAGGCTCGAGTTGTGTGGAAGAACATACCCATTGAAATGATAATGCTGGGTGCTCCTGGCATAGCACCACGGCGGGCAGCAGCGACACTGGGCACCTTTAAGACGCTTGCCCCTCACGCAGTGTAACCTTGACAGTCCTCTGCCACCCTCAGAACCAATTCTGCATGGTGCCTCCTTCTTCAAATTACACTTTTTCAAATACATGTCTTCAGCCAAGGGTCCTATTAGCTGTGCCTCGGCCACGTGTCTGGGCCCTCATTCCCAAGGAGCCTGAGAAAGTGAGTTAAAGTGAGTTACTGACTCTTCCTTGGAGAGGCAGGACTCAGAGGAGGGGAACTGCCCAAATCTAGGAAGGGTGTGTAAAAGGTCCTGGGCCAACCCCACTTCTGAGTGTGTGTGTGTGTGTGTGTGTGTATGTGTGTATGTATATATATATATACATACATACATATACTCAAAAGAACTGAAAGCAGGGACTCAGAGATACTTGTTCACCCACACCCATAGCAGCATTAGTCACACGAGTCAAAAGGTGGCAACAACCAAATGTCTGTGTACAGACAAGTGGATAAACAAAACGCGGCATATACACTACAATGGAATCTTAGCCTTAAAAAGGAACACCCGATACATGCTACCACGTGGCTGAGCCCTGAAGACATTATGCTAAGTGAAAGAAGCCAGACACAAAAAGACAAATACTGTGTGATTCCACTTACGTGAGGTTCCTAGAGCAGTCCATTCATATAGGCAGAAAGTAGGCTGGTGTTTGCCAGGGGCTGGGAAAAAGGGGAAATGGGGAGTCACAGTTTAACGAGTATAGAGTCCAGTTTGGGATGACAACTCTGGTGCTGGATGGCGGTGATGGTAGCACAGCTTGCTGCCACTTAAAAAGGGATAAAACGACAAATTATATGTTATGCACATTTTACCACAGAAAAAAGTGCTGGGCAGGACAGCTGTCCACCGTAAGAACTGGGGTTTCATATTCAAGAAGTGGAAATGCCATGGCTAACTGCAGCAGAGCTGGCCATTGTCGGAACCTCCTGTGCCTGCTCCTTCCAGAGAGAAACTGCTCGTGGAGCCCTGGATGCCAGCCCCTTGGCCTTGCTCCCTCCCGGTTCGAACAGGTAGGACAGGGCCAGGCAAGCAATTAAGTGAAGTGGGCTGGACGGGAGACGGGAAGGGGCACACTGACTGTGAGGAACGGAAGAGACCATGTTCCATCTGGGCAGGGCAGCTGGTCTGACAAGTGTGACACGTGGGAAGGAAGCCCAGCGTTGCTGAATCTTCTGGTTCTTGAAAACACACCAGACATCCAGGTATTTATGTGACATTGTCCAAACTTTAATCACTGACAATAGATTCAAATAGAAAATAAATAGTCTACAAACTGATTAAAATATATCTATGGGTTGAATACTACCCTTGGGCTGCTGGTGTACAAAATCAGTGTTTGAGTATAGAGGCAAGGACCGAAGATCAAATCACGATACCAATTTTAAAAGTAAATGCAAGTATCCAGTAATTTCTCAAAGTAGCTTTCTCTCCAGGAAACACTGGTAAGAAAAACATATCTATTAACTAAAACCAAAATGCAAATCCCGTCTTACGTCTGTCTGTTTCCCAAATCTAAACTTTCAGGTCTTCTAGCAGGGAACACTGGAGCTTCAGATTAAACTCTGAGGGCACTTAGCCATCCTGCTTACTCCCAGGAGCATGAAGAGGTTCATCTTGGCCAAGGAACAGGAGGAGGGAGAGAGAGGGACTACGGGGGAGGAGGAGGGAGGGAGACCCACATTCCCTTTCCAAGGCCAGTGAGCTCACTCGCAGCACTCTTTGGGGGCTAATGTGGCAGCTTCTGGCGCCTTGCAAACGGTGGCTCTCCACCTGTCCAAGGCTCAGGCTGGTGTCCTTAACCGTGGCCTTCCAGGCGGCCATCCTGCCAGCTCTCCCCACACCACGCTAAGCCCTGCTGTCCATAGTTGGTCCCTTATTTCTGCGATGCTTGGAGTGGCCTTGACTCATCCAGCTGATAAACCAGGCCGGCACAGATATCATTTCCATGAACAAGCCGCTTACAAGATTGAAGCCAAGTCAGCAAGTGGGGTCAAGACACTTTACGTTTACGGTCAGTCATTTCCTGGCAACTGATTCCAACTGAAGGAATGAGTTATTTAAGCAGTTGATTTTCCACTTACAAGGAAGCCAACCCCTTTCTTCTCCTTCTGTCATCTCTCTGTAACTCTTTTCCCTCTTTGAGCTAGACGTCAGTTCCTCACCTCTGAACTGGGGGTAGCACCGTCTCTAACCAGAATCTGTGGTCCTAAGCAGTTTCCAGGCCTGTCTGTATGCCCTTTAGCTGAGTCACAGACCAGCACACCAGGAGCACACTGCAAGGTGAAGGTCTGCTTCAAGTTCTTTGGCAAAAGCCACACGCCCTGCGGGGGCGCCAGAAGAGCAGGCCCCCTGGTTGCCACGTGTTCAATTGCCACCTCAATCTCTAGGTCCTGTTTTGCACAGTCCCGTGTGTTATTTTTAATTTCAAGGTGTTTCTTAAGTTGACTCACCTCCTGAACCACAGGTAGCATTAGCATTGGTCCAAACCGAATTTCCATACCACACTTTTTTAACACTGTCGCAAGTCCCCGCCTAGTGTGTTTGTCTAGGAATCCCTCAACAGTATGTGGGTCGTAACTACCTTGGTCAGGAGAGTGCTCTGGGATTTCTCTCTCTCAGGAGTCTCCATGTGGCCACAGCTGAGGTCCCAAAGATGGCAAAAGTAAGATGCTAAGTGGACGTGGCTCCTGAGGGCTCTCTGAGGGGGAACAGTGTTCCAGGTATCTGGAGACGGTGTTCCAGGCAGTGGAAGTAGCAAGAGCAAAGGTCCTGAGCTGGAAGAGTGTCTGTTGGGCTCAGGAGCCAGCCAGGGGGCCATGGCTGCTGGAGCAGTGTGGGGCCGGCAGGAGAACAGATGATGAGGTTAGATAGGTAATGGCAACCAGTGGTGTGAGGTCCAGGGTGTGAGACCACGATTTTGGCGTATCCTGAGTGATTTGAAAGTTATTCAAGGATTTTGAGAATAGGTTGAAGGGAGGCCATCTAGGACGATGAGAGCTGTGTGGGGTTGAGAAGTTGTCTTTCCAGCGGAGCCACAGTTGGACCTGACACGGAAATTTTCACTGATCACAGACTCTGAATCTGATTAGATGGGATGGTTGGGTTTCTGCTTTTGGGAGGAGCGAGCGTATTCGATGTGTGAAAAAGACATGTGCAAACACATATTCGGTGACTGGCACCAAAATCCACTTCCAGTTCTCCCAGGACACACAGACAACCCACCTTCCCAGCCTCCCTCGCACGTATGTGTGGCTACGGGACTGACCAGACCCAAGGCAGTGGAGTGTGAGTGGAGGGGTGTGACCACTTCCAGCTGGCCTGTAAACGCCGACCGTGTGCGCTCCTTCGTGTGCTTTCTCCTCTGCAGACCAACTGTGGTGATTCGCCAGGATGAACTTGAGAGCCGAGGAAAGCCAAAGAGTGCCTGGTTCCGGACCTGAGCATGAATCACTCTCCTCAGACGACAAACCCAAACCCAGCCGCACGAAGTACCTGTCATGTTAAAATAAACAAGCTTCCCTGGATACTGCATCCCAGTCCCCCAGGGTCATGCCTTCAAGCCCCAGATCTGATGACCAGCATGCCTGTGCGAAAGCTGAGATGTGCCCCTGCACAGGTGGCTGGAGTATCTGTAGTCCATCATGATCACTTGCCTTTTTACAGCATACAGCCCCACAGTGACAGCAGTGAATGCCCATCCTCTACACAGACACGCTAGGGCCCGTGATACCAACGGATGGTCATGACCACCTCCGTATTCCAATTGCACTAGCTATGGAATCCTTCAACACACATCACATTTTGATGCCCTTTCAATCTACTCTTCCTTTTTCTCATTTCACTATGGCATAAATTCACTGCAGAAGCCATGGCAGACGTGACTGTCCATTCTTTATACCGCCACAGAGAAGAGTGGATTAAGAACCATTCACACCAAGAGCAAGAATGAAACTGCAAATTTATTTGAAAGTATAAAAGTTAAAAAAGAAGCAACCAAAACCTAACCAAGAAACAAAAAAGCAACCACACACAACCTTTCCAGTTTACATCAACTGTGAACATCAGACACTATTTATTAACCCTCTAGTTGCATTTTTAAAGGACTGTCAATTTCAAAGTAGAGGGAGTTGAGTCAGGTGATAGGCTACCCATAGCAGTGAAACGATTTTAATGCTAAAATAAAAAGGACTCACCGATCTCATTTGAGAAAAGACAGCACAGATGGCTTTCTGGTTGATTTAGGCAATGTATACAAAAAATATCCTGGTTGGAATGACTTAAAAAATATTGCTGGCCACTTACTTGCCACCTTGAGTAGGGGGAAAAAAACAACTCAAATCCCTGTAGCTGTGGTGTCCTATTTATATCTCTTAAAAAACATTCATTAAAAAATCCAATCTATAATAAAAACATCCCTGTGTCTTAAAAAACAACATTAATAGGTTCCTCTTATCTACTAAGACCATTTGTTGTGCCTAAGATTCCTGCAAGCAGAAAAGTGTGTGAGCTTAATTCACTGTACAATTAATTAAAATTAGACTCTTTTCCTTTATAAAGAACTTCCAGAGCACCAGAAAGAAGTAGGGGCCCATCAAAGGGAGAAGAAACAAAGCTATTCTGACTCACAGGAGATGAAATTCTCATCCAGAGTTCCTACCACACTCTGGCTACCATCAAAAGTTCTTTCGTTATTGGATTATTCAGAAAATAACTCAGTTATTTTTAAAATGAAAAGATGTAAGCAACTAGGTTCCTTTTCTTTACGTAAAAAAAAAAAATCACCAAGTGGCTAGCTTTCCTGTAGCATACTTTGAATTTGGTTTAAAAAAAAAAGTCTACAGAACAGAATCATTGAATGCCACTTCCTTCCCCCTCCTGCAGGCTCCATTTAACTGAGCATCACAGAGGCCACTGAACATGTCTTCAGCTGTGGAAAAGTCCTGAATGGGTGAGAACCGCCTGGAGTGGCTCCACCGGGTTCCAGTTTTGTCCCCAGTCAGTGTGGTCTCCTGCCCAATAATGCTTCCGTTTCTACCCATTATTTCCCCAGGAGGTGGGCTCTGGCTGGGCTCGGAGAAAGAGGAAAGGTAGCACAAACACAGAGACTGAACTGAGGGCCAAGGGTGTCCCTCTTTCTGAATCCTTCAAGAACTCGATAAATAATAACTCAAAAGTGCAATAACGCACAAAAGCCCGGCACACAGGTCTGGAGTGATGTGTTATCAGGATTGGGGGGGACAAAGGCGCCACCTCCTTTTGCATCTTTCTTTGGACCTCACTAAAGGAAAAACAAACAAAACAGAGCTTTCCTATACACATATAAATAGTCCCTTAACTAGAAGGGAAAAACAAACACACCGTTTCAAATGCATTTCTAAGAGATTAAAACAAAAAAAAAGTCCGAATGGCAAATCTTGACCCTAAAATGTCTACTCCATGTCTCTCAGAGGAGAAACTAGGGGAAGTTAGGAGAGGCCTAACCCCTAACCCTAAAGTGGGGCGCTGGTGTTCGGGCGTTGGGAAAGGGAGTATGTGCAGCTCAGGGAGCCAGGAGCTCTGGTGAGAGGTCCTGAGTGTGGTTCTCACGCGTGTCAGAAACCAGTGTCTTCAAGTCTGGATGCACAGGTAAAAGGGCTTGTGGGTGTTCAGGGAGCGCAAGGGGCTACTGCTGACGCTGCAGGGATGGACAAGGCAGGCCGGGTGTGGCTTATACAGGGACAAAGGCCAGAGCAGACTTCGGCCAGCTCAGGCTGGGTCCTCATGCCTTGGCCACGGGCAGGTCACGGCTGGGAGGGTGACGATCCAGAAGCCGGGAAAGGGGCTGTGGGCCACAGCAGACCCAGGCTCTCGGCAGCTTGCAGTTTAGGAGCTAGGAACTCAGAAAAAATTACAGCAGGGCCTCCAAGCCTATCCGCGGGTGAGACCGATGATGCGTGTTGCCGGGGAAAGCTCTCTACGATTCTCAGGCAAATTTTTTAAACCAGAATCTATTCAGAGTCAAGGGTGTCAGAGTTATTCAGGAAACCAAAAGGACAGTGCCAACTGCTGATAGCTTTTCTTTGGCCACTGCCTCTGCTGGACTGAAGGCAATGTACAGGATGGCACGAGACAGGATGTGATGCTGCCCTGCCCTCTTTCCAGTGGCTGTCCAGTGACAGCCCCCTGGCAGGATCGTCCAAGCCCACCCGCAAATGGAGCTGAAAGGTAGCAGCCTACAGAGAATTTGGTCCCGTGTCTTCTGCCATTCGGCACATCCCAACATGGCCCAGAAACACTGCTTTCTCAAGGACAGCTTTACCCTGCCACCTGCCAACTTACGCCACCTGCTGGGCAAGATTTCAACAGCACCCGAAGAATGATGGGACCAGTACGCTCAGAATCCTGGGCCCTGAAGGAAGAGGGCATCCCAGAACACATGCACAATACATCGTGTCAACCAAGAGGCCAGGAAGATGCCAGGTTGCCCTCTAAAGAACACCTCTGAAATCTGGGGGGAGGAGGGAATGGAAAGACAGCTGACATCCCAAATCACTCCCAGAAGCACCCAGAGGAGCTTCCCATGAGCTGCAAGTTGTCAGGATGGTAACAGGTCAGAGCAGATGAACCCATATGGACTTGGGAATAATCGGGTTTTATACTTCTCCAGTGCCCTGGCTGGGCATGGAGTCCCTGGCTTCAGCGGTGCCCTCCTGCGGGCCAGGGTGCCCGGGGCCATGGCCGCTGTCTTCCACGCTCAGGAGGCTGCTGGCTGCCCGGGAGCTGGCGCTGTTGGCACTCCCCGCCCGGGACCGGTAAGGGGGTAGGTCGGCTTGGCTCAGAGACTCGGCGTCGGAAGAGTAGGGCGGCGGAGGAAGGTCAAACCACGCAGGTCTGCAATGGAGGAAGGATGGCAGGGAAGGTGGGGGGAGAGGGGAGGGAAGAGAAGGTATGAGAAGCCGAGGCAGGGCCAGCCACACCAGCTCTGCCTGCGTCTGAGCGAATGCTAATGTGAGGACTGAGGTCTTCCCCCCAAGTGGAAAGGTGATCCAGAGACTAGGAAAACCAGCAGCCTGCAAGGGGACAAAGGGGATGGGAAGAGGTCAGTGCGCCCTGGCCGGCTAGCACGGGGCGGCGCCAGAGCCACATCGCTCGGGTGGCCTGGGAGTGGGGATGCCGAGCACCCCCTTGGCTCGCCCCGGGTGGTCTGGCGGCGACACTTAGCCCATCAGCTAGGGGCCCTGTGGCCAAGCGGCTGGCCTGGCATGTTGACTGAACCTCTGATGGTCCACAGAATTTGAGGACTGTACTGAGAGCCGACCCTTCCTGGCTGTGCGGACTTAGGGGAGAGGACATCTCAACAGCTCAATCTCCTTACCTGTAGAAGGGGATATGGATGACGCCTTGTTTGCAATGAAATAACTTTTAACAGCAAAGACATCTTATTTTTCAGCTCTCAGTTACTGTGAGGCAGGCACTAGCCCCGTGCCCCACCTGTGTTACTTATTTAATGCTCACAAGAACACCAAAAGGTAGGCATTACTTTTATGCCCATTGTACTGGGGAGGAAGCTGAGGCAAGGGGGTTCAATGACTTGCATAGAATCATAAATAACTAGTAAACAGCAGTGCTGCGATTTGCACCCACATGTTCTGTCTCCAGATTCACGGATTTTCACCTTACTTGACCTGGACAGTCTGAATGAAAGGGTTAGGAGTGGCAACTGAGGTTCTGGGCTCTTACACTTATTTGCAAAGATGTCCTTATGTACTGGTCTGTGAAGTTACATTTACTTTTTATGAGGAGGGTAAATGAATAAATGATGTAAAAGCTGCCACCAGAGAGGTTCCAGGAGAGCCCAGTTACCCAGGGAACGCAGCCTGCCCGATGCCTCACTCACACAAGGCGAGTCCTGGGCTCAGAGGAAGACGGACACCAAGCAGGGGCCAGCGGGGCAGGACCATCTTAGAACCAAAGGAGACTCAAAGAGCTGCAGTCTGGGGACTTCCCAAGTGGGTTCTTCGGGATACCTTGGTGCGGGGTCACCAAAGGAGAAAAAGGCTGAGCAGGCAGGACACAGGCCCCTGCCTGCTTCCACCACAGAACTCTGCTTTTTGAGTTTATATTGATATGTTGAGGTTTCTTATACAACTCCATTTGAAATGAGAGTCCTATTGATTAATCAAGTTTGAGAGGGCTCTATTCTACCCCCTTTGTTTTATGGATGAAGTTAAGCAAGGAACCTATTCACATACTCATTCATTCAGAAAATATGACCCAAGCCTCTAGTAAATACAAGGCACTGACCTATGGTAACAGGGGAGGCCCCAGAGCCAGTGTGGGGCCTGAATGTGGGTCACTGTGGCATTACTAGGGAGGAGCCGGGCTCCATCCAAGTTGGCCAGGATCCTGGCTTTATGTCCTCAGGCGAGTAACTTAAAATCCCAGGGCCTCAGTTTCCTCATCTGTAAAACTGAGGCAAACACAGACCCTATCTCAGTGAGTTCTCGAGAGGATTCAGTGATAACGTGCGAATAGTTTACAAGGACTCAGTAAATGTCAGACACCGCTGAATGCAGGGCTTTGGCAGGACCCAGGAACCCAGGCATGTGCACATTTTCTGCTCCCTGCACCGGATGACCTCCCGTGCCCCAGTGTTTCCCATCCAGCACACCTTTGGTCCAGCAGGGCCTCTGAGTAGGAGGGCGGGGAGCCCACCTCTGACGCGTTCTGCTCGGCCTGGCTGGCCACATACTGGATGCCATTGTTGACGTTGTAGGTGACGTTGCAGTGGTGGGGGTGGTCCAGGACCACCAGGCGGGACAGCAGCACCGGGTGCTGCAGACGGTGCACGGGGAGCGTCATGAGGTTGTTCCGCTTCCGCTGGTGGTGCAGGACCAGAGCTAGCAGGGCCACCACCAGCACGAAGATGACAGAGCTGCCGATGATGGCATAGGTGATGCTGGGGTAGTACACGAGCTGGTTCTCCGATGTCACAAACACCTGCCCGCTGCCTGGCTCTGGGAAACCCGAGGCGAGAGAAAAGGAGAGGCGTTACCAATTTAGCTCACCCTCAGCTTCAAGTCCCTCCCAGGCTGGGCATGCATATGCTCACAGCAGCACGTTCACAAGAGCCTAAAAGAGCAAACCACCCAAATGTCCATCAACTGGTGAATGGATACACAGAAGGTGGGCCATCTAAACAACAGAATATTACTTGGCCGTAAAAACTACTGACCCATGCTACAACAGGGATGAATCTCAAACACATTACGCTAAGCAAAATAAGAAAGACATGAAAGACCACATATTGTATGATTCCATTTATATGAAACGTCCAGGGAAGGCAACTTTATGGAGACAGAAAGTTGACTCATGGCTGCCTGGGGCTGGCGCTGGCAACAGAGATTCTCTGGCAACGGGCATGGGATCTTGGCGTGATGGGAATGTTCTGAATCTGGATATGTGATGGCTGCACAGATTGTTTAAGTTTACAAATGCTCACTGAATTGTACCCGTGAAATGGGCAAATTCTATGTTATATAAATTATACCTTAATGAAGTTGTTTAGAAAGAAAATCAGCCTCAGGAATTTATCCAGGGCACAGGAGTGATTCCAGTGGCAGAAATCAGTTTTTCCCTGGAAATGCATCACATACATGAGGAACCCTGGGGCTCATTATGTCTGTAGAGCAATGATTTTATGCCGGCCCCATGCCAAGCTGTCAAGATAGACAGCCAGCACAGCACAGGCTAAAATCAAGGATTCTGGAGTCAGACGAGGCTCAAATGTTGCCTTCTCAACTTATGGGCTGTGTGCCCTTTGGGTCAACCTCTCTGTGTTGTAATCTCCTCATCTGTAAAGGAAGGATGATAACAGACCCCACCTCACTGGGATGTCGTGAGCATGCAACGAGTGAATAAGCATCAAGCATTTGGAACAACAGTTGACACACTGTGCTATGTAGGGGCATGTTCAAGACATACAAATACATGCTTGTCATTATCTGCTTGCCTCACAGCAACTCCATGAAGTAGGTGCTATAATTGCTTTGTTTTAAGATGAGGGAAGTAAAGCTTGGAGAGGTTGGGTTCCCTACTGGGGTCCTAGGCTTAGGAGGTAAGGAGCCATGCGTGATTTGGGTCCAGTGTTCCTTGTCCCTAACATTCTGTCTTGCAGCCCCCTAACAAGACCCACCAGGCAATCTGTAGACATTCCCTCAGAGGCATTCAGGGAAAGGTCTGGCTGGTAGGCATTGCACCCCTGCAGGCTGCCCAGTGCCTCTTCTCCACATGTACCAACAAGCCATCTTCAAATACTCAGGGCTTCCCAGTCAGCTGGTCCACCGAGCAACCGCAGGCTTCAGGCTGGCCCAGGGACCCAGAGTGGCCCCTTCTCACAGAAAGCTGGGGACCCCTCATCTTTGCCGAACCATACCTGACCACTGTTGTGGTCCCCCTGGAAGAATAAGCTACATGCAGCCCACATAAGAAAATCTGGTGGCCACACCCTGTGCCTGTTTGACCTCTGGGGTGGTGAGGAGGTTTCAGTGCGTCCACAGAAGCCAGAATGTGCAGCAAACTACCAACAGCAGCTATGACCACTGGCTGCTTGGGCCCCGGGTCTGGAGCTGGGCTAAGCTAAGCTCACTAATGCCACATCCCTAGATGTGCCCCCGGCTGTTCATCACCGTCTCCGCATGTGCAGGACGGCACCTGGCACGGGGTGGCCCTTACCAAAGAACGGCAGACAATTCAATGAAAAAGAAACCTGTGTATTTACACACCCTGGTGAAGGAGGTGCTATTATTATTTATTATTTCTATTTTCCAAATGAGCAAATTGACTCAGAGGTGAACTAAGTTCACATAAGAAGTAAGCAGAAGGGTCAGGACTAGAACCCAGATATTTCGCCTTCACGAAACCACATGCTGTGAAGCAAACTATCTTCTCTCCTTTCCAGATACAGCTATTTCTTGATTCCGCAAACAATCCTAGTCTCAGGCACATGAAGACCTTTCCCCTCAAGCTCCTGGCTTTATGTTAATTTTCTACCCAACATGGACCAAAATATACGACATTCCCGGGGTCCATGGTCCAGAAAGGAGTAAGGCTCCAGACAGAAGGCAGAGGCTCACTGCAGGTGGGTAGGGAAGGGGAGCAGTTTGGGATTTTTCTGGAGACAATTAGCTGTTACTCAGGGGTTCCCCTGGAGTACTTTCCGTTCTCAGTTCAAATAATTAAAATCTGCATGGGGGCTTGGGTGTGTGTATGGTTCCAAATTCAGGCTTGAAATAAAATATCCTCTTTATTTTGTTATTGCCGGCGCAGAGCTAAAGGGTGGAATGCTGGGGCCATCCCTTCTAGCTATTGCTCAAATAAGTTATTTGACTTTTATGAGCCTCAGTCGCCTCGTCTTTAAACTGGTGCTGGTACTGGGTAAGTAAGAGTAGCCTGTTCTTGTATGGTGTACACAAAGTGCTGGGCAAAGTGCCTGGCCCTCGGTCACGCTAGTGCTTTCCAATTTTTTACTGTGGTAAAATATCTATGTAACATAAAAGCTACCACTTTAGCTCTTTTTATGCGTACACTCACTGGCATTAAGAACATTCACACTGTTGTGCGACCATCCATCTTCACAATTCTTCATCACCCCAAACTGGTTAGTGCTAATTCTTATGTTCAACCTTCTCCCCGTTCTCGTCACCAACTTCTCTGGACCAGAGGCGGAGGCTGGGAAAACCCCCCACTGCGGGGCAGCACGGACAAGGGGACGAGGGTTGGGTGAGTTCCTTCCTGTGGAACGTGTTTCTTGAAAGAGGAAAGTGGATGGATTTTCACCCAAAACACATGGGTCCAGAGATTTTAAAACACTGACTTCCATGTAACCACTTGAGGTTTTAAGAATACAAGTGGGAACTCTTTAAAATGAGTGGAATGTAAAATGATTGCAGATCTTAAGTCTCATTTATGTCTCCGCAAGCAGGCTCTCTCCGGATCTGCCCACTGTGGCAGGCGGGAAGCAGCAATCACACTCGCTCGAGAAATTATGACGTTACCTAACTCAGGGGTGCCTCGTCTCATTTTTGCTCTGTGTGTAAAATGTCGTTTTCTATTTAACTAGACTCACTTTTCTTAAGAGCTTAATGAGCCCACTGGCCAAATTACTAATATCAGAGTTGCCTGGGACCTGACTTCCAAGCGCATAATCCATGGTGAATGACGTTCCCATCCATTCTGGCTGTCCCGCAAGCTGATGCCTTCATGCTCCACTGTCCAACAGCTTGAATGCCTGCCCTCCCCTGCTGCTTCTACCACATTAATTCCAGGCAATCTGGTCCCTACTCAGAGACCGCTGCTCTGGCAAAATATGCTTTACCCCCCGCCGCTGCCTTCGGAGGAGCAGGCTGTGTTCTGCACAACTCCAGGGGAGCTCCTAACCACGGAGTCCAAACAGATTTGGTCGTTATCACAGGTTTCCTAGCAGATGGCAGTCAAGTGTCCTGAGGAGGAGTGTCTTTTTCTAACTCACACAGAGCGCCATCTGGACTGACCAAGGGATGGAAGCAGCTGCCCCCTGTGACTGGTTCTTCCTTTGCTTCTACAAAACACCCTCCTCCAGATGCAAGTTAAATTTCCTCCCAAGTACCATTTCCACCTATCAGACTGGCAAAGTCTGATTTCACATTTTGCTGCCAGGTCTTAGGGAAACAGGTATAATTATTCATGCATGGCTAGTGGGAGGGTAAATTGGTACAACCGGGGGTGGTAACAGGATTAACAATATGCATCAAAATAAAAAATGTACATATCCTGTGACTAACCGTTCCACTCTTAAGAATCTAACAGATATACTCACACAAATGAGAAATAACTTTTTAATGCAAGTCACTGAAGCATTGTTCGTAATAGCAAATATATCAGAAACGATCTCAATGTCTATCAATTGCAGCCTAGCTGGAAAAATCATTGTGCATCCACATGGTACCACACTTATTTAAAAAATGAGGGCAGCATTACATACACCAATGTGGACTCATCGGACAGGTTATCTTGGTAAGTGAAACAAGCAGAGTTCAGCAGAGAACATATGGAATGTTTCTGGAAGGACATGCAAAGCCGGTAACAGTGGTAGCTCCTAGAGAGGGAAACGGGTGAGAAGGAGACTTACTTTTCATTGTTTACTTCTTTCTACTATCTGTAGTGTGCTGTCCATCATGGTGCATCTTGGGCTCATTAGGATTTTCCTCCCTTCTCCCTCTGTAACGTGAGGGCTCCTTAGGGCACATGTCCTACTGTCACTCACTTGAGACCCCCCACGGGCGGACCACACTCCTTGAAAATGGCACCAAGACTCCCAGCCTCACCCCTGGAGTCCAGAATTCCTGTCCAAAGTGATTCTCACTATTCTGAAAAGTCAACTCCTGTGTGCCTTTAAAAAAAATTATTTTTGAAGTTTATTTTTCTCCAGATTAAATATTTTTAAAAGCTAGGTATACTGAGATATAATTCACACACAATAAAACTTACCCTTTTACAATGCACACTTAGATGAGTTTGAACAAGATGAAAGAGCTGCATAATCACAAACAAGATAGAGAACCTTTCCATCCCTCCCCAAAAGTTCTCTCCTTTGCAGCTAGTTACTCCCCTCACTCACAGCCAGGAGAAACCATGGATCTGTTTTCTGCTCAACCTGACTCATCTTTTCCAGGAAGTCATGTAAGTGGAATCATCCAGGATGTAGCCTATTGTGTCTGGCTCCTTTCACTTGGCATAATGCTTCTGAGATTTGTCCATGTTGCTGTGAGCGTAAATATTTCAGCCCTTTAGCTTGTTGTATGGATGTACTGGGTTTTGTTTATCCACCTACCAGTTGAGAACAGGAACTGGGTTGTTTCCTGTTTCTGGAAGGCAGGTCTGTGTGCTGACATGTGGTTTTTTTTTTTTTAATTTTTGGGTATATACCAAGAGGTAAGGCTGCTGGGTTGCCTACAAAGTATATGCTTGTAAGAAATTGTCACACTGTTCCTCAGGGCAGCTATAGGAGTATGCCTTTCCCCAGTTGCTCTGCATCCTCACCAGCACTTAATGTGGCTAGTCTTTTAATTTTAGCCACTACAGTAGGTGGGTAGTGGTATCTCACTGAGGTTTTAAGTTGCAATTCTCATTAACTAATGGTATTGAGCATTGGTTCATGTGCTGCTTTGCCATCCATATGTCTCCTGCTTCAATCTCTTGCTCATTTTAAAATGCTGTTGTTTGACTACTTATTATGGAACAGTAAGAGTCCTTTATATGTTCGGGAATACAAGGTTTCTTCCAGAAAAGTGTTTTGCAAATACACGTGGCTTATCTTTTCATATACTTTCTAGGATCTCTTTGAATATGTGTTTTAAAAGTTTTTTATGAAGTCTATTGTATTAATTCTTTATTTTTTTGTGCTTTTTGTATTCTATTGAAGAAATATTTGCCTAGAAGTTTTATAGCTTCAGCCCTTACATTTACATCTATGATCCATTCCAAGTTAATTTTTGTTTATGGTACAAGGTGAAGTTCAATGTTCTTTTTCTCTCCCTTTGGATATCCAATTGTTCCAGCACCACTTGTTGAAAAGCTTACCCCTTCCTATTGAATTACCTTGGCACCTTTGTTGAAAATCAATTGACCATACAAGTCTGTGTCTATTTCTAGATTCTTTATTCTGTTTGACTGAGCTATCCACCAGTCCTTTTGCCAGTAAATGTGTTGATAGCTACAGCTTTGTACAAGTCTCAAATCAGTTAGTGTGAGTCCTGCATGCCTTTTTTTCCTTCCAAATACAACTTTATATCTCATTACAAAAGTCCATTAAAATTAAAAGTAAAATGGAAATGTTTAAGACTCCCACTCCCCAAACTACTAGAAAAAAAGCAGTTAACAGTTTGGTGTAGACTAGGGGTTGCCAGCTTTTTTTGCCAAGGACTAGATAGTATTTTATGTTTTGTGGGCAATACAGTTTGAGTCATGACTACTCAACTCTACTTTCGTAGCACAAAACCATAGACAATATATTAGCGACTGAGTACAGTGTATCCCAATCAAATCTTATTTACAAAAACAGGCAGCAAGTTCTATATGGCCCACTTGGTTTCTCAAGCCACACTTTAGATCCTTCAAAACTACTCTCTATGCATGTCCACACACATGTACTTTTCTTCATGGTATACAGACATTTCTGCATTTCTTAGGATGGACTCCCAGATGTCAGTCATCTCCCTGGCCATCTGGTCTCCTGGGTTTGAACATTTCAGGTGTCTTGAATGTCTTCCTTTTCTCTGTCCACACGGAACCACCATGTGTGATCAATTTCTGCTGGGCAGTGTTTCTCCAGTCTCTGCTTCTGGTCCCTGTTTGCAGGGCTGCATCCAGGCCCGGCCCAGAAAGAGAAACCTCCCTGTGGGTGTTACCATCTCTAGTCTCATTGTCCTCTAATCGTTCTGCAATATTCCCATCAGTTTCTGTTGCTGGGTAATTCTTATGAAATTCTGAACAATCAGGGACCTCAATGGCTCACACCACTCTCCTTGGCCAGGTACGTAGATAGTCTTCCCTGTCCGGGCTTCCTAACACCAACGTCAGAGGGTATGGGGAAAGAAGTCCAGAGCTGGAGTAAGAAGTATTATTTGCCTTATGAGCTGTTTCCTACTCCTGATATGAACTAAATTATAATACAAACAGTGCAAAGAGAACCACAACCACACCACCCATATTTGCTTTGAACTTGAAAACAAAGAGTAACAATATCATCGTGATTATCATAGCGTTCCTCACCTTACTGGCAATATCTTATGTGTGTCACACACATGAACTCTTTTGTAATCTTTATACCACCTGTAGAGAGTCGAATGGTGTCCCTCCAAAGGATACGTCCACTTGGAACCTCAGCAGGTGATCCTGTTTGGAATGAGGGTCTCTGCAGATGTAACGGAAGATCTCGAGAGGAGGCCATCCTGAATTAGGGGGGGCTCTAAATTCAGTGATGAGTGTCCTTGTATGAGACAGAAAAGGAGAATACACAGAGACAGACTAGGAGGAAGGTCGTGTGAAGACGGAGGCAGAGCCCAGAGTCCTGGGGCCCCATGCCCAGGAATGCGGAGGATTGCAGGCAGCCACCAGAAGCTAGGCGAGCAGCAGCATGAACAGATTTTACCCCAGAGCCCCCACAAGGAACCAGCCCTCCTGGCACCTTGATCTGGGACTTGTGGCCTCCAGAACAGTGAGAGAAGAAATCGCTGTTGTTTTAAGCCACCAAGTCTGTGGTACCTTGTTAGGGCAGCTCAAGGGAACAAATACACCATCTCCAAAGCAGACCGTTCCCACAGGTGAGGGAACGGGAGCAGAGAGAGAGGTGACAGCAGCGTGCCGAGTGCTTCGCAGACCTCGGCTGGGACTGACAGCTGCCGTTAGAGCTGGCTAGCGGAGGATGGGGGGACCCGGGCGGTCTGGGTGCATAATCTCTGCTCCTAAGCCATGACTTTCTTCCACTTTTCATGTGGCTCTCGTCATGAAGAGGAGTCTGGGATGGGCAAAGGCCAAGCTTTCTCCTCCTAAGAGCCTCACTCAGGGCCAAATGTACCTTATAAGCCGTATTTACATCTGTGAACTAATGTTTAAACATGTTAATTCACAATCTCCTCGCTTACAGAGAGTCAAACATTGAATAAGAAAAGAAGGTAACCTTGAGGCTGAGGAATGGAGGCTGGACCTCCTGCCACTACTTTTTGTCCTGTAGGCACAATTTCACTTTAACAACAACCCCATTTTATAGATGAGAAAACTGAGGCCCAGAGAGGGCCAGGAACTTACTGAAGGTCACAGAACAAAGAAGTGGTGCGACTAGTATTTGTGCCCAGGAGTCGGAGGCCAGAAATCACATGACCCCGGAGAGTGGTCTCTGTCCTCCCCTCTCCCGCTTTCCCATTTCTCCTATTTGTCACCCCAACTTACTGCTCTTGCAGTGGGGTCCCTTCTCCAATAACTCCCATGTAGACCCAACCTTAGACTCTAATATCTTCTGAAGTGTTGTCTGTGAGATGGCAAGAGGTGTTTCATGCAAAAAGCCTCTTGATCAAACAGGTATGAGAAAAACTGGATTAGACAAATCAAAACACATTCTTTATAGCTGTTCAGAGTGCAAGCTCTGGAACCAAACTGTCTAGATTCAATGCTCGGCTCTGTCACTTTTGAGCTGTGTGACCTAGGAAAAGTTACACCACCTCCCTGTTCCTCAAAACCCTCATCTGTGAAAAAGGATAATAGTAGCATCAACCTCATAGGGTTGTTTTATGGCTAAAGAGAGAAAGTAAATTTTAAAAAAGTTTAGAACCACGCCTGGCACCCAGTAAATAGTCAACAAACCCTTCTTATTATTACTAGTATCATTACAGGCCTTTTCAGAGCCTTTACTAGGCAAATGTTCCTGTGACGCTTCACGAGAGGATTTGGTCACTTCAGCCTCAGCGGTATGCTGAGATGGACAGAACACACGTCATATTCTGGATAATCACATCCCCAACATGTTATCGGGAAGGAGCCTGTCGCTGGAGCTGAGAAGTGCCTGCCTAAGGTGCCCACCCATCTGGGCAGCGGTCGCCCCTCTCCCCTCATCCAGGCCACGGCCGGTTAAGGTTAGGGATCACCATCCCTGACCGAAGCTGGCCGAGCTCTGTGCGGCAGCCTGAGTGTGGATGAGAGGTGCTATCGGGAGGGCCGTATGACACCTGCCACAGGGACACCTGACAAGACGGAGCAGGCAGGACAGGATGCCGTCCAAATGTGCCCGGAGCCCAAGGCTGCCCTGAGTCTGTGCTCTGGGATGTGCGAGTCCGTCGGGGCCCCTGCATGATCAGCTCATCGGGGCTGCGTCTGTCCCCTAAACCTTATTACCCAGGGAGGAGCTGAGTATGCATACTCGAAGCTTCCGAGCACAGAAAATTCTGAATTTAGAGGAAAGGGCTGATAAGAGAAGCATTACAAGTGGGGCTCCCAAGGGCGAGCTTTCCTGCTCATGAACACTTTCATGGCTTCCGTAGATTTCAAAAAGAACACAACCGGCTGGGCCCCCACCGCCCAGAGGGAAGGGCTATTCTCTCTGTACATAATGGGGTCGTGTGCCCAGCCCCAGGGCTGACAGGACAAAGCTTCCTCAAAGGGCGCACAAGACACACCTGATCCCAATCAGGACACCGCCCACTGGCTCCCCGGCCGGCCCTGATACTGGCCCTGTACCTGTGTCCGTGACCCTCCCCGCTGCCGCCCCAACCCAGCCCGCCTCCACCCTCTCCCTACTTGCTCTCTAGTCTTTTCCCCCTAGCTGCACGGCACTCCCTCTGAAACCTACATTTCTTTTTTCACATCACTGCTCGGCTCAAAATCTCCCAGTGGCTTCCCACATACTCAGTATAAAGTGTGAAGTCTTCCCCACGGCCTCCCAGGCCCACAATAGTCTTGCCCCCGTCACCACTCTGACCTCCACTCCCGCCCCTCCCTGGCTCCTGCTCCTGTGGCTGGAACACACCAACCATGTGTCTGCCCCAGGGCCTTTGACCCTCCCTGGGCATCACCATCACTCTCACCCTGCCCCACGCAAGTCTCCACACCCAGGTCTGTGTTAGTGGGAGGGCTTCCTGGGCCCCCACAACCCCTCTCCATCCCCTCCCCTGGCCTTGTTGCTGCCTATCATTGTTCCCTGTATGGGATCACCATCTGCAGCGGGATTCCACGGTCACTGTGTCCCCAGCACCCAAGGCACATCTGCTGGGGAAGAGGGCAGAGGGTCTCTAACCGAGTCACGGCCTCAGCGTGCTGTACTCCTGCCAGATGCACTTGCATCTTTCACATGAGCCCGAGTGGCTTATGCGCCCAGTGCTTCATGGCTGTGATCTCATTTAACCTAAGGGACGAGGAAAGTAAGTCTCAGAGGAGAAGGGTCATGTGTCCCTAGTCACACAGCCAGGAAGCTGACAGAGCTGAGAACTGAGCCCAAGTCCGTCCGGCCAACCCACAGAGATCCACATGGTCTGAGGACCGGTCCCACTTGAGGCTGCTGAGATGACCTGCTCCAGGCGATGTGAAACCACCCCTGTGGCTGGCTGAAATATTCATATTGTTGTTTGACGGGCAGCTGCCTGAGCTTGGGATTGTAAAGACGACACGTTTGGTGTACAAAAAGTCTCATCCTTCTAGAAGCTTCCTTCTCACAAATGAGATGGGGGTCATATAACGCTTTCCAGAATCACCTCCCAGGGTTGGATGCGTGGGGCCTGCGCACACCGTCTCTTCTCCCAGAGTGGCCGAGACGGTGCCCTAGCCCACGCTGGCCCCAGGCACACGAGGCCAACCCCGTGGGGACCTGACCTGGCCCCGCCCCTGCTTACAACCTCCCTGAACTTTCCCCTTCCCGGGGTGCAGCCCCGCCCTCATTAGGATGCTTGCCCCTCCCACTGGGCTCCCCCTCCTCTGCTCTCCTCCCTCCCTGCTTCCCCCTCGGCCTCCCCTGGGCCAGCCACACCGGCCTAGGTTCCTCAGAGGCACCGAGAACCTTCCTGCCTGGCACCGACTTCCCATGAAAGTTGGGTCCCACAGCCTCCTAGTTTCAAAGAGAAGACTGAGAGCATTCGGTGAAGGGGCAGTGGGAAACCATCCCCAGCCTCAGGCCTGGGGGGTGAGGCTGTGACTCCCCCACCAGGTGAGGCCTGAGAGCAGCTGAGGCCTTGGTGGAGGAATGCAACCGCTGCCAACGTGTGACCTCGCAGACAGCCAGCAGAGGCACAAATACTCTGACCTTTTCCTCCTCTCCCTGCAACCTCCTGCTGGGGCTCCTTCTGGCCAAACGCACCGGAAGCCAGAGGGTAAGAAGGTCCGGCGGACGTGGCCCAGGAAGGCCGGCAGTGCACGCGGCGGGGAGGACCATGGAGACCGGCTGGAGAGCGCCAACTGCGAGCATCGAGCGCAGGGTTCCCTCCTGCTCGGCTGTGACCTTCGCCCGCCTTGCCAGGTCAGCCGGGCTAATCCTACCGTCCGCCCAGGCTTTCTCGAAGGCTACCTCCTGCAAGAAGCCTTCCACTGTCTCCTCTGGTGGGAGGAGACAATTCCTTTTTGCTCTTGTCACATGCTGTTCTTCCTTCTGCTAGACCCTACGGATATCTTGTTTTATACCATGATTAACAACAAGCTGCAGGAGATGTGGCTTAAATGGGACGACCCGCTGCACCTTCGGGCCCAGTGCTGGCCAGCACTGCCCGGCTGCGCTCAGGGATGTCCTCAGGGAAGCACCTTCCTTCCGTGCTGGCGCCCAGGCCCGCCTCACCCTGATGGGGAAACCACCCAAATGAGAAAAGCAAAGCCTGTTTATTCAGAGCGTGCAGTAACAAGGGACTCAGCCACCACCACCTGTGCTTTGGCAGACTCAAAGGAGGCAGAGGAGTGGGAAAAAGGGAAGGCTTAAGGGGGTGCTCTGACTACAGGCTGCTGGGTGGGGAAGCAGGAGGCGGGTTAATGAGAAGCAAGGCACCCGGTGTGGCTGGTTAGGAGAGCCCAGTTGGCTTTTTCTGGTTGGTCCTAAGCTGGAAGTGGGGCAAAAATTGGGGAAGCGGTCAGTTATTAGTCAAGTCTTGGATGTTTCTGACCCATGACTACAGGGGTTATTTTTTGGCTTCACGGCAGTTACTGTAGACAATGCGTTGGCTTCCTGGGCTGGTTGCTGGAGGTTGTGGGTCAGAATTTTGCTTTTCCACATGCTCTGGCCATTGTCCATCTGATATGCCATCTCTCACTGACTATCCAACCCACGTCCACAAGTCTGGCCCAAATCGCACCTCTGCTTGAGTTGCTGTGATATCCTGGGAGTCTAATACTCAGTGTCCTCATCTGGAAGGTACGGGCGATAAACAGCCACCTTGCAGAGTCACTGAGAGGCTTAGAGCTAATACAGGTGACGTCCCTGGCACGGAGTGGGAAACCTGCATAAACAGCTGCTAATACTACCACGTCTATTCACTAGGGAAGTAAGTGTCAGTATGAATGAGGATAGGTCCGTCCAATTAAAAAGAGGCAGCGTGCATGGTGGTTAGGCTACATTTGGGAGTTTGACTGGCTGAGAGCTCTGGTTTTGCCAAAGACCACATGAATGACTTCGGGCAACTTACTGCCCCTTTGTAAGCTTCACCTGAAAAACTGGGATTAAAAACCTGTACCCACCACAGAGCTGATATGAACATTGAAGGCTGTTGTTTTAAATTTGGACTGAGTGACCAGCTGTGAACTTGCTTCTGATTTTCTCTCATCTGTGCAAAGACAGATCCCTCTGCACCCCAGTTCATAGGGCTCTTGAGTGCCGACCAGGAAGCGGCAAGGCTGCCAGGGGGAGCCCGGAAGGACAGCTGGAGCTGCAGCGACACAGAGACTATGGTCTTCCAAGGCTTGTGCTAGGAACTGCGGTAGGACGGCCGGCTGGGGGCCCCGGACGCAGTGTGGGGGTTTCTGGAACCAAAAGAGCAGAAACCTGACCCCGGCGGAGCTCAGGTGTGGGAGAGGCCCCAGGGGCCCGCTTCTCCCCAGGACTCCCCCTAGAGTGCCATGTTCTCCCCAGCAAGGAAGCTTCCAGAAACTGGCTTGGCAGTCGTAAACCAAGGGCATCCCCACAGCCACCCTGACTTTCCTGTTCAGAAAAATCACCCTGTGGGGCTGCAGCACCTTTGGGGATCCCCATGCCAAGAACATCTTCTGTCCAAATTTAGATTTGGATTGAAAAAGTTTAATTTAAAGGACAGACCAGCAAATGACTGAATCAAAAGAGAACCACGAAAATGCCATGGAACCATTACCACGGCAACTCAAGTTTCTAAAATTAACCAAGAGGAGGGTGATGGGAAAATCCATGCTGCCAGCCTACCCAGCATCGGATGCACCACAGCAGGGAGGGGAGCCATTTGCCAGGAGGGAACTAGGACTCTAGGACCATCCAGACCACAATAAGCACCATAAGATTGAATCCAAAATGAGACAGACAGGAGAGGGGCAAGACATGAAACAATGCTAAGCCTGAAGACACTGAGGCAGACATCTCCTGGGAGTTGTCAGTTGTTCTTATTCCAAGAGACCACCAAAGGGGTTCTCGCCCTCCCACCCCTCACAGACACCCACCCTTGGGCAAAGGGGACAATGCATCCGTGAAAGGTCCTGCAACTGAAAATGCCAACTGTTCCCAGTGGCCCTTCCTTCCGGAGCTGCCTGCCTGCCGTGAGAAGGGCGTGCTGGTGTGGGGGAACCCTGGGGCTCCCAGAGCTCTTTGAAGCCTGCTGAGAGCTACACACCCTCAGAGCTTCATCTGCCTCTGATAAGAAAGGGCACCAAGGATGACCCAGGGAGTTAGGTGGTGAACGGCCTCTTGGCTAAGGAACTGGCCCAGTGCAGTTACAGAATTGGCTGAAGGGTAAAGAACTTAATTGGCTACTTAAGATAGACAAGGGCACTTTTTAACAGGAATTCAGATTGCTACCAGAACTCCTTGGTGAGGAGGGTAATTGGGAGCTGGGGCCTGGGTGGCCTTTCTAGAACTCTGATCAATTGTGTAATTGCTTAAAAAATGTCAACAGATCTCTGTCGCTTCTCTACTGCAGACCACGAGAAGAAAGAGCCAACCGGAGCGGCGTGGGAGGGGAGGTGCCTTGGCAATGTGCCGAGTATTAGGGCCCGAGCTCTAAGCATTCTGTCCAAGGGCAGATGGCCGGGGCACCTCCTCCTGCGCAGAGTGGCTCCAGCTGACCGAGGCTCTTGCATGTGACATCCTGGGCTGCTCCTGCAAGCAACTTGCTTAAAATGAATATACGTGCCTCCTGGAATTTGCTGAATAAGGAGGGCTCTACAGAATTACTATTTCTATTGCTTACTGTTACATATGGACGTGGAGTGTTTGGCGGAAGCTGGCAAATTAAATGCTTAGCAGACATTCTTTGCACTCGATGGTCAGTTGGTTTCTGAATAAGGCTTGGGGAGTTACAATACAATGGCCCACTGAGCCTGCAGTGTCAGCAGTGCTAACTCGGGCGGGGTGCAGGAGGCGCCGATGCGTCCATCAGACTGTGAGCGCTGTATTATTGCCCACAGACAGCAGCGCGGGGAAAGCTAACCCTAAATACTGGGAGAGGACAGTTCTACCTCAGACATGCCGTTGTCACTGCAAATAAAATCTCATTAGTAGGGACTGAGAAAACAAATACCATCATCAAGCGTCTATTACGGTCCCATAGGGGCATCCCACCCAGCCCTGGTTCCTGCCCTTACTTTGCCATCATGTCCAACTCACACCCAGGGGCACATCCTGCTAGCCCCAAATCCGGAGGCGAATCGCCATCATCGGTGGCGTGGGCTATCACATGAACGTCCCGGCTTGCCTCCCGATCTCCAGTCTTGCTCCTCTCCGATCCATTCTCCACACAGCATCCAGAAACCTCTTTTTGGGAAGTGAATAAAGTAGCTGCTTACTTGTACTCAAAATCCAACCTTCTCCCAGGGGCCTAGAGAGACCTCTCTGATCTGGCCCTCAAACCTTCTACAACCTGATCTTGAGCCATTTGCCCTCTAGCACCCCATGTTCTAGCCCAATAAATAAAGTTTTACTGGAACACAGCCATGGCTGTTCATTTAGGTACCATCCACACCTGCTTTTCTGCTGCAATGGCTGAGTTACATAGTTCTGATGGACTCAGGCTCACAAAGCCTAAAAGACTGACTGTATGGCCCACACGAGTCTCATTTTGATTCTGTGAGCAAACACTGTAATAAGCAGTGAGCTAAGAGGTATATACTAACTGCTTTTACCCAGCTTACCATCTTTTTGGCAAGTTACTCTAACACACAAAATGTGGTCATCATGATGAGGTGCCTGTAACCACAGTGAAAGTAAATGCGGACATCAGGGAGTCGAGGGAGCGTTCCAGCACCCCTCCCCAGCCATGCTCCACTGGCTCTCATTTTTTGTTGTCTGTAGAAGCAGTGACTGAAATGTTCCCACAGGAAATGGCAAACTCAGTCTCAGTCTTGGATATGAAATAGCTGGGTGGTTAAAGATCTGTCTGCTTTCTGCCGCCACCACCTGCCTGGGTGGCTGGGCAATACGCCTGACTGTGTCATCCTGTCTCCTGAGAGGGGCCTGGGTGTCTCACATTCATGCCTCCTGAAATGAACTTGGTGGAGGTTTTAATGTTCTCTAAGGCCAGGTGCTGGAGGCTCCATCCTAACACCAGAAGGCCTCCGGGGCAGCAGGTCACCACACTTGGCTGTTCCATAAATAGATGACTGACTACAGGGTCTGGGGCAGTGGAGGATTCAAAGTGACCTGTTTGATTCTTGAAAGAGAATATAATCGCCAAGTATCCCCAGGGTTGTTTTAGAATCCATGTATCCTTGTCAAAAAACTCTCCAGACACTGCAGACAGGCCGGAGAGCTCAGGCAAGTATTTTTAAACATTAATGGGGCTGTGTTAAAACAAGCAAGGGAAGAAACCAAAGGCTTCAGTCACCAACAGAGGATCCAAGCTGGCCTTAGGAAGAGGAGTAAGAAGACCTTCCTGGACTGATGTGATACAAAGAGCAATTCTGTGATGGGTCAACAGCAGATTCTGGGTCACTGCTATGGGGTCAGAGTTACTGGGGAATGAAGAGGGAATGCTGCGAACTCAGAGCTCACATGCTGCTTAGATTTTTAAAAATTCATTTTCTGAATAGGCTTGAATATATGCATGTTTCAAAACTCAAAAGGTAAGAAAGGGTTTGCTGAGAAAAGTCTGTTTCTCATATCTGTCTCCTATCTTTCGGTTCCCCTCTGCAGAGGCAAACACTGGTACCATTTTCTTTTTGTGTAGGCTTCCAGAAATAATCCAGGCATATATTAGCAAATATCTCTTGTTTTTAATTAATTTTTTTCACTAATTAACCCCACATCAATGCATCAACTTCTTAAAACCAAGTGCCATTTTGTCTATTTAAGACAACAGTCATTATATTCCAGGCTCTCCTTTTTCTTAGAACTTTTTGATCTAAGTTTAGATTTATAGGAGAGTGGCAAGAACAATACAGGGTTCACATATACCACTACGCCCAACTTTCCCCAGTGTTCACACCTTACCT
Organism: Smutsia gigantea; assembly: GCA_032199065.1. NCBI lineage: Eukaryota > Metazoa > Chordata > Mammalia > Pholidota > Manidae > Smutsia > Smutsia gigantea. Next base: position 55,574 of record JAVSCE010005805.1, on the reverse strand, counting down.
AACCGCAGAATGACTGTCAAAACTAAGAAGTAACTTTGGAACAATATATTAACTAAATTACAAAATTTATTCAGATTTTGCCAGTTCTCCCCGCTAATGTCTTTTTTCTGTCCTAACATCTAATCCAGGATCCCGCATTGCACTTGTCTCCTCTAATCTCTGAGAGCTTCTCAATTTTTCCATATCTTCCATGACCAGGACACTTTTGAAGAGACTGAGCTGGTATTTGTGGAATGTTCTTTATTGTGGGTTTTCATGATTAAAGAGACGCTACTGAGGAGACCATCACAGAGGTGATGTGACCTTGTCCGTGTGTCTCAGGGGGATGCTGGATTTATTTACCACCGATGTTGACCAGGACCTTTTGGTTAATTTAAGGTGGTATCTACCAAAACTCTACACTGTACAGTTACTATTTTTTTCCTTTTGTAGTTAATAAATATCTTGGAAGAGATCCTTTGAAACTGTCCTGTTTCTGCTTAAGCTTTCACTTACTAATTTTAGCATTCCCCATGGATCCTGCCTGCAGCCATCATTACTGTGTTGTTCTTGAAGTGATTTTCTATTTCCTTCATTCCTTCTACATTTATTAATTAGAATTTTTCTGTAAGGAAGATATGCTTCTTCCTCCCATTTATTTATTTGGTTGTTCACTTATATCAGATAGACTCATGAATATTAATTTTGTTCTCTGAGCTATAATCCAATACTATTATTATTTAATTAGTTATTCACGTTGTTCCAATTTTGGCCATCGGGAGCTCTTTCAGGTCGCCGTGGCTCCCATAGCGTTCTGAAACACTCCATGATGTTCTTTGTTTCTTGAACTACTTGTTTACGTTCTAGCAGAAGATGCTTCAGGCTCATCTTGTATTTCCCAGCCCCAGACCTAGAGTCAATGCTAACTCTTTTTAATAAATAGCTGTACAGTGTGCTATTTGTAGCAATGTGCCATCATTTATTTAACCATAACCCATTTGATGGGCACTTAGGATCTATTTACCATCTTTTCCTGTTATAATCTTTTCAAATAAAAAAAATCCTTGTGGACAGGTCATTTCACACTTAAGCAATTACTAAAATAACACCTAAAGTATTACTAAGACCTCTGAAACTCTTCCTGAGTAGCCCCTCTTGTTCCCTCTGGCCTCAGGTCCTTTTGCGCCTTCCCCTCTCCTGCCCAGTAGGGGGCAGCCCCTAAGATGGACCCTCCAATTCTTGCCTAGTGAGATTCTTGCGTTTGAGCGATCCCCTTCCTGTGAGTCAAGGGCTGAGCTTATTTTCTGACTTCTAATGAATAGAACATGGCAGAAATCATGAGATGTCACTTCCAGTATTAGGTTATAAAAAGGCTGTGGCACATCACACATGTTAGAAGAGCCATCATCAAAAAGACTGGAAATAACAAGTGCTGGTATGGATGTGGAGAAAAGGGAACCCTTGTGCACTGTTGGCAAGAATGTAAATTGGTGCATCACTATGGAAAACAGTATGGGGGTTCCTCCAAGAGTTAAAAGTAGAATTTTAAAACCATTTAACCCAGCAATCCCACTTCTGAGTACTGATCAAATGGAAATGAAAACACTAACTCAAAAAGATATATGCACCCCCATGTTCAACAGGCGAGACATGGAACCAACCTGAGTGTCCATCAATGGATGAATGGATGAAGAAGATATGGTATGCACACACACATGCATACACACAAATGGAATGTTTAGCTATAAAAAGGAAAACTTGCCATTTTTAGCAATATGGATGGAGAAGAAGGAGGAAGAGGAAGAAGAGAAGGAGGAGAAGGAGAAGGAGAAGGAGAAAAAACCAAACTCTCAGATACAGAGATTGGTGGTTGCCAGAGGTGGGAGGTAGGGGTGGGCAAAAAAAGATGAAGGGGGTCAAAAGACACAAACTTCTAGTTATAAAATAAATTAAGTCCTGGGGATGTAACATACAGCATGGTGATTGTAGTTAATACCATATTACATATTTGAAAGTTGCCTCAGAGCGTAGATCTTAATAGTTCTCATTATAAGGAAAAAATATAGCTGTGTGGTGATGGATGTTAACTATACTTCCTGTGGTGGTCATTTTGTAATACAGACAAATAATGAATCATTATGCTATATACCTGAAACTAAGATAATGTTATATATCAATTATATTCCAAGAAAAAAAGACTGTGGCTTCTGTTCTATCTTAGGCACTTGCTCTCTCTCTCTTTGCTCATCTGCTCTGAGGGCCACAGTGAGAGCTGCCCTGTGGAGAAGTCCATGTAGCAAGGAACTGAGGGAGGCCTCCAGCAGACAGACAGGCAGACAGTGAGGAGCTGAGGCCCTCATTCCAGCAGCACACAAGGAACTAAACCCTGCCAGCAACTAGGTGAGCTTTGCCGTAGATCCTCTCCTGGCTGGCCTTCAGATGAGACCACAGTCCCAGCCACCAGCATAAATGGAACCTCAGGAGAGACCCTCAGCCACAGCTACTTGTGTACAAAAGGTCACAATCAACTTATGTCCTCGAAGAACTGGGAGCAGAGAGCAGTCTTAATAGTTACAAGGCTCGGGAAGTAAATCCTTCTGGAGTCTTCCTTTCCTCGGACTGCCGCTCTCTTGGCCTGCTATGTCCTTCCTGACATGACTCCTGTCCACATCCTGCCCAGCCGTCAAGACACTAATGGACACTGAGCCATTCTCCCTGACATTTCCCCACAACTAGAAATAACTTCTGCGCTTCAGCCCCCCACTGCACCTCCCCAGTACACGTCACGGCACTTCTCACTCCTTCCCACTTTGTACTTACTGGAATAGCCAGTTTCCTGTAACGAAAACCCTACATTTCTCGAGGGCTGGATTCCATCTCAGTCATGTTTATAACCTGTCCCTCTCACTTCCCAGCACTAAGTTCAGCCCTACACACTTATCTTAGAGACTCTATAGTATCTGTAGACCAGTAAGTAACAATAAGCCTTAAATTAGGGGTTTAGGATCCGCTGGCACTCACAGTGCTTACCATGCATGGTATCAGCTACACTTAGCGTTATCATCACCGCTCAGCATTTCATGAATGAATGTTTCCTTTCCTAACAAAGATTTGATTTTCTGGGCTTCCCATGGTTTTCCTCCTCAAGGTTAGAACCTCCAAATTTAGAGGAAATGAGAGAGAACTCCTGACTAGAGGGTGAGGGTCTCTAGCTGAATTCTGCTGTTTTTATATATAAAGTGCTCCTTCCGGTGATGCCTCCACCCAGAGCCACAAGGAGACACTGAGGTTAAGACCAACTTCACGTCTTTACTGACTCAAGGCAGAAACTTCCAGGCAGGGACATCAATAAGATTCATGTCGATTAATATTTCTACTCCTCATTTCTGAGCCTTTCCTGGCTACCCGCTCATTCCCGGCACAGCTCTTCCTGCAACAGTCAGTATGTCCAATTGTTCTAATTGAACCCACAAATGAGGGAGATAAAGGGAGCCTTGCCTAATTTTTCATTGGCTTTAGAGGAAGAAAACTGATCATCAGTCATCATTACAAACTCCCCTCACGGCCTCAACAGGACAGACCTAACCTGGAACTACTCTGAAGCCTCTTGTCTGGCGGCAGGTAAACAAGCTCTTAACCCTTTTTGTTAAGTCTTTTGTAAAGTCTTTGAGGGAGTAAGAGATGTTACAAATCTGCTTGCTTTGGTTCAGAAGATTCTTCAACCTGAGTCTTCAGCTAAAGATACTGTCATTTGTGGTATTTCTATCATCTCTGGTTCTCTTTGTGGATAAAAGGTGCTGTGTAAAACAGCCCTTCAATGTGGACACCATTGGGGGGGGGGTCACAAATATTACAGGGCTGGCCCTATGAAGTCTGTGACTGTCCCACTTCTGAAAAGTCAGTTTTTCAAGAAGCAGAGGGAAAAGCCAGAGGCATTGAAGGGCTAGGGCACTGGGGTGTCGCTCTGGCAGAGACGAGCTGTGGGCCCCCTTCAGCCTTTCACCCTGATGACAGCCAACTGCGGGGTGAGCCCGGCTGCTGGCAGGAATCTCCATGCCTGTGGAGACCAAGAGGGGACCAGGTTTTCTTGCCTTAACTTATCCTAAATTCATAGGTTTTGTTAGACTTAAGATTAAGTCTAATCTAAATTGAATGGAACATTGAACATTGACCTTGAGCCCCAGCTGAGTTTGGAAAGTGTAAGTCTTGGTTCCAGAGAATTCTGGTCCCTTATTAATGAGGAGGAGGAAGGGGCTGGGAGGCTGGGCTGTGAATTAGGGCTGGGGTGCACAAGGGCAGGCGGCTTGAGCCTGGGGTTTTAGGTCTCCTCAGAATTCTGCAGAGCAAGTGTGGACATGACATAATGATCTAAATGGGCTGTCTGGCAGGAGACAGCAATGTCTAATGGTGAAATGATGCCTTGGGAAAACTTCGTAAATGTAAGAGCCAGAGGAAATCTAAAACCATTAGCAAAGAAACTGCAACGACAACAGCAAAACCCCAAAACGATGGGCGAAGCACACACCCCGTGCTCTACAGCACATCCCAGGAGGGGCACAGGAACGGGGGAAGGACTGGGCATGAAACAGTCTGGCCCCTGGCTGGCTCGCTCTCCAACTTCGGGCAAGCTGCCTCCCTTCACTGCAGATTCCTCAATCTTCACGCTGTGCCTGACAGGGCACAAAGATTTGGCTCAGACCGGCCCCACCTGTAACACCACATTTATGATGGAGAAATACCTGGTATGTTCTGCCCGAAGCCTCTGATTTTCCTCTGCCATGCACATTGTAAAATGCTTGTTTCACTTCAGCAAGTTTCCTTATAAATACATTCAGCCTCTAAATTGCTTTAATTACAGAATGAGGAAATTGCTTCACTTGGTGAAAGGTTCTTCCCGGTCCTGTTAATGGCAGTCTTGTATGCATGTGTGATGGGATTTTTTTTTTTAACCTAAAGCCATTGAGTTTAATGAGAATCTAAAAGGATGGTGGAACCAGCATTCACTGGGGCCCATTCTGGCCCCTCTGCTGAGCTGTAACTGCCTTCAGAAATCACACACTCTTCTAAATAGTAACCACTGACCTCACAGAGAGTGCTTCAAAAATCAAAAGTAGTCACTGGCTAAGAGAGAGGCAAAGGTTGAGAAGCCTTTTGTGGGTTTTATGTTTGGAAATGGGAACCTCAGAGAAAGTGGCCTGAGCAAACCAAAACAAGACCCTGTAACGATTAGTTAGATACAATCTACACTTCTCTAATTCTTTGCACTGGAAATTCTAGGAACTTCTTGACAAGCACACAAATATCACCTCAGTTGCAGCCAGGGGAAACTTCCCAGGATTTCCAATAGTCAGACTCTGGCTCTTGCCAGCAGGAGGCAAGAATTAAGACTCTTTGCAGGGCCACATTTTCCTACCTGGTGGGTGACTGCCCATGGACACTGGAAAGAGGTTGAGAAGATGATGCACCGATGTCCAGTATAGACCCTGTGCTCTGGAGGCTGACAGAGCCATGTGTGAATGCTAGCTCTATCACTTACCTGCATTGCAATCCTGGTAAGTTATTTAAACTCTTGGGCCTCAGTTTTCCTAATCTGTAGAATGGGGATACTAGCAGCCATCTCATGGGGTGTTTGTGAAGATCAGACATGGTCATTATAAAGTACACAACACAGGCAAAGAGGTGTAAAGATGGCGGCATGAGAAGTGAGACAGAAACCTCCTCCCAAAACCACATATAATATGAAAATACAGCAAATACAACTAATCTTGAAAGAGTGACCAGAAAGAAGACTACGACAGACTGCCTACATCTGGGGAAAAGAGAAGACATCATGGAAAAGGGTAAAGAAGCAAAGGCGCTCTCTGGCGGGACCCAAGCCCTACTCCCAGCTGGCACGGGTTCGCAAACCTACTGCCCCCACCACTGTGCCAGGCCACACAGAGGGTGGCCCCACCTACGGCAGCTACAGGGGCATAATGGAGAGACTCCTCCCTGCACACTCAGCCCACTGGCCCTGGCAGTGGAGGCAGGCACTCTGGCCGAGAAGCAGAAAAGAGCTCTTTCCTCCCAGCAGGCATGGGTGCTTAATCACCTGCGACCTCTGCCATCGCTCCAGGCACTGGGCAGCTCCAAAGAGTAGAGCTTCTGGGCACTAGAGGGAGATGCCTACACAAAGTCATTATTCCATAGTAATCATTACAAATATGAAACAGAAAAAAAAAAAACCTGGTACAACCCCAAATCCCACAAACACCAGGAAGAGGGCTAAGTGAAAATGAAATCATAAATCTTCCTGATAATGATTTCAAAATAAAAATCATAAACATGTTGATGGAGCTACAGTAAAATATTCAAGACCTCAGGGAGGACTTCAAGAAAGAGACAGAAACTTTGAAAAATACAGTATCCAAAATGAAACATACAATGGAGGGATTTAAAAGGAGATTAGATGAGGTAGAGGAGATGGTAAATAAAATAGAAATTAGACAACAGGCATACAAAAAAGCTGAGACACAGAGAGACAAATGGAACTCTAGTAATGAAAGGATATTGAGAGAACTGTGTGACCAATCCGAACAGAACAATATTCACATTATAGGGGTACCAGAAGAAGGAGAGAGAGAAAAACGGATAGAAAGTGTCTTTGAGGAGGTAATTGCTGAGACCCCATTATAGGGAGGGAATTAATCTCTCAGGCCATGAAGGAACAGAGAACTCCTAAAACAAGGACCCAAGGAAGATAATACCAAGACACATAATAATTAAAATGGCAAAGATCAAGGATAAGGACAGAGTATTAAAAGCAGCTAGAGTACAGAATATGATACCTAATATATAAAGAGTGGAGAAGGAAGAAAAAGGGAGGAAAAATAAAGAACCCTTAGATTGTGTTTGAAATAGTATACTGAGTTAAGTTAGACTGTTAGATAGTAAAGAAGCTACCCTTGAACATTTGGTAACTATGAATCCAAAGCCTGCAGTGGCAATATGTACATATTTACTGATAATCATCCTAAATGTAAATGGACTAAATACTCCAATCAAAATACAAAGAGTTACAGAATGGATTAAAAAACAAGACCCATCTATATGCTGCCTACAAGAGATTCACTTCAAACCCAAAGACATACACAGACCAAAAGTGAAGGGATGGAAAAAGATATTTCATGCAAACATTAGGGAGAAAAAAACAGGAGTTGCAGTACGTGTATCAGACAAAACAGACTTCAAAACAAAGAGAGAGTAACAAGAGATAAAGAAGGACATTACATAATGATAAAGGGAGCAGTCCAACAAGAGGATATAACTATTGTAAATATCTGTGCACCCAACACAGGAGCACTGACATATGTAAAACAAATACTAACAAAATTAAAGGAGGAAATAGAATGCAATGAGTTCATTCTAGGAGAATTCAACACACCATTCACTCCAAAGGACAGATCAACCACACAAAAAATGAGTAAGGACACAGAGGCACTGAACAACACACTAGAACAGATGGACCTAACAGACATCTACAGAACTCTACACCCAAAAGCAGCAGGATAAACATTGTTCTCAAGTGCTCATGGAACATTTTCCAGAATAGACCACATACTAGGCCACAAAAAGAGCCTCAGTAAATTCAGAAGGATTGAAATTGTACCAAGCAGCTTGTCAGACTACAAAGGTATGAAAATAGAAATACATTATGCAAAGAAAACAAAAAATCCCACAAACACATGGAAGCTTAACAACATGCTCCTAAATAACTGATGGATCAATGACCAAATAAAAACAGAGATCAAGCAAGATATGGAGACAAATGACAACAATAATTCAACACTGCAAAATCTGTGGGACAGAGCGAAGGCTGTGCTAAGAGGGAAGTATACTGCAATACAGGCATACCTCAGGAAAGAACAATCCCATATGAGCAGTCTAAACTCACAATTAATGAAACTAGAAAAAGAAGAAATGAGGCCCAAAGTCAGTCGAAGGAGGGACATAACAAATATTAGAGCAGAAATAAATAAAATTGAGAAGAATAAAACAATACGAAGAATCAATGAAAGCAGGAGCTGGTTCTTTGAGAAAATAAACAAAATAGATAAGCCTGTAGCCAGACTTATCAAGAAAAAAAGAGTCTACACACATAAACAGAATCAGAAATGAGAAAGGAAAAATCACTACGGACACCACAGAAATACAAAGATTTATGAGAGAACACTATGAAAAATTATATGCTAACAAACTGGATAACCTAGAAGAAATGGACAACTTTCTAGCAAAATACAACCTTCCAAGACTGACCCAGGAAGAAAGAGAAAATCTGAACAGAACAATTACCAGTGACAAAATTGAATTGGTAATCAAAAACCTTCCTAAGAACAAAACACCTGGATCAGATGGTTTCACTGCTGAATTTTATCAAACATTTAGTGAAGACCTAATACCCACCCTCCTTAAAGTTTTCTAAAAGTAGAAGAGGAGGGAATACTTCCAAACTCATTCCATGAGGCCAGCATCACTCTAATACCAAAAGCAGGCAAAGACAACACACACACAAAAAAATTACAGACCAATATCCCTGAAGAACACAGATGCAAAAATACTCAACAAAATATTGGCAAACTGAATTCACAAATACATCAAAAAGATCATCCATCATGATCAAGTGGAATTTACTCCAGGGATGCAGGGATGGTACAACATTCGAAAATCCATCACCATCATTCACCACATCACTACAAAGAAGGACAACAATCACGTGATGTTCCCTATAGATGCTAAAAAAGCATTTGACAAAATTCAACATCCATTCATGATAAAAACTCTCAATAACATGGGTATAGAGGGCAAGTATGTTAACATAATAAAGGCCATATATGACAAACCCACAGCCAACATTATACTTAACAGTGAAAAGCTGAAAGCCTTTCCTTTAAGATTGGGAACAAGATATGGATGTTTACTCTCCCCACTTTTATTGAGCATAGTACTGGAGGTTCAAGCCACGGCAATCAGACAACACAAAGAAATAAAATGCATCCAGATTGGTAAAGAAGATGTTAAACTGTCACTGTTTGCAGATGACATATTGTACATAAGAAACATTAAAGAATCCACCCCAAAACTATTAGAACTAATAACTGAATTCAGCAAAGTTGCAGGATACAAAATTAATACACAGAAATCTGTTGCATTCCTATATACTAATGATGAGCTAGCAGAAAGAGAAATTAGGAAAACAATTCCATTTACATTGCATCAAAAAATAATAAAATACCTGGGAAAAAAACCTAACCAAAGAGGTGAAAGACCTATACCCTGAAAACTACAAGACAGTCATGAGAGAAATTAAAGAAGACACAAATAAATGGAAATACATCCTGTGCTCATGCATAGGAAGAATTAATATTGTCAAATGGCTATCCTGCCTAAATCAATCTACAGATTCAATGCACTCCCTATCAAAATACCTACAGCATTCCTCAGTGAACTAGAGCAAATAGTTCTAAAATTCATATGGAACCACAAAAGACCCTGAATAGCCAAAGCAATCCTGAGAAGGAAGAATAAAGCTGGGGGGATTATGCTCCCCAACTTCAAGCTCTACTACAAAGCCACAGTACTCAAGACAATTTGGCACTGGCACAAGAACAGACCCATAGACCAATGGAACAAACTAGAGAGCCCTGATATAAACCCAACCATATATGGTCAATTAATATATGATAAAGGAGCCATGGACATACAATGGGGAAATGACAGCCTCTTCAGCAACTCATGTTGGCAACACTGGACAGCTACATGCAAGAGAATGAAACTGGATTATTGTTTAACCCCATACACAAAAGTAAACTCAAAATGGATCAAAGACCTGAATGTAAGTCATGAAACCATAAAACTCTTAGAAGAAAACACAGGCAAAGTCTCTTGAATATAAACATGAGCAACTTTTTTCTGAACACATCTCCTCAGGCAAGGGAAACAAAAGCAAAAATGAACAAATGGGACTACATCAAACTAAAAAGCTTCTGTACAGCAAAAGACACCATCAGTAGAATAAAAAGGCAGTATGGGAGAATATATTCGTAAATGACGTATCTGACAAGGGTTTAACATCCAAAATATATAAAAAAACTCACATGCCTTAGCATCCAAAAAGCAAATGACCTGATTAAAAAATGGGCAGAGGACCTGAACAGACATTTTTCCAAAGAAGAAATTCACATGGCCAAGAGGCACATGAAAAGATGTTCCACATCGCTAATTATCAGGGAAGTCAAATTAAAACCACCATGAGGTATCATCTCACACCAGTTAGGATGGCCGCCATCGAAAAGACAAGGAACAACAAGTGCCAGCAAGTATGTGGAGAAAGGGGAACCCTCCTACACTGCTGGTGGGAATGTAAATTAGTTCAACCATTGTGGAAACCAATATGGAGGTTCCTCAAAAAACTAAAAATAGAAATACCATTTGACCCAGGAATTCCGATCCTAGGAATTTATCCAAAGAAAACAAGGTCCCTGATTCAAAAAGACATATACACCCCTATGTTTATCGCAGCACTATTTACAATAGCCAAGAAATGAAAGCAACCTAAGTCTCCATCAGTAGATGAACGGATAAAGATGTGGTATATAAAAAGAATGGAATATTATTTCGCCATAGGAGGAAAACAAATCCTACTATTTGCAATTACATGGATGAAGCTAGAGGGTATTATGCTCAGTGAAGTAAGCTAGGTGGAGGAAAACAAAGTACCAAATGATTTCCCTTATTTGTAGAGTATAACAACAAAGCAAAACTGAAGGAAAAAACAGCAGCAGACTCACAGACTCCAAGCAGGACTAGTGGTTACCAAAGGGGAGGGATGGGGTATGGCAGGTGGGGAGGGAGGGAGAAGGGGATTGAGGGGCATTATGATTGGCACACATGATATGTGTGGGGTCATGGGGAAGACAGCACAGCACAGAGAAGACAAGTAGTGACTGTGTGGCATCTTGCTATGCTGATGGACAATGGCTGTGGTGAGGTGTGGGGGGGGGGGACTCAATACGGATTAATGTAGTAACTACACTGTTTTTCATGTGAAACCTTCATAAGATTATATATCAATGATACTTTAATTTTATAAAATGTGAAAAGTGCAGAGGGTATGTAGGAAATCTTTGTACCTTGTGCTGTGTATTGCTAAAAACCTAAATAAATAAAGCCTATTTTAAAAAATACATAAAATACACAACACAGTGGCTGGAGAATGGTGTGAGCGCTCAGGAAGTATTTGCTGGTGCCGCTGCCGGGACCGCCGTCACCACTGTGTCTGCTCTATTACTCTTCATGGCTTCTTGTGGGAGTCTTGCGTCACTGGCATAGGTACCCCTGTGTGTCTATTTGTAGGAGGAGGGTAACCTCGGGAAAACAAGGGAGTTCAATAAATTCTACATGCAGCCTAAAGTGGGGACAGAAGGATTTCCTTTTTTTCCAAGTTGGAGAAATATAAGAGTGAATGAGTGGCAAACACCACAGGTCTTAGGATCAGAAAGAACAGGGTTCAAATCTGTTTCCCTCATTTGGCAAATGATCCTGGGCAAGTTATGTTAAGAGTCAGACCTCAGGGCCCAGGAGGAGAGGGAGTCATGTGCGTCCAGCATTCAGGATATTCAATGGCCTGCGGTAGCCGCTTAACCAAGCAGATGCTGTTATTATTATATTCTTGTTGTAACCCAATTCCTGTGTTTTGCACTACAGAAAAGGGCACCCTGGAAAGGCCCAATGACTCAGGGTGAACAGGTGGCCTATGTACTAGGGTTGAGCAATGCTTACTTGCCATAAAAATAATAATCCAAGGTATTGTGCAGGCCACACCCTGGATAAGAATGCATTCTGTGCCAGAGGTCCAGGAAAACTAGAAGTCTGCAAAATTGAAACAAGAGCTGAGAAAAAGGACACCTGTGACTGTGTCCTTTATATTTCTGGGTGCTATTTGTTTGGGGAGACTTTGCTAGTAGTTTGAGGAGATGAAAAGCCAATGCAGGCTCCCCGAGCTAAGCCAGCTAAAAGTTTAATTAACTACAGTTGCTTGCTGTGTGTTCTGTGTGTTCCTTTCCCAAATGGCCTCATACATATTTATCACTGTAATTATGGTAGTGAAAAATCCACAACTAATTATTCCATGCTCCCCAACATTCACATGCCTAGAATTTTTGCATAATTACTGTTGAAATTAATTGCAAGTTAGTTAATTTTATACTTTGTTCTTTCAAAATTTAATTGAAAATAAATTTAAAAGATACAAACCCCCCCCAAAACACCCAACAACCACACAACAAAAATCCCACTACCAGCCATTACAGCAAGCCTGAGTGCTCAGACTTCTGATGTGCATTAAAACTATGACGTGATTATTTTTAACTCAAAGGCAGGGTTGTACATGTCAAGCTATGATAAAAGGCCAGAGACATAAATGTCCCTAGAGTCATATTTCTATTTTTCTACCATAGAGCAACAAAGACAAGCTTGTCATGGGTGGAGAAGCCCGCCAATGGTCTGGTGATCTTCTGGCTGTAGACTTATTTTACACTTTGGTAACTGTATCTCTAGTCTCCAAAGACGAATAGCATGTGGCTCCCATTATCACCCATCCCCACTTTTACCCGTCAATGTCTCTACTAGTAGCCATTTTCAGGATGCAACTGCAATCCGGCATCCAAGACACTTCACTTTCAGGCTTAACAAAACAAAAGAAAACACTTCTTTCTCCCTACACTGTCACTGAACTTAGCTCTCACTAGATCCTTTATTTGGGTCATTCCCACTCATCCTGTTTCTGCAAACTATTCTGTGTGCTACGAGAAAGGAAACATTTATTGAGTGCCTATCCTGTCCTGCATTTGCCTTTATGCATATGTATGAGTTTCATTTAATTTCAGCCTCTAACACCATGCTGGACACATCACAGATAACCAATCAATCAAACCACAGTCCCTTCTTGACTGACTGATCGAATAAAGAGTCCTCACTGCCAGCCCATGCGTGAGCCCATTATGGCAGAGCTGGGAAGGTAAGTTCAGACAGATAAGTATGTCTCTCATGTTCACAAAGCCAGTAAGTGGCAAAGCTGGCTGCCACTCTGTTTCTACCATGCATGTTGCCCCTTCAGCTGATGCCTGACCATCTTGACTGTTCCGATTTAATCTTCTGCCAGCCCTGGTCTCTGCAGCATGCTTTTCTTAACCCCAAGTCCTCAAATCTGTTTGTTATGGACTGAATGTGTCTCCCCTCCCACCCCTACCCCAAAATCCGTATGTTGAAGCTCTACCTCCCCCCCAACATGATATTTGAGGTGGGGCCTCTGGGAGGTAATTAGGCTTAGATAAGATTGGGGGGGTGGGGCTCTTGCCATAGGATTAGTGCCCTTATAAGAGCGGACACCAGAGAGTTTACTCTCTTTCTTGCCATGAGAGAACACATGACATCAGAAAACTGATTTGGCTGGCATTTTGGTCTTGGACTTCCCAGCCTCCAGGACTATGAGACCTACATTTGTGTTGTGTGAGGCGCCCAGTCTGTGGTATTTTGTCATGGCAGCCTGCACAGACTGTAGTGCTGTCCCACAGTTTTACTGAATGACCTTGGTTACTCACCTTATACATTATGGACTGATTCAAGGTGAGGCTGTGATAATACAAAGGAAAAGACAAGTGAAAACCTAGTCAAGAGGGAGAAGACCAGTCTCTGTGACACAAAGGAAGCTGGCCGGGACACTGTAAAGACGAATGCTTAGAGCCTGCTAAGCAGCTGCTGCCACTGCCTCCTGGAATGAGACAAAATGCAGAGATATAAGCTGACAGGGTCCTCATCCCGAAACAGATCTGTCTTCAACTATACCACAGAGGCGAAGAATGAATCAACCTGTCACTGAGTGACGGAGAGAAAAAAGAGGTAGAAAGCCGACTCACAGAGCAGAAGGTCATTGATGGCTTTTTTTTTTTTCTGAGTCCATCTCAAAGTATTTCCTTTAAAGGTGACTTCTGGTGACCTGAGCCTTCAGTAATTTCAGGACAAACAATTCATTCTCCAAGAGACTCAAGGTTTGTGGGTCTCTTACGGCCCTAGGAACAAATTCCTTAGCAGCGATTCTTAAGAATTCAGACTCCCAAAATATGAGAGGTCATTTAAGAAGTAAGGTGATGTGTACGTGTATGCATTTTCCCTCCACATGTTAAACAGAGCCTCCTATTCCAGATGAACCCATAAATACTGGTTGTAAACCCAAGTTAGATGTTCAGATACAGACATACAGCTCCTGGATACCACTTGCCCACAGGAGAATATGCCACAGGGTAGTCTGGAGGCTTCAAGTGGGTCCTTTAAAGTAGTCTTGCAGACGGATGGAAGCCTGGCCACTGAGTGTCCAACAAGAGGTGTCAGGTGGGGGTCAGGAAGGGCTAGCTCTGGGAACAGACCATCCTGCCTTGTTCTAAGCTGGAAGGTCCAGAGAGGCTCTCAGGAAGTCAGTCCTGATGTCTGACTGAAAGGTGTCTGTGGTATGCTGCTTGGTGGGAAAAAGCACGTTAGTGAGTAACGTATATTTTATAAGAGAGGGTGCCATTTCTGTGGAGGAGGACTCGTGTGTGTATTTCTATTCATTCATAAAAAAAGAGGTGGAAAGCTATACAGTAAAATACTAAGTGGTTACCACTGGACAGATAAACTATGGGTGGTTTTGGAGGTTATTTTCCTGTAATTTCTGACTTAATTACTTTATAATGAATTAAAGCCTCCCCTGCCTTTGATCTCCAGTCAATCATCTGCTCCTCAGGGAAGCCTTTGATGACCTTCCTGATTACGTGGTGGTGTAGCCAAGACCTGCCCAGTACTTACTAAGGGTCAGGTGCTGTTCTAGGGCCTCCAGAATGAGGGGGGAATGGCTGACATTTCCATTTTACTTGGAGAGGAAACTATGACACCAGAAGGCTGTGTGCCCGGCATAACCTCACATAGCTACTAAGGGTTGAAGCCAGAATTTGTACCCAGGCCAAAGATGAAGATTTGTTAATGAACAATTGATCACATATTCCTTTGCAGAATCCTAAAAATGTTACCTCCTTTTTTTTGGATGAAACAAAATTAAAAAACTA
This sequence comes from Smutsia gigantea, assembly GCA_032199065.1. Taxonomy (NCBI): domain Eukaryota; kingdom Metazoa; phylum Chordata; class Mammalia; order Pholidota; family Manidae; genus Smutsia; species Smutsia gigantea. Next base: position 40,461 of record JAVSCE010005805.1, on the reverse strand, counting down.
CCCCTCTGGGAAAGAACCAGCAGAATGAAAGAGGCAGTTGTGAAAAACCGGAGTTTTCTGGAAAGAAATTTTCTCTTTCAGACAGCAGTGATTGACTCTGAAGAAAAATGCTCCATACAAGGTTCCATTCATTAAAACAAGTCCCAGTGTTTTAGTTTTCCTGAATCCAGAAGGGACTAGGGGCTGAAAGGGCTCAATGCCACTCTCTTCACATATTCTATAGCTGGGACTCTGGACTCAAGGTTTCATAAGTTCATAAAGTCAAAGGTTCTGGTTCTTCTTAAGCAGCTAATCAAGAGAAAGACAATCCTTCATTTGAAACCTTCCCAGGCTTGCAGGAAGAGAACTGGACCCCAGAGTGCTTCGGGCACTGTGTGAGGCATTTGGCTAAAACCCTGTAGGCATGGGGAATTATTGATCCGTCCCTAAAAAAGCAGGCAGAAGCGGTTATATTTACATGGTCTTAGCAGAACATGACTGTCTGTGGAGCTAAAAGGCCCCATGTGCATTGTTAGCTAGAAACATTTAACGGATTAGGACTGCATGTCCTGGCAGACAGACCTGATTTAAGTTTTTCACATGATATGCATTCCCCAGGGTGAAACCCAACATGCTGGCATCATTCCAGGTTAAAGCAGGATATAAAGCTGGAAGAACTCAGGCTGCTTGGTTCATTTCAGACCAAGAAAGCAAGCATCTTCCTGTAGCTGGTGCTTTCAGGATCAGTGTATGTAACCCCAGTGCCACACTGAATACTGATGAGATGGGGCCTCACCTCATTAAGCATTTGATATGGTTAAGCTGCCACCCCCTTTCAAAGTCTGCAGGACTGCACGCACTGGCAACTCGCCCTACAAATGGCATGCGAACGTACACGCCACTGGCTGCAGATGAACGCACCTTCCCTCCCACTCTGATCATTTTAAAATCAGGAGGAAAAAAACCCCCATACTTTCCCCAACTCCCTTGTGTCGTAGAGTAAGGTAAGTACACATTTTCTACCACTTCTACCATTCTTTGGCTCATGCCAGAGGTGTTAAATAACTCAGTGAAGCCAGATATATCCTATTCCTGCCAGACCTTAGAAACAGATCCAGCCACTAGGCAGCTGTGAAGTACAGCAGCAGTCTGTCATGATTTAATTAGGCCAGTGTTTTGGATGGGGTATACTTTTTACTTTTTGTGGGGGGGTGGACATTTTGGCAAAAAAGGTTGGGCTGGGCTGACCATGGCGTAGGTACACCCTTGGTTCAGGTAACATCTGACTGATTAGCAGTGGCAGGGGTGACTTCTCTTTTTCTTTACTTGCTGGTCCTAAACACAAGTAGACATAGACCCAGAAGTGTCTGAATTTTATGCACATGTTGGTATTCCTCTGGCTTTCCTGTCCTTCCTGCCAAACCCACCTGTCATTTCCTAATCAAGTGACCTGGGTGACTCAGGGTCAGGAACCCCAAAGAAGGACTTAAAATGTATTTTTTTCCTTAGAAACAGTGACCAGGATCTGGCCATAAAGAAGTATACTCAGGCGTTTCTGGCATAATGTATCATGGGGCTATTTTGCAGCCCTTTAGCCTCGCTTTCAGAATTATTAGCTATTTTCTCTCTGTTTTAAAATGTTCAGTTCATATTCAGCTGTTCTTTCCCTGCTCTGAACTTCAACAGTGAAAAGCTCCTTGAATGTTCAAAAGGGGGACTTAAGAGGCCAGCAACAGTGTATCACCTGGAACCACATATGTGGCCAGTGACAGGGTGTTAGCTGGACCCGGCACTACATTATCAACAGTGGTGACGTGTGATGGGAATAGTGGTATGCACAGGGTGCTTCAGGTCCACATGAAACAGGCTGTCATGGACTAATGTGTGATGCAGACAACCATTTTCATGTTTCTTAGAGGAAAATGCAAAACTGGCTCAGCATCTTGCCCTGCCCACCACCATTCACCCTAGACACCACTAACTTCTGTTGGGACTGTCTCTGTACAATAACATAAGTATGCTTATCATTCCCACTTTACTGATGGTAAGACTGAGGCACCCAGAGGTTTAGGAATCTGCCCACGGTTGCTAGAAGTGATGCAAACCGAGATGGGCATCTGACTGTAGAGTCCATTCTCAACTATTATAGTTAACTGCCTTCTCTGCCCAACAGTATAATCAGTGGGCAAGGGCAAGTCTGCCTTGGTTATCACTGTATTGTTGGAAATACGATAGTGTCTGGCGCACAGCAGGTCTCAGTAACGATAGTATTTTTTGAATAAATGAATAAATGAATGAATGAGTCAAAGTTGACAGAACTTTAGGATTAGGGTGCCTGAATACTGTTGTAATTTCAGACAGGACAAAACTTTCTTCTCTGGGTGCCCTCACTGCCTAGTGGAATGGTTGAGTCTTGAGAAAAAGTGGGTTTGTTCTGGGTTTCTGGCATAGGTTGTGGGTCACAGTGAGGGAACCACGAGCCCATGGGGAACAGGATTGTACCTAATCACCAAGACTCCAAGTGCATGGCAGAGAACTACACACTCAGCAGTGACACTAGGCTTTTAAACAAGCATTTCCACACACAAAGCCTGAGGCAGACTCCTAGAAGCCACGGCAGTCACTAGGCAGTGGACCAATGTTCCTGAATTTCTCTGCTTTGAGATACGCAGGAGGACTAGACTTTCCTGTCCCTAGATGTTAGACTTGCCCATGTGACTTACTTTGGTCAACGAAATGTGAGTGGTTCAGCTCTCTGGGTAATTAAAATGAGAAGAGCTCGCCCTCCTCATCCATAATGGACATGCAGGGAAGGCAAGAAATATACCTCTATTGTTTTAAACTGCTGAGACTTGGACCTATGTATTATCACATCATTAGCTAGCATATACTGACTGATACAGAGGAGTAAGCTACACAAACAAAATGTCCAGGCCCCAAACCGAGGGAGCCGATGTAGCAAAGCAACAAAATATGCACATAGGAAACAATAGAAGGAAGAGAATTCATATGTAAGCAACTAAATGACAAATGTGATACTAAGGGATTCATAATGATTTCATGTTTTGTCTTATCTCAATGTCCTCATAGTACCAGTTTACAAATTCTCATTTGAGGGCACTGAGAGGTAAAATTATGTTCCCAAGGTCTCTCGGTTAGTAAGTGGCAGAGTTAAGAGCTGAATCCAAATCTGTCCATCTCTAAAGCCTCCTGCTGCATCCCACCACACTCAGTGGCTTTCCTGGCCAGGGAAATGCACCCCAGACTGCGCAAGGCCAGTTCTGGCTGGCCAGAAGGGCTGCTGAGCTGAGGAATAAAGAAGCGGTTAGAGAAACCTTTCTGATGGACATGAGCATCCAATCAACTCCTACATTTAAGTGACACTCTTAAGAGGGATGCTGGGGAGGGCACGTGGCAAGGTGCAGCCCACAGAAGCAGCAGGTGCAAGAGTGGATGAGAATTAGGGGACCATGTGGACAGAAAAGAGGTCGCCGAATGAAGCTTTAAATAACAAACTCGTGTGTTCCAACTTTGTGACCACAGTGGGCTTTCAGTGGGGGTGGGAAGTCCTAAGAGCTGTGTTTCTGAAAAACTGTCCTGGCAACTGTGTGGAGGATGAGCTACAGCAAAGAGAGGGAGAGAGACTTGGGGTGGCCAGGCGAGAGAGGAGGGCCTGAATGAGCACAGGGTGTGGAAATGGAAAGGAAGGTAAGCAGTATTGCCTTTATGAACTGAGCTTTACTAGTTGCCATGTACTGGGCTAAGCAATTTGTACACTTCAGCTCACAAATGTACATAACCTATGAGATGCATTCTTACGCCATTGTGCAAATGAGGAAACCAAGCCTCACAGAGTCAGTGACTTCCCCAATATGACATAGGTAACATAATTCTGCATTAATAGGCAATATGTGATAGGAGCTTTCTAGAAAGCACATTGGATGGATTATTTCATTCTACGCTGGTGGTACTACTGTTATCCCCATTTTACAGAAGAGGAAATGGAGGCTCAGGGAAATGAGATAACTTACCTTGAGTCCCACCCAGCTGATAAGAAGCAAGGTCAAGGCTTGAACCCAGATGGGTGGCCCCACAGCTTGTGCTGGAACCACCACACTGATGAGAATGTGTGTGTGGCTTCTGCTGCCCTTGCTGGCTGGGCTTGTGCTGGGGAGCACCTGGCAGGATCCCCTCCAGGAAAGGAGCCTCTACTATTCACCCCAGGAGGCGCCAGAATGATGAATCTGGCAACACACTCTGCATATGGAGCTTATAAAGTCGTGCCACGATCAGTGTACCTCATCCAGGCTGTCTGGGGGGAGGGGGGGAGCAGAGAAGAGAGAGTAAATCCTTGTCCTGCTCCACAGATATGTGCCCAGCGGTTCTGCTGTGGAAACCAAGGAAGAATGGTGAGTTATGACAAAGGGGCCTTGTGATGCTTTGAGTGTGACCCAAAGCCACTTAGAGGGCACCTCGGCCACCTCTTCTGGCTTGCGGTAGACCAAAATGCTCAGAATTGGATTTTTCAATAAAGCACTCATCCTGCGGTCATCCTGCAGAGAAAAAAAGGCAGGTTGTGGGCTTCTGAAACATCACCACTGCACCTGTGCCTCCATCATTAAGGTGGGCCCGAGACTGGCAGACAAGGAGGGTCCAGAGGTGCTCATGCCTGGATCATCAAGGCCAGAGAAACTTGGAAGAGCTTTTTCTCTGACGGCTCCCTTTTAAAGTATGCGACAGACCAATCAGCCCTACCAGCACGTTCTTTAAATTCCATTTTTATTTTTATCAAAGGAACATGTGCACATGATTTAAAGAGTCAGTTATATGAGGCTTGATGAAAGAACAGCACTCTTTGACCTTCCTCCCCCAGAAGCAATCACTTCTACTATTTGGTTGGTCTTTTCCCAGCTCACCTCCCCATCTGTACATAGCATGCTTGTAGAACTGCTTCTTGGCTTTTCAGTTTTAGGAATTGGCCGTTGATGTCCCACTCCCACAGTGAGGTTGTAGCTCTCGTTTGTCACCATCTCAGTGACCACCCCACGCATGCCCACTTTCAAGCCCCCTCATTGGATAGTCATTTTAGATAATTAGTATTTTTACCTTGTTCATGAAAATGTTATCCACTGACACACCGATTGTACATTATGGTGTAAACACTTTTCTTCCTGGCAAAACTTTTTGTTTTCCCTGGAGTTGAGAGAGTCTTTTCCTCTCTTTATATATTCTCTGTAAAGTTTGTATGCTATATATTTCTCACGAATGCCAACACCAAGTCTCCCAGCTTTGTAAACCTCCACTCAGTACAGTCAAATCCATTGGTTATTCCATCAATTCCTTGGGGGGGGGGTCCCCATTCACTTTTACTTATGTTGGACCCTGATTTCCTGTCACCTGTGTCTCCCTTTTTCTTGGTTTACTCCCTTAGTTTTAGTAGAGCATATCTGTGGTAATTTACTGAAAGGGCTGTATGGAAGTCACTTTTTTCTCACCTGTGAAAATGTCTTGAGGGTTCAGAATGTGAAATGATTCACTTCAGAACTGCTGACTCAAGTCCAATGTTATTAAGAAGTCTGGTGCCATTTTGATTCTTGAACATTTGTGCAAAACCTGTTTTTATTTACAAATTTATTTTCTTCAATGCCCTCTTTAGAAGCTTGTAGGATCTACTTTTTGCCCAAAGTTCTGAAATTTCATGCCAATGGGCTTGGTGCAGTTTATTTTCATTCACAGATCTGAGCATTATGAGGACCCCTTCCTATCTGAAAATTCTATCCTTACATTCAGGGGACCTTCCTTCAATTTCTCCATTTTTTTGCCTTCTTTCTAGCTCCTATTATTTGGGTATAAATCTAATGATGTCCTTGACTGTTAGTTTGTCTTTCCTTGTGCTTTTGTACTTTCTGGAACATAGCCTCAAATTTATGTCCCAGCTTTTCACATTTCAGATTTCTGAGTTCTTTCCTGAAAACAGGGACATCCTGTTTTTGTTTTAAGCATTTAGTATCTTCAGTTATCTTTCATGTTTTCTTTAAGGATTTTTCCCTTTGTATAGCCTGTTTCCTCTACGGTGGTTTTCACTCCTTCTCTCTCTGCATGTGCCTGGGTGTGCCCATGACTGTGTGTGTGTGTGTTCTGTCCTTCATTATCAAGGGTTTCCCTCCAGTGTATGGTGATTCTCAGCTGACCATGCATTTCTAAGGGTGGGACACTCCAAAGCTCTTGCCTGTGGTTTGGTGACTGCTGGCTTCACCATGCAATGATCCAGGTGGGCCATCTCAGTCCCAATCCCTCACTGACATTCCCCCCAAGAAGACTCTTCCAAGCTCCCGACTGGAAGGTATCTCAGTCTGGCTGACTGTGTTCTGGGACATAACTTGAGGAAGAAGATTAGTGGTACCAACACTCATTATGTCAAATTGCACTAAATCCACATTCAGAAAGGTATCCCCACCCTTCACTGTCTTGGATACCTGGTATTCCAGAGACCCTCCGCTTTACCCTCACCCGAAAATAAGCTCTAGTCTTCAGCCTGGGTGTGAACGGGCATTTGCCTGACAAAGTCAGGTAGGGAGAGGCTCTGGATGCGTGATAGCTTCCTAATGAAATTCCAACCAGTCTTCCCGTGGTTCGCCCCACCATCCCCTCTGCTTCCATAGCTAACTCATGCTGCAATACCCAGAGCTTCTGGAAGTAGATTGGTTGGCTGTCAGTTCTCCTGAGTGCCTGCTAAGATTCCATTTTCCGAACCCACTAAGCCAATTACTGCTCATCCATTTGTTCTCCAGCTTCTGTGTCTTTACTGCCATTTTTCTTTTCTTCTCCTTGTCCTTGAGGATTTATCCCTTAAAGTGTCATTTGAGTGGATTTTCAGGAGGAACCAGAGGTTAATGTGTGTGTCCGCGTTGCCATTTTAAGCTAGAAGTCTTCCTAGTGGGTTGGTCCTATCATTTACTCTCCTGAACCTAAACTATCCAGGGCACCTGGATTTTCAGGTAAGTGATCCCAGAGGAGTCCTGGGTGTCTCTGCTGTAGCCAGCCGTCTCTTCTGGTGTGGTGCATTTTTCAGTGTGGAAAGAACACTGGGCAGGAGCAGGAAAGGAGGGATTAATCCTAGCTCTCCTTCCTACCCATTGCTATCCCTGGTCTCATCTGCATTCCCAGCATAACGGTCATCAACCCTATGCACCTTCAGGGTTCTAAGTAGGATCAAATGGGATAATGACGGCAAAAGCACTTCAAAAAGCATAAAGTACTACAGAAACACAAGGCTTTATTACTACTTAAGACCTCACTTTCAGCTCCTGAAATTCAATCTGACATTATCTCGGCCTGTCTTCAGGGGAGAAAGGTTTGTCTCTAGTAATCTTATAAATCACCCTCGTGACGTTCAAAAGAATGTCATCTAGTCATATAGACATATGACACAGGAGAGTCTTAACTCCATTAACACTATCCAATCAATTGTCAAAGCCAGCTGAGTTCCACATTGCCTAAAACAAACACACCCCAGAATCTAAGAGTGTCACTGAAAGGGGATGAGTGAGATGGAACTGTTTCTCAGCTAAAAACATCTTGCCCATCTTGTCTGAGGTTAGAAATATAGAAAAAAGAGTGGTGTGGTAGCTCTGTCTGTGGGCCACGAAAAGATCCCCACTGTCTATTAAGTGATACAAACAAGATGCAGAGCCATGAGGACGAGTTCATCCTTATAATAAAATAACAAAACCTTATATATGTATATGCATTTCTCTACTTACACACATATTTGTATTATATAGATACAGACACACAGAGAAGAGGGCCAGCGGCATTCTCATCCACCAAGTCATGGTGGTCACTTCTGAGGAGTGGGGTTGGGGGTGGGAAAGACTCGTTTTTAACTCTGCACACTTCTGAACAGTTTAACTCCATAACATGGATATATGATTTTTGATCATAAAAAGGAAAAGATTAAATATAAATTAAAAGTGTAAAAAAGAAAATGGAATCTGGGAAGGAAAGTGAAGGTAATAAGAAGTCAGAGAGAGATGGGTGACGAAGAGGCTGAGAAAGGGGCCGGGGTGGGCAGAGGTCAGGGGAAGGTCACACACTGTGCTGCGGACATGCCACAGGGAGACCTCCTTCCAGCTGGTGACCACAAAAGGATTACCTTCTGGCCATGCCGAGCACCTGCACATCTGTGTGTGCTCCCCCACCAATTTAAGGGGAAGGGAAACTCATTTTTTTAAAAACTGTGAGATTTCCACACAGTGAAATGCACACATCCTGACTGTATAGTTCAATGGCTTCTAAAAAAATGTACACACCCAGGTAATTCACAAGGGAAATTTGCTTTTAACATAAGCTGGCTATATTCAGATGTGCGGATCTGTAGAGGGCCAGCTCGCTCAGCCATGCTCAAACGCAGGTGTGGGTCGGTTGTCTTGAGCCCAAGGGGTTGTTGTAGTGTGGGATTCATACCCGGTCCATCTCATTAATCCTCAACCAGCTCCTGCCGGTGGTGCTATCTAGTCTTTTCTCTGCATTTCCCAGAGGCTTTCTGCTTCAGTATACTCCTAATGTGGGTGTCTCCTGGCTTAGAAACTCACGCCTCTTGGCAATGAACACGATAACCCTAGGCCACACATGCAATCAGTCTGGCAAGGAGGCATGAGCTGAAAAGATCCTTGGAGATGGACCAACTCCTCTCAGATGAGCCAGCCACTACTATCAGTCTCCCCTTTCAAAGTGGGAGCTCTTAGCTCCTCTGACTCTTTGGATCGAGGGACTATTTTACAGGCATTGACAATACCTGTAGAGAGTTGCTCTGGGTTAGCATGATAATCACGATAGCTCACATTTATTGAGTGCTTGCTACAGCCAAGCATTATATTCTAAGCAATTTACATGACTTATCTTTACAACACCGCCCTGAGATAGGTATTATCATTACCTCCACTTTATAGATGGGGAATTCAGGCAGAGACGTGGGGAACTCGCCCGAGGTCACGGAATCAGTGTGTGACAGTGTCAGGACTGGGACCCCGCATGGCTGTGCTTTGTCTCAGTGGGAAGGGTGGGCAGAGCAGCGGGGGAAGTGCCATGGTTCTCGGTGAGGGCTTTCTTCGCCAGGCTCTGTGGCCTCTAACACATAAAAGTGTCAAGTTCCTTCTTTTCCTAAAAGAGGTAAATATACAGTCATCTCTAGGTATTGGTAGGGCCACAGATAGGTCTCAAAGGGGTCTCAGCTCTGTCTAGACACAAAACCAACAGAGCATAATGTACAACAGTGTTTTATAGCCAGAGGCCTTTATCTTGTTGTTTGTCCTCTGAGGAGTTGGCTGATAAATCAGACTTCACAGGTGGAGAGGGATGGGTGTTTTTGAGAGTGACTTTCAGGAGCAGAATGAAGGGCGAGTGATAATGTGGTAAAGAGAGGCATCCTTCAGAACCAGTGGCAACCTCACCTCGAGAGGCCAATTAATCCATTTACGAGAATAATGAAAACGAGTGACAGAGCCTGGGTACAGACTGTCTACCCCATTTTCAATGACAGGAACTGAAGCACTCTTTCCAACTTGCATTTATCAGTCTCTGCAGTGAACACAAGCAATGGTGTGCCACTGCATTAATCAAGCGACATTTACTGTCTAGAGGCACGGGGTGACTGTGAGAGGGAAGACTAGTCCAAGTTCATCCGCTGCGGTTCCTACTCCCTAAATTCCCAGGGTCTGAGGATTCTCAGCCTTTATGGCATCTGCTTTGCCTCCTCCAAAAAGCATTGGTTATCTTCTTATTGCATTATACTAACTGTTGCTTTGAGACTTGAGCCATGTCACCTGACACCTTAGGGACACCTATAGATGCCTTAGGGAGAATAAAAGTGAAATATCTGGGCAAAGGCAAGTAAAGCTCTACTCAATAAGAGGCCAGAAGTAGAGCTTTCCTTCTCTCTCTCTATTAATGTGGGTTGAAGTAGACAGAGGCATGGTTCTCAAACTCTAGCGTAGCACTCCCAGTTCTCGAAATACAGGGTGGATATCTATTCAAACCAATTTTTCTACTGGGGGAAAAAAAAACTTGAAATGCTGGAGTAACGTATTTTTTAAAAACATCTTAATATCATTGAAGAAGTGATAAAAAGTAAAGGGTAAGCCTTTGGGAAACTGTGATAACTTTTCTCCTAAGAGCAATGGTGTGATTGATCTGGACCAACTTGGGTCCCAGTTTTGCCAAAGACTGAAGTCAAAGTCCAGGGCCTGCCCCAAGTGGGAATCTAAAGGAGATCCTTTCTTTATGATGGGGCTCCAAAAAGCGAACTCTCAGGTAAGCATGAACCAGATGTAAACCTCCTTCCCGTGCCCAGAGGACTGCAGAGAGAGTTCTCTTTCTGACAGGTGCAGCACGGGAAATGTGGAGGAGCCTGTCACTATGGATAGCCCGCTCACGGACTGAGCCCTGAGAGTGCATTGCTTAGATGGCCTAGGGAACCTCATAAACTGTTTCGAATGACACTGTACTGGTAATACTCCCAGGCACATGACAGAAGTCAAGCTAAATCTCCCTGGAGAAAGGCATCTTTATTGTAAGCCTCTATGAATCCCCACAAATAATTTTTCAAAGATGATGAGTGGTATATAGCCCCAAATACCAAGTACTTGAAGAAGCAAGGTACCATGAGTAAACCAGGGGAAAAACAGACATCAGACAGACACACACAGACTCTGGATACTAAAAATGATCAGACTACATCATAAACGTGCTTACTATGGTAAAGTAAACAAAAGAAAAGCTTGAATACATCCTGCAAGAGAACAGTGAGCTATGAAATAGTAAGCTATTAAAAATGATCAAACAAATTTGCAAAAAGAACCAGAGTATCTAGAAGTGAACAATACTATAACTAAAATCAAAAACTCAAATGACCAATTTAACAGTAGATTAGAAACAAGACAAAAAAAAGAAAAAGATAAATGAATTGAAAATAGCTCAGAAGGAATTATTCAGAATGCAGCAGGGACCAAAAGATGGGGGATATGGGCAAGAGGCTGACAGCCATGGAGTGAGGTAGTCTAAGGGAAATTCAGACTATGGTGTGCAGCAGAGGCACCTCTGAGCTCATTAAAACATGGATTTGGGGGCCCTAATCCCCCAAATCCCACCTCTGTTGATTCTTTGGGACTAGTTTGGGTTCTAGGAATATGCAACATTAGTAGGTGTGGAAGCCATCTACACTTTAGGAAGTATTGGAATAGTGCTTCTCAGTGGCAGATTTCAGAAGTTATTGTTATTTTTTCCTTTTAGCCCAACTATATGAAGTTTTTCCTCCCTTGCTGACTGTATTTTTCTCACCCAGAATAGCTGGGTAGAATGTATAATATTCTTCCTTGCATTATGGTCAATGTGCTTTACTTTAATTTAATAGGGATTTAGACAAGAAAATCAAAACATGTTTTGGAACCTGGTGTTTCTATTTTTCCAAAGCAAATGATGTTTTAAAAAATTATTTAAATTTTGCTCTGTGTATAGATGTATTAGCTTTGCTTAAACTGGGGTTTGGTAAAAGTACATGCTGCTTGTCATTCACTCATTCCAGCCAGTGCCTCTCAAAAGTCAGCTAACTACTACTGTGTGTCTGTAGCTAGCTCAGTTAACCTTTCTGCACCTCACCTTCCCCACCTGCAACATGGGCACCGCACCGTCTACATCCCCAGTGCCATGCAGAGTGTTCGGCACAGGCAGTCCCTGGTGCACTATAAATGCTCAAAACGTGGAAGCCGTTATGAATAAATGATGAATCCATTTCTTGACTTGTAGCTCCAACCTTACAGATCTCCTTGTTGTTTTCTTCCCAAATTCCTTGTGCTTCTTCAAAGACAGCAACTACTTGGCACCACTGTCTAAGCCTGGCTTCTTTTGCTTAATGCTGAATATGTGCATGTGTCTAACAAACACAGAAAGCTTGCCCTGTGAGGCTGAGACGCATGGCCTCTGGTCATTCCAGGAATGCCTTTCCCAAAGAGGCAGAGATGACAGATGAAGGCAGAAAGCCTTTGTGACTAGTCATCTCGTTCTGCTCTAGAGAATGGCATCGTGCACGGTCAGGGCTCTGCAAGAACTTAACAGGGAACTGAGGGGAACTGGCAACTTTCCCCTGTTCCACTCCAGGGGGTGAACGAGGTGCTTGCAGAACTTCTGAAGCCAAGGGCAGCAAGTGTCCCAGGAGTGCAAATGCACTGATGAGCAGCAGACGTTGCCCAGATCAGAACCCAGTCCTTTTTCTCCTAATGGAGGGCAGGGTGGGGGGGACATGAAAAGGGGGAGCAAAACAAAAATGTTGAGATGATGCCAAAATCTTAAACCTGAGGAACTGAATTCCGCAGATCCTTCCAAACCATTATACTTCTTGTCTACGTTCCCCATTTACTTCCCAAGTCTCTTTCAGAACCATGTTTTTGTTTCTTCCAGCTCTGAGACCTACAATCCTGCACACCCCTTGGCGATGAGCATGAAACAGTTTCCAATCTCATTCATTCTATCCAGAAAGGACTGGGTCACAAGCAGTAACTTCACGCCCAGGATGTAATTCCATGTCAGGGGTCACTTCCAGCCAAGAGCAATGTGGAGCCACCTCCTCTGTAAAGCTGATCAATTTATCTTCCTTAGTTCTCACTGCAACAATTTGCTCCCAGTTGTTTCCCCTGCTCATATCTAGGTAAGATCCTCCTTTCTGTTACCTGCCGGCTCAGATCAAGTGTCAACACCCAAGTCAGGGAAGGCAGGACAGATGCTTCCTAGCAGCTAAGATCAGGCAGTCTAACCTTTGATTCCTAATGGTTTGGGTCAGTTGTGAATTGAAGATGTGCATGGGCAAGCATGTGTGTGTGTGTGTGTGTGTGTGTGTGTGAGAGAGAGAGAGAGAGAGACAGAGAGAGAGAGAGAGAAAGAGAGAGAGAGAGAAGGGGAGAGAGAGAGAGAGAGAGGGAGGGAGAGAGGAGGAGCGGGAGGAGGAGAGAGGCAGGCAGGCCAGCAGGCAAAACAGACTCCCATCCCCCCTCAGGGTCCTCTTATTAACAATTTAACGACACTTCACATTTTCAAGTGTTATCCAACCATTAATAATTGAGCAACTTTTCAAAACAATGTTGCGCTGCCTTCTCAGGAGGCAAGCTGTAATTAGAAATGTGGCAGTCTATGGAAAGAGGCCGCATTTAATTAGTCAGTATTAATTTAATTTAGGTAGGGTCTATAGGAAATAGCTAGTATCCAATCCCAGAGCAGGAGACGCCACAGAAGTTTCAGAAGCCTCCTCGGTGAAATCCTGGGGGCTTGCTCCCAGGACAGTGCTCGTGAGCTGAGGCTTCTGTGTCTGAAGGCTGCCCTCAGTGGCCTTGGGGAAGTTACTCCACTAATTCCATTTCATCGATAAAATGCAGACAACAAAGGCATCTACAGTCAAAAGGTCAATAAGAGCATTGCTGTGACGTGATGCGTATCAAGCACTTTATTAGCTTAGGGCCTGTATGCGTTAATGTAGAAAAATGTCATCTGCAAAAAAACTCAAAAACCAACTGAACAATAATTATCCCACAGGAGCAGTAGTAATGAAGGAGACTTTTTTTTTCACCTGAGCTGTATATTTTTAAAAAGTTAACGTTCAGCCATACATGGGGTTAGAATTTCCAAGCTGTCCCTAGAGATCAGCTACCTGAAGCCACGCTTAACTTCAGGGGGTGATATGTCCCCAGCTGAGTTCCCACCTGAGCTGTTGCTCTTGCAATGCACCCCTCATTTCTGTGATTGCTCGCTTGATCCTTCCATTTCCTCAGCCCCAAAACCTCCGTGTCATCCGGAGTCTTCCTTCATGCTCCACATCAAATCCAGAAGCAAGTCCCACTGACTACACTTTCACAACAGAGCCCATTCCTACCCGACCTCTTCTCACCACCTCCACAGTTACCACTTGGCCCAAGCTCCGTCACCTGACACCCAGCTCACTGCAATAGTTTCCATCTGACTGCTTTCTCCTGTCCACCACTGCCCCTACTCTATTCTCAACGTGGTGGCCAAGGGGATCCTGTGAAAACAGGAGCCAGCCCACATGACTCCTCTGCTCAAAACCCTCCATGAGCTCCATCTCCATTGGAATAGACCAGTTCCTTCTACACCTCCAAAGGCATCACCATCTGGTCCCTGCCTCCTCTCCATCCCTCCCATCTCCTCTCTCACGCCACGGCGGCCTCACAGGGCTCTCTGGGCATCCTCTTACTTATTTACCACATTTCTTGTCTGCCTAGAATATAAGTCTCTTGAAGACAGGGATTTTTATCCACTTTATTCACTGTTGTATGTCCAGTGTCTATAACAGTGCTTGACAGAGCAGATACTCAACAACTATAAGTTGAGCATCGAAGGAGCGGCACCAACACAAAAGTATTCTAAAGAAAGGCAGCATTGAAGTTGTGTCCTCTGCAACTCAGGTCCACCGCCCTGGGCCACAGAGCAGAAAGAGGTGAAGAAGTAGACAAATCCCAGCTGGAGAAGGGGGCTGGCTTATGATGGAAGGAACCTTCGCATAATGCTCTGGATGAGGACAAGTAACAGTGTACTGAGGTGGGTAAGAACCACCTAGCACCAGGATGCAGAAATGCATGTGGCACTTTGGGAAGAAACCCAGCATTCACTTGTCTTCTCTGGCCTAAGCAATGGGATGGCTATTTACATAGGCTGTTTTATTCAATCCTCCCAAGTAACCTTAAAAAGCAAGTATTATTATGCCCATTGTGCAGATAAGAAGGCCGCTCAGGTCTGCACAACTAGGCAACTGCAGAACTGCACTCACACTCAGCTCTGTGTGGTCCACTGCACCACGGTTCCCAAGAGGTATTTAAGCAGCAGCAAGCTTCTGGGATACTTATTAAAAACACCAGCTTCTGGGCTCTACTCTGATTCAGAATCTTCAGGGATGCGGCTCAAGAACCCATTCTTGGCGAACATCCTGGGGTTCCCTAATCAGCCAGGGCATTCTGCCTCTCTGCCTCCCTGTTATTTAAGTCAGAGGAAACAATCAAGCTATGGAGACACACCCAGCCCTGCTGGGAATTTAGTCCAGTTTAGAATTAAGGAGGGCTTGTAACAACTGAGGCAGATGGCCCATCCCACAGGTGACATGGCACTCTCTTTTCTTGACCTCAGGAAGCTTACTTACAATCAAATAGGTGGAAAATTAAAGGGAAATAGAAGTCCTCCATCACGAGTGTTGGAAAAGCAGCACAAATTAAATGCTATGAAGTTCAACATCAGGAGCGATGCTCCCTGGTATAGAAGTGAGAATTAGTGTGTGATTCAACAGGTAGGTGGTGTCTGAGATGAATCTTCAAGGATGGAAACACTTTGAGCATGTGGAAATAGAAACAGAATATTCCATGTGAAAGGAAAGAGCATTGGATTGGGAAGTGGGAAATGACAAGACCCAGCAGGGGAATGACACGCAATCCTGTTCTGCCGGGACACAGCGTGGGGGTGTGAACAAGTTCCCTGGAGTCGAGTCCTGAATGCTGGGGTGAGGAGCTTACTCTTCCTCTACAAGGCAAAGGAGGGGGATTCTTGGAAGGGGCTTGAGTTGGGAGTTAACTCTAGAGGGAAAACTGAGAAAAATAAATCTGACACTGAGTGTAAGATGGGCTGGCCTAAGGGAAAATAAGGAGGAAGGAAGGTAAGTTGGCAGGTGAACCATGGTGGGCAAAGAAAGGTGACGGTTTCTACAAGGAAAGGATCGTCAACAGTGGAGGGGGCAGAGAGGCAGGAAAGCAAGATCCTGAGGTGGAAAGGAAGTGTAGGAAACTCATGCTGGGCGGCCTTCATCTTTTCCATAGAGTGGGGAAGCGTGGCTTCTGGAAGATGGGGATGCATGACTGAGCAGGAGGGTGTTTTACAGCTGTTGTGGCAGATGGGGCATCAGCTCATAGGAGACCAACAGGAGTGCAGTAAGAAGGCCTTGCTTCATGCAGGACTAGGAAGGGTCTATCTAGCTCATGCTCAATCACAAGAGTTTGCACCTACAGAAGTCAGGAATTAAAAGACTCTCTAGGGGGTGCCAACAAAAGCAGGGAGAGTTTTACCATGGGAGCACAGAGGTCCTCACCGTATGCCATTCTTTAGAGCTACACTTCAACCTAAAAGGTCAACATTCTTTTTAAAAGCATCACTTTCAAGCTCAAAGAATGATGTGCATTGCGTTCAGTCTGAAGCCCACCTTGAGACAGTCCTAGGAGTCACCTTAATTTGCTTTCTTAGTCAAGAAATCACAATATCAAGGGGTTTGGATTCTCCGTGCTATCACTGTTAAGAGAAACTCAACTTTTTCTGAGTAACTGTACTTCATCACCACTGATGTTGGCTGATGGCCCCTGGCTAAAGTTGAATTCACTGGTTTCAGACTTCAGCGGGCACGCACACACGCACACACACAATTGTTGCTGAAAAGTGAAATGAGTGGCATTTACAGCTTAGCTCTCCTTGTGGAGGCTACTCTATTGATCACACTGACATTTACTTAAGCATTCCCCAGTAGAAAAATACCTCCTGATTCTATCTCCAGAAAATGCCAACAAATACGCCTGAGGCAGGGGGGGGAAACACAGAATAAAATTATCTATCTTTTCCCCCTACAACCATGTTGCTTTATGAATATTATGACTTTAATTATTTCTTCGTTTCCGTGACAGCTCACATTGTTAGTGTAACCCTCACCCAGTATTGATTCTTCTTCTGCTAAAAACAAGCATCAGCGAGGCACCAAAAACTGCCTGCTTGAGCTGACTGCTATGCTGGGAGGCTGTATCATGCATATTAAATCTGGACAGCATTTAGGCTAAAGCAATATTAACTTTATGATATTGTTGGTTTTTAAAGCAATGTTAATGAAATATACATTACTTATGGCAAACAGCAATCCCGGTGGGGTGTGTTTTAATTTAGTTTGTTCGACGAAAAGCAAATTTAACTCCTTCTCATATGTCACCTGGCTGCCCTGCAACCTGAAGGCAGAGTGAGAAGAGAAAGCAGAGGTGGGAACAGATCATATTTCCAGTCTAACTTGTGAACTGGGGAAGAAGTGGGAGACTTGAGCAATTCATTCCCAGCCACAGCGGCTCTGAACTTCTATGATGAAATTAGTCTGTGTATTTTCCCAGATTCTGGGTTTGTCTTTCAAGGTAAGCAGATGATCAGTAAAGTCAAGTATTTTTGATGATGTCCTTAGGCTTGTCATGGGCTTATCACTTAGGATACTGTATGAGTTTCCTAGGGCTGCCCTAATAAAGTACCATAAACTGGGTGGCTTAAAATGACACAAATTAAGGCTCTAAGAAAGAATCCTTCCTGCCTCTCTCCCTAGCTCCTGGTGGTGGCTGGTAATCCTTGGCATTCCATAACTTGCAGATGAACACCACCTCCACTTGTCTTCACACAGTCCTTGTTGTGGGTGTCCAAATTTCCTTATAGTGACACCAGTCATACTGGACTTGGGGCCCACTCTAATCTAGTTAAGACTTCAGTGTGAGAGTCACTGTGATGGGTCAACATGGGTAGGCTATGGTATCTAGTGTTAAGTCAAACATCATGCTGCTATGAAATTATTTATTTGGATGTGGTGAACATTCAAATCAGTATATACTGTGAGTAAAACAGATTACTCTCCATAATGTGGGTGGGCCTCGTTCCATCAGTTTAAGGTCTTAAGAGAAAAGACTGATGTCCTCCAAGGAGGAAGGAATTCTGCCTTCAGGTGGCTTCAGACTTCAGATAGCAACATCTCCTCTTCCCTGGGTCCCTTGTCTGCTGGCTCACCCTGCAGATTGTGGACTTGCCAACTCCCACAGTCACATGGGCCCATTCCTTAAAATCAATTAATCTCTTTTTCTTTCAAAAGATAGATGAATAGACAGACATTAGCTCTGAGTTTCTGGAGAACTCTGACTAATACAGTCAATTACATGTGCCAAGACTCTATTTCCAGATAAGGTCACTTGCTATTCACAGTATGGTGCTCAGATCAGTGGCAATGGAATCTCTTGGGAGCTTGGTGGGAGTGCAGTCTCTCTGGCTCTGTCCCAGACCTGGTGGATTAGAATCTTCACTTTAACAAATCGCCAGTTGCTTCATACGCACATTACAGTTGGAGAAGCACCGGGCAAGAAGATCATGTTTCCAACCATTACGGTATTTACAATAAAAGGCTTGGAGTCTAGACATTGTAAAAGTCAGAGGACATGAAAGTCAAGGGTCAGGGAAAAGGAACTAAGAAAGAAAGCTAAAACAGGGAGTTCTGAAGTAAGTCACGTCTCTGTTATGTATCTTAACAATAGATGAGACTAGATAAAATACTTGCCAAGCAAGTAGACAAAAGTTTGTTAAGATAGAGAGGTTCTCTAATAAACTGGCCTTTATTTACACAGCAAGCCCTTAGGCGAAAGAGGAAAATTTCATTCCCACCACCTGGAGCCCAGACCACCTGGAGCCCAGACCACCTTTCTCCCTTCGGCCTCATCACGAGACGATTACTTGGAGCAGCGTCTGACTCTGATACCCAAGTCTTGTCCTGGGCTCCCCATGGTAACTCACGTTGACATGGAGAAATGTTTCATTTCCAGATCCATATGTATGAATTTTTAATGAACTATGTCAAAGAAATCAAATATTTCTCCCTCCGCCCCACTCTGAGGAATCAGATTTTGACCTTGTGCCAAACAACTATAAATCATGTTCAGCAGGAAGAGGAGAAGGAACCATGAGCTGCTGTTCATGGTTTAACCAGTTAATTTCCCTCTGTCAGATCTTCACCTGAACTGTCACAGGATGGAAAGAGGAGGGAAGGGTGAAGGGAGGGAGAAAGGACTGTAAACAGTAGGCGCTTCATGGTTGCTGACTAAACACTCTAAGTCAGAAAAATTAAAGTCCGGGTAAGGTCGCTTATTGCCTGAAAATTGGGTGACCACCTCAATCACCACAATCTTTGGAGTATTAATTTCATGCTCCTGTAGTTTGCTCATGTATTTCTGCAGGTAAGAGGACTCAAAAGTGGGGGAAAAAAAGAGACGAGAGTTTTAAAAAAGTAGAATAAAAATAATTTACTTCCTTTTTCAAGAGCACTTTCCTAGAATTTCCATGAAGTATGCAACACACAGCAGGG
Source organism: Smutsia gigantea (assembly GCA_032199065.1). Lineage (NCBI taxonomy): Eukaryota > Metazoa > Chordata > Mammalia > Pholidota > Manidae > Smutsia > Smutsia gigantea. Next base: position 21,305 of record JAVSCE010005805.1, on the reverse strand, counting down.
TTTTCCTAAATAAAGCCTCAATCAACACTTAAAAGGGAGCTGCAACATTAAAAGCAATTAGATATCACTTCTTACCTAGCAATGCAGGAATGCTTTAAAAATGATAATACCCTATATTGGCAAGGATGTGGTGAAAAGGTTCTATCCAATTGCTTGTCGGGGTGTCCAAAGATACAATCCGTTTGGAGAACAATTTAGTAATTTAAGCGCAGTGAGGCCTTAAAGGGTTTATACCTGGTATAAATGGTATATGGAAATCTATCCTAAGGAAGTAATTCAAAACATGAAACAAAACTCTGTAGAGCATTCCAGCTTTGCCTATCACAATTCAATGGTAAAACCTAAATGTTCACCAGTAAGTGTGTGGTTAAGTAAAACATGATACCTCCATTCAACAGAACACCATGAAATCATTAAAAATGTTTATTAAGAGTTCATAACAACATAGCCAAATACTTAATAATACAAATGGGGGAAAAGGATCCAAACTGAATAAATAACATCATGGTTGCAAGAACAAAAAACTCCATTACATATGCACTGAAAACACATGGAGGAAATACAGCAATTGCTAGTAATGATTATTTATGGATGGAGGAAATATGGGTAAATGTTTCCCTCTTCCATTTTCTAAGATATTTCCAAATATCCTATAATATTTGATATGTAACATAGGATATTTCCAAATATCCTATAAGAAGTATGTATACTTTTATAATAGAAACATGATTTTATTGCGCTTCTGAAACAGAAGTCAGTTGCATAAGTATGATTGTAAAAGATGTCCTCTTCAACAAATAAAAGCACTTGAATCATGGCTAATTCAAGGTGAAATATTATTTGTAAATACCAGATTTTCAAATCTTAATATCCAGATCTGAGATGTAGAAGAATTTGGCTTGCTGCCTGCTTGCAAAGCATCTATATCTGTCCAAAAATACTGCACTTAAGAAGTTAAATGAAGAGTCAGAGCTGTCAGCTTTAAACTACTAGACTCTAGGATGAGTCAAATGGCTGTCATAGATCTGCTGAAGTTCATTCACTGGAAGGGGATCTGCTGTGTAGTGCTGAAGAACAGACACACAGATGGACGGGTGTGGATTGGACTGGACATTCCTCTTTGCTAGAGATCATACCCAATCACAGTACTCTCCTTTCTTTGAAAATCTGTGCACTTGAAGGCAATCATCTGTAGCTTTTTGACCATGCGCAAGCAAGATTTTTTGAAGCGAGCCATCCGTTTCTGGGAATGAGGAGAAATCTAAGGCTATTTGCAGGGCGCTAGGATAGGGGAACAATTTAATTTGAGCAATGTGCTTATTGGTATATTTTCTAAGTGCCTGAACCGTGTTAATTTTAAATAAAGCAGCACTTGGACAACCTAAATAGGTTAAACAGAGGCAGCGGCTGTGGCATGGGCAAAGTAGGACAGAGAACTGGACCTCCTGCGACGGGCAAACCCAATGCCTGTGTGCTTCACATGAAGCACCTTTACTATCTTAACTGCCTCAGGAGCTTGTATGAGAAGTGCGGGGACAGTACGTGGCTGCGATCCCCAGGGCTCCATCACAACGTTGCTAAGGGCAGTGGAGAGGCAGGAGAGGGCCCCTTAGAGGGGTGTCTTCCCTCAGTCACGTCCCTGACTTCCTCTGTTCAGGAGGGGCGCTAGGGCTCTAAGTGTGTAACCCAGTCAAATGGGACATGGATGAAGGCAGTGAAAAGTGAAGCCGTTCAGCAGTAATGACAAAGCAAGACAGGAACAGAATCTAGGGGTCTCATTCAGTGCTCAAACCAATGGACTTCAAACATTTTTTATGAAGAATTTTTTTAAACATATACCCCCAATATAGACATAATGATTTATATTATATACATGATCCTCTGTCAATCCAGGTATCAAATATAAAGCTTTTCTTTTTCTTTGAGGTAAAAAATACCTTCTTGAACTCTAATCACCCCAACCCAAGCCTCTTAGGAAAACTGTTCTAGATCTCTGAGTGGGTTATCCAACAGGTGAGGCAGCGGTGGGGTGCGCACGAAGGGCAGAAAGCAATGGTTTCCTGCCTTGACAATCTTGTTGAGGGAAGGAATACTTAAAAGGGACCCCCCACATCTGATTGGTATGTACCTCACACCATCGTTCTCCAAAATCCATCTATCCACACTGACCACTATACTGCAGATAACAGGCCAACCTTCATCAGAAGGTAGCCCATAAACGAATTCAAACCGGGTTGGACCATTACACACTTCTATGCTGTGTATGAAGGAGAAAGGGTCTGCTGAGTAACCAGAGTGGAGCAAGCAGAGGGGAATGCTTAATTGCTAGAAGGGAATAGATTCTTTTCAGGCTCCATTTATATCCAAGCAATCCATCTACCAATTACAAGGAAGCTCTTATCTAGACATTAACGCCGGCAACTGTGTTGGAAACCAACCCAAACTGCTTATCTTCAGCCTCCGTAATTCTAGACCTTTCCCTGATCCACCCTGGCTTCCTGACTAATGCATCGGCATTGCTTTTCCTGCCCCGCGTGTTAGCCCCTAGCTTACCCTGATAGCAGACACCCATGCAGACACACACAGGCAAAGCGGTGAACAGACCTGTTTTAACTAGCTGGGGGGGAAGATGCCCTTTGGCGTGTGAGGTCTGTATTTGTCCTGCTGAATATCACAACTGCTGAGCCTCTGGAGAGGATCCAGTTCTAAAGACAACCCCGTTTCATCCCTCATATTTGAACTATTCCAGAAAGGAAGACTGTCATGAGAAGCAGATGGAGGAGAAGCTGAGATGCTAGCCAACATTTTTGAAAAATGGAGACCCCATCCCAAATTATATATTTCCACTGCAAATCAAGCATTCACTGCGCCCACCATTAGCCAAGCCAAAGACCCTGGCTAATTAAGTTGTCTTGGTAAGTAGTGGGAAGCTGCAGGCATATGGGCCATGACTTGGCTCCTGGCTGAGGAGCTCAAGCCTGACACTCCCATTCATTCAGCACTCAATGTCCAGTAACTCAAAGCTAAGCGAGGAACACAGCCACGGCAGACTGGGCCTCCCCTCCATCCTGTGCCCTCCCAGCCCAGGGTGCCACGGGCTCATGTGTCGTTTCCGTGCATTAACAGTCTGTCTGGGTTCTCCCTTCACACTCAGCAAGTCTATCGCAGGCTGTAAATAAAGAGGCAAAGGCCAGGCAGGCATGCCAAGGAAGGGTTTCCTCTTACTACATGTGATGCCCAGCAACAAAACCATTTTAATAATGTGATCTGAAGAGGAAGATGGGATGTACTGTAATTTCTCCCTTGATGAAGAATCCTGTCAGGGGGAGGTGAATAATATTCCAATTCTTCAAAAATGCATCTTCCTAAATATGTAGATAAACTGCCAAAAATAGCTTTGATGCGCCTCCAACTCTTTTCCTTCCTCAGCAGCCCACCTCCCCAACTCCCCATGGCTTAAAATATGTGAAGCCAGGAATTTTTATTTGGTTCAAATTTGATGAGCACACCAAAGATAAATGCAGCTTATACGCCGACCTTGTTTCCAAAACCACTTCCTTGTAAAAGTATGAAACTCTAACGGAATGATTTATAGTTTTCATTTAGCTCTTTCATTGCTGATTTTCTAAGATCTCTCTAGGGGTGATTATTTTTGGATATTTGAAGTCTGTGGACTGCATGACTCTTGACAGATGTTAATTCATTCTCAGGAGCCTCATATTAACTGATTTACGTGACTTAAGTATAGTGCGGCTGACAAGACTGATTAAGGGATGGGCCTCTGTCCTCAAAGGGCTTACACTTGTTCTCAGTCATTTTATGAGTTAGAAGATGCACTGTTGCCATAGTGACTAAATTCACTGGCGAAATAAAACATCCCTGTTCTGAAGTGCAGGTTGTGTATGTCTACAAATGCGTCTGTTCTAGCCCTTTAGCAAGAGGGGCTTGTCATTGTTTCTGGGACAGAAATGGAGTCAGCCTCTGAGGATTCGTAGACTCCAGCCAGCCAGCCCAAACTGAATCACTAGAAGGTAGACTTCACAAAGGCAGGCATGTTGGTCTGTTGCTTTTTTTTTTTCCTACTTATAAATAGATCTACATATTGGTGGCCTTTCCACCATTTGTAAAAGTTCCTGTCTCACCCAGCTTGCAGGGCCTCGGTCATATGCCAAAGCTTGGTTTCCATTTGCCACGAAAGCACTCTGGATTTCCATTTCATCAGCTAGAAAACAGTGGTGACAGAACGGGTTTCACAGGGTTCCTGGGGGTGGGCAGTGGGGTAACGTATGGAAGGCACTTCACACCTACAGCCTGACACCCCAGAAGCTCTTACCCCCTTTCCTAGAGGAGAAAAATAAGAAAGACAGGAGGCCCTCGCTTCCTGGAGCAGATGGGGATGTGAAGAAGGGTAAAGATGGGGAGGCTGGCTCTCTGGGAAGTTCAAGATGCAGCTTCCGGCAGGTTCCTGCCAAGTCACTGTACAACTTTGGGCGGGTCATGAGTGCATTTTCAGTCCTGATTTCTTCTATGTGAAAATACTTTTTAAACTGCTAACTTAGTATAAAAGGGCAAACTGTGACTATAAAGGGAATCAGAAAAGGCATTATTTTATTCAGAGATCCTCTCCTCTGATGCACAGTGTTCCTGGATTGAGAAATGGGACAAAAACATTTTAAAAACTGACCTCTAAGAGCCTAATTAAAAGAAAGATAAATTTCCAGTAACAGTTTTTTAGGGTTTTTTTTTTTTTGGCTGCAGGCTAAATATGGGTTAAAAGGAAAAAAGAAATGCTGGGATATGCATACATGTATCTCATATTTCAAGGAGGATTTGGCTCAACTGGCATCTACAGACATTCACTCCCCAACAGCCTTATCTCCTGAGGCTGGAAAATCGTGCTGCCTTTCTGTGAGTGCAATTTTCCTCCAGGTTTTGGTGGGCAAAAGGCCCTGGTGGCTGGCCTGCACAAGGAAAGGGGCATCTGAGAACAAGACAGGGCAGCTTGCATATTCTCCCTAAAGCGAGTTGGAATTTTATCATTGCCACTTTGCCAGAGTGTCCCTTCACCACACAGCTTCAGGTTCACTCTTTGTGTCTCAGGCAAGAAAAGGGAAGGGGGAAGATGCTTTAATTTTTGTCAGACTGCTTCCCGCTGCTTATCTGCCTCAGTTAAAGCCACTAAAGCAAAGGATTTAAAAATTCTCCCAGGGTGTCTTATCAGCCACGAGCAACGAGCAGCAATGTGGCACCGAGTATTTCCAAGGGGGTCCCAACAACAGACCTGCAGCAGGGGCTGCTGTTGAGATGCTGAAGGACCCCCGCTGGATGTCCCCCTAAGGCAGGAAGACTCAGGCTTGCAACAGACGCAGACGTGGCCAGGTGGCCCCCTAGTCATGTCCCGGCCCCGGGGTGGGTTCTTGAGGGCAGAGGGCACAGGACCTTGTCACCTGGATGCTGAGCTCCCTTCTCTCCCCGGCATTTGCATCCTTTGCCACAATCACATCCCCTTCGTTTCCATTCTAGTCCAAGTGGGGGCTCAGCCTTTCCCTTAATTTCCTCAATTCAAGAAAGTCACTCCAAGAGGCTGTAAGTTTTAACCATTTATTCACTCCTCACCGTCCAGCCAGCAGTGTTCAGCGAGCCTCCACCCTGGAGCAGGCTCTCCGGCAGCCGTTTGGGATATACCCGTGGACAAAGCAAAATTTCCTGTCCTCAAGAGATCACAGGCTAGCAGAGGGAGGCAGACAATACGTATAATAAATAAAATCTTTTCTGTTAGAAGGTAGTAAAGGCTGTAGCAAAGAGCAAACAACAACGAAAAAAAAAACCCAGAACATTGGAAGTGGAATGAAGAAGGAGCAAGGGCAGCGTGGGGGGTGGGGTAGCTCACTGAGAAGGTGACACCTGGTAAAAAATTGGAGATGGACCCGTAGACATGTGGAAGAAGCATGTTCTAAGAAGGAAGAACAAGTGCCAAGACCTTGGGGTGGGAGAGTCCCTGGGTGTCTTGTTCTTTAACACTCAGTGGGGCACAAAGAGAATGAACCTGGGACAGTAACATGCCCAGACACACTCTAGTGAGGCAGCTCTCAGAACTCAGGGTGCGGGGCTCCTCCTTGCAAAACTCCCTGTGCCGTGCTTTCTGAGTATCAGGTCTCGAACAAATATTAAGTAAAGAAACTAACAGGGTGGGTCAAAGAGAGCAAATTAAAAGGAAAAGAAGGGAACAGACACTGCATACAGTTAGTATGCATTCCTATCTGTATAAATTAATGTGATATAAAGAGCATTTCTCATTATGGGCACGGGTCAAAATAGCTTGAAAGCTACTGACCCACAGTCCCTAAGCCCCACCCCACCTCCATGTGACAGTGCCTTCTGCCACCAGCACCTGCCCTTGGCAAACCCAGATTCCTGATGGCACAGGCTCCAGAAACGAAGCCCAGAGAGGTGAAGACATTTCCTTGTCCACCAGACATTGCCTGTCTCAGGAATGACTGGAATAGAGACACTCTACTTCCTCCAAAGATTGACACCCTGCTTCCTGACCATGGGGCAGGTCCTTAGCCCATAGCCTCAAAGGGCCCGCCCATTATAATATTAGGACATTCATCATACCTGCACAGTGAGCAAGGCTCCCTTTCCTTATCATGATCTCCCCAACTCAGCAGAGTGGAGTCTGACTCACGGGCGGTTTGCCGGGAAATGATTCCCTGGCCGGACCACTGTTCAGCTGTTCTCTTGGCCGAGAACCCACTGCTCATCTGAGACTTTAAAACGCGGTGGCTGAATAAAATGGAATGTTAAGAATCAGCAAATGCACTACACAACCACTCACAAGCTGCAATGTGGGAGATGCTTCGGTCACCTCCTCTAATTTTCTCTTTTCTGACAAAACCAACTCTGCCTGGCAGCCCCCAGGGGTCTTGCTTTATCTGGATAACTCATTTCTAGTTTTTGTGATATATCCTTCACTGAGCAGGGAATTTAAAGAGGAATGTTCCTCTTTAAAGGCACGAGGGGGCAGAAATGGGGGGTGGTGGTCCTATATGATGGCTTTGGGGGTGCAGGAGACTGTGTAAAATCCGGAGATCCCATCAGCCCCTCACAAGCGCTAACAAGAGCGTCTTGAACAAAGCTCTCTCTTTCCAGCAGGAGACCTACAGATTGCCCTTGATAGAATTTTTTAAATTGCTAGAAATTGCTGCTTCTATTCCAGGCTGAAAATCACAGCCTTTGCTCTATTTCCCATCCTCCTCTCAGAGTTACTCAGAGCCCCTGAGGAGATCTGTACTGACAACAACTTCATCAACAAAACCTGAATGTACGCTGTGTGGAGAAAAGTATTTGTAGCTTTTCTACCAGATCCAAAGAGGCTGTGACTGACACACAGGCTCTCCCAGATGGATTCAGACTTTCCTTTTTTTTTTTTAACATGATAAAAAAATTACCAACATGACTTATGTTGCTTTCTGAAAACATCACAAATCAAATGCTAAAAATCTCTGAAACCTTATCACCCTGAAGATGATGAATTCTGACCTTAATCCTGTGTCATTCTCCACCGATTGTGTGGGTGGCAGGATGGGGAGGGAGGCAGCTGATGAGTAAGTCATTGTTTCCAAATAACGCCGCGTCAGAGTGCCAGTGTTGAGACTATATTTCTCACTTAACCTCCCCCCCAAGAGAAAGTGTGAGGTGGGTAAACAAACAAAACCCAATCTGTATTTACGTAAAGATGGTAGGTCTTCAGAAAGTCGCTGCTATTGCCTTGGAAACCCAACTTTCTGCTCATGGAAATGATAACAAATGAGTGGCATTGTTCCAAGTGGCCTTGGACTACCTGGTTCATGTTATGTCAAGACACCTGGCCCCACTTAGGGTCCTGCTAGGTAGAGCTGGTTGTCTAAGTGCAGACTTTGTGCTGTGACAATGTGTTTGTACAAACTGCTCTCAAGTTGGGGATGGTGTCACCCCACAGAGATAACTAACTGCTTCTGAATCAGTCTTGCCATCCCAACTCAGAAGCAATCTACTTGAGTTCTTTTTTTTATCCCTTTAAGTGCTTAGCATTTGATGAGGTTATATAATCTCCACCCAGTAAATTTTCCTAGATTAAAACAAAGGCTTTTTGACCCTGGCCACACATTAGAGTTACAGGGGCCCAGACCAGGAAAGTTAGTCTTGGGATGGCCCTGGCATCAGCTTTTTGGGTGAGTCTAATGTGCAACCAGGATTGAGAACAGCTAAAGAGATGGGGAGTGAGAAAACGATTTACCTAGGAATGCATTCTCCCAGCTCAAAGCTCTTTCTTCCAGATAACAATGTAGGTGGGCATCCGAGCTACTATGGCAGGCTCAGCACCTTGAAGCCAGGAGGAAGACAGGCTCAGGACTTTAGAGAGCCTACGCCAGACCCCGATAGAGGATTTTCACAATAGGCATGGCCCACTCCTCTGTTTTCCATTGTAAAAATTTTCCTGAGCATCTACTATGGGCTAGACACCTCTGGAAATATAGGACCGAACAAGAGGGCCCCTTCTCCTAAAGTGATAGACGTAAAAGGGATCAGAATATGCCATTCCAAAATTTGCCACTTTGGCATGAAGACTATCGTGAGCTGAAGACAACTGAGAAACAGCAGACACACCTCTCTGCCTGCCATCTGCTTAAAAGCAGGGCATTAAATTTTCCTCTGTAAAAGTGACATAAATTCCTCTTGTGAAAATGCACCCCCTTATATCAGGAAGATGAGAACAACTTAAGGCACTAGAGACAGAGCCTGCACTGAGATGTCTGCATAAACACACCTTAATCTACCACTAGTTTCCTCCTATATTTACCTTCCCACAATTTACTACAACCAGAAGCTCAAACTTTTCCTTTGTCTTTTCACTTCCCCACAAGTTATTGCTCTTTGTTAAGATGGCATGCAAGCCCCCGATCTAACCACTTCTTTGGGTTTTCAGTTTTCTTCTGTGAAGCTCCCACACTTAGAACATTAAAAATAGTAACCTCAATAAAATTTTTCTCCTATTAATGAGTTTTTTTTTCAATTTGCAGGTCCCCATGAATTTCCTAAGAGGGTAAAGTTTTTCTTCTCATACAGATAACGATGCTTTTGAACTGTGCTAAATATAATGCATTGTCTACATCTCTCACGTAAATTCTTGAAGTAGGTATTGTTGTTATGCCCATTTTGCAGAATAAGAAGCCAAGGCTCAGGAACATTCAGCAACTGCCCAAAGTCCCAAAGCTAGGAAGTGATAGCATCTAACTTGTCCTAAACCTTGGAGCCAGATGGGGGAGAAAACAAGCAGCAAAAATGAACTAGGGGGCAGAGGCATAAGCCAATATAAGCCAACATAGCTACTACTTGGTTGGGTTGCCTCAAAACAAAGTTTTTAATTGTAATTCTTTAAACAAAAGAGGAAGAAAATCAAATAATTTAGAATTCTTAATGACATTTTGTGACATAGCTACAAAAGCCCTGAATAAATAATGTCAGCAAAAGGACACAGAGCAAAGTGGCTGAATCCCATGTAGGCAGTGCCAAGGGCAGGCTGAAAAAAGAAAACACTTGACAGCATGCTCTTTGGGTTGTTAACAACATCTGAAAATCTTTCAGATCAGAAGACTTCCTGGAAAGCACAATCCAGTATGAGGAGACTGTCAGCCACCAATTTCATTCTCAATCAACGAGAAACCAAATGATGGCACCTAAACCAGCCTGAAGCTGGAAGAGTTGTATATCTGAAGTCAAAGGCCACCCTCTTCCCAGCAGAGTTCAAACTAAGGTGGAGAGAGAGGATAAAGAATGGAAAAATGGGGAGGAAGAGGTGTAGGCCCAAGGAGAGAGAAAAGAAAGGAGAGAAAGGCACACAGACAGATCGGCTGAGCCTGAACACAGGATGGGCACTTGTGGTGGGAGGCCAGGGGGCAGCTGGTGATCTGTTTGTGCATCTTACAGCGTCCCAACTGAAGCCAGTATTAGGATGGACACAGATGTTTCTCTGTGTCTTAGTCAGTTTGCGCTGCTCTAATAAAGTACCATAGACTACGTGTTAGAAACAAGATAAATTTATTTATAAATTGGGTCTGGAGGCTGGAAGTCTGAGATCAAGGTGCCAGCACGGTCAGGTTCTGGTGAGAACCCTTTTGGGGTTGTAGACTGATGATTTTTCCTTGTATCCTCACATGGGAGACAGGAGAGAGGGCTAGCTGCATTCTGGCCTGTTCTTACAAGGGCACTGATCCCATTCATGAGGGCCCCACCCTCATGACCAAATAACCTCCTAATCCCACTGATCACAGTAGGATCAGGGTTTCAACATATGACTTCTGGGGGGAGGGCACAAACATTCAGTCTTAATACTCTGGCAAAGGCTCCAAGAAAATTAGGATGGATGGTGAGACAGGTAGTAGGTTCCCAGCTAAGTCACCTGGCTGACTGCAGCCACAGCTTCCAGAAAGGATCTGCAGAGAAGGGTAAAGGTGATATGAAAAGGGGGGTAAAGAATGGGTTCTTCGGTCAGTTAAGTTTGGAAAACACTTGTTAGACAATGTTAAGCATGCAAGCCCCCAGATCTAACCACTTCTTTGGGTTTTCTTTTTAGTTAGATTTCTCTAAATCTCTTATGTAAGTGGGACAGAGGCTCCCAAATTCAGTGACCACAGGTGGAGCTGCTTATAGTTGGAGTTCTAAGGGCAGTGCCTTAGGACAGGTACCAGCGCCCAAAAGCAATCAGTGAGGTCTAAGAGTCTTTTGGCCATGCCATGTGGGGTCATGTCCTCTCTTGGACACTACAGGTTATCACCATTTATCCACTCTGCCTCACCTGCAGCCTGGGGACACAGAAATGGTGACAGAATGAGCACACTCTTCGTATTTAATTCCTTCAGGTTTTTAAACTGAGACTTTTAGTGGGTGTGATATTCTTGAGATCAAAATTGGGACTCTGTGTGCTGACTGACACTCTCCAAGAATACCAGAGATGCAACAGAACATTCTGGATTGACTCATCACTTACAGAAAAGGAACAGCCCAAGTTTCAGGGACCACTCAGTGGTTGAGGTCACTCAGAACCTGGGGTTCCTAAGCCTGTCTGAGCTGTCCTCCGCTCCTCTGGCTGCCCTCCTGCTGTCTCCCTCTGGAAGTGCAACTCAGACCAGTGTTTAAAAGTTCAGGAGGAACTGTGTCCTTGCGTTGTGGGGGAGGCAGTAAATTCCACCTTCAGGAGGCTGGCCAGCCCGCTGTTGGTCTACAATGACATTCCACATTATTTGTCCTATAAAAGAAACATTAGCAAGAAAGCCATCTAGAGAAACTCCCCAAGGCAGGGAGGGTAAATGGCCATCACCACTGGAGCAAGTAAGTATGCAAATGGCCATTTCCCTCCCCCTCCTTTGCTCAAGAAGCAGAGGGAAAAACAGCATAAAGAAAGCATTAGGAAATGGGTCACTGGGATTGCAATTGGGGGATGTTCCACTTAGCCATTCAAAATGAGAGTCTTGCTAATTATAATTAGATCATGCAACTTGGTAACTGGGTCTACATACATTTACAACTTTACAGACGAATCCAGAGGTGGATAAACCAAGGTAGTCCAGACAGAAGCCTCGGTGTTCTTGGGGGAAAGGGGGGTTTGCTCCTGAGTCTGGACACATGAGCCAGCAGACCGGATACGTGAGCCGGCAGGGAGTGTGGGTAAAGCAGAGATATCCACCACAGTGCCCACTTCAACACTTGCTCCCACAGCAACCAGATGTCAGCCAGTGGTCAGAGGGAAACTTACATGGAATTTACTCTTCATCTGACAATAACCTCTGGTTCTTCTGGGACCCATGTGCTTCACACAGCAATGTAAAGTGGCATTTATTTACTCCTGGGGTATAATTCAACAAGTAGTTATTGTGGATCATCGACTTGCCAGGAGGCCCTGTTCTCAAAAGCGGGGGCACAGCATGGACAACACAGAGCTCCCACGCCAGCAGAGTCACCTAGCTGTGGGTGTTGGGGTCAAGTGTCTAAGACACTCTCAGGTACCCCCAGTCCCTCAGTTTATGATCCAGACTTTCCTTGTAATGCTACTAAGAGATAAGACAACAGACTTAGCACCTGGTTTTTCAGGAGTGGAATTGTTTATTTTGCTTCCTTCAAGTCTTTTACTGATTCTAAAGCCCAGCCTATTCTGCTGAATCCATGCTAATGTCAGATTCTCTACTACACACACATGTGTAACGGGCACTAAACAGGATTAATAGTTTTGGCCAAGGAACATTCATTAAGCTCAAAGGAGGAGGGGGAAGATTTCAAAGGAATCAGATGTGAGACCCTGACCTCACAGTTTAGCATCTACTAGGGACGCAGTAGAAGGTCACGGGAAGAATATGGGCTTTGAAAACAGACCTGAGTTAATTCCTGCCCAGCCTGTCACTTACTGGCTAGGTAGCTTTGGGCAAGAAACTTAACATTAATAGCCTTAGTTTATACCTTTCAGGTCTGAGGTTACCTATATGAAGGCCTGGGCCCCATGACCAGCAGTGCCTCTGTCCTGTACATGATGTCCGGACGCGCTCAGTAAGTGCCGGCACTATTATCAGTTAGTGTGAGTCAGTACCCTAAGAGAGTCACCCGATAGAATTCAGAAGTCATTCGCAGATGTGATTATGCTTCACCAGCAGAAGCCATTGAATAAGAACGGCACCAACTGGAAATCTTTTGCCTGGCTGAGTCAGGGAGGGCATTCCAGGAAGAGGGAGAAGTATGAGAGAAAGGGGAGAAAGCCAAGGGGTGAGTACAGGCAACGGTGAACAGAACAGGTGTGGAGAGCCTTCCACACAGACAAGAAGCGAGGCTGTATGCAGCTGGCACAGAGAGCAAGACAATCATTATTAGGTCTGGGCTTTGAGGAAAACGGGTTGGAGCAGAGAGGATGAGGGGCAGCGAGATGCGTGTGGAAGCCTGGATCGGGCACCGGGCATTCAGCTTCAACAGGGGAGTTTTAAGAGGACCAACTCATGCCTCATTCATTCAACAAATGATGTTCCTAGTCCTGGGATAGGTGGTGTCCAAGACAGACACGGCCACCAGGAGGTGACAAAGCTCTTTACTGAAGGATGCGACACCACACAGTCCCAGGTAAAGGACACCCACTGCAGCCAGTGGCAATTTCAACAAAGCTGTTTCTGGGAGTGGAAGAGGATGCCCCGCGCTTCCTGCCTCACCCTACTACATTCCCTTACTCCACCTCTGCCTGTGCCCTAGGTATGGACAAATGTTGCTGGAAGAAACAGCAGGGCTTGGCCCGCTCGCTCAGCAACGCGGGGACATTGTGGAACCAGGCGCGGAGCCTCGACTAGGGCCCCGCTCTCGGCAAGCCTGGCACCCCGCTCAGCACCGCCGGCCGAGGGCAGCTGCAGCTGTGCACCTGTCCTCATCTCCCCCCTCCCACCGCTGCATCCCAGGTGGTGGTTTTCTTCCCAGTTACTGCCTGAGATGAACAGGGCAGATCACTGTGGCACTGCGAGGCACAGGCCCCTGAGCTGCGGCCCAGAAGCAGACACGCGGCTCTGACATTTTTAACAAGTAAACAGGAGCGGGGGTCAGCCTCAAACTCCCTCTCGCCCTCATGTCTCACTGGCCCGCGGCCGCTGCTAGGCAGGGTCAGCCAGAGAAGGTGTCTCTTGAATCATTTGTCTTTCTGGGGCCTTCCAAATTGGATTCTTTTGTCCTTTCTTTTTTATTTACCACATGCAGATTCTTTCCTTCCTTTTTTCCTTGCTTTTTGCCAACTTAATTTTATCCAGGGTAGTCTTGCGTTTGTTTCTGCCACCTCTCTCCATTTTTTATAGATTTGATTGGACAGATCTGATCTCCTTGCCTTCTGTACAGAATCCCTGGACAGTCGGTCTCCTCTCCACCCGGCCCTAATGCCTGCTCATCCCCAAGAATCCAGCACCAAGGCCGGCTCCCAACAGCCACACACCCCTCTGAACAGCTGCGTGGGTCCTCAAGAGAACTCACCAACTGGTCTTTATATCTGGTTTTGGATCCTTTGTGTCTCTTTAGACTCTGAGTTTCTTGAGAGTCCAGATCTCTCTCTTCACAATCCCAGTGAACGGCACAGGGGCCAGCTCAGTGGACGCACCACCAGTGGTGGCTAACCGGCAGTAGATGAAAAACACATGTGGGTCCACCTCACTGACTTCATTTGCCCCTTCTGTAGCATTTACAGCACAATCTATTGCAAAAGATTTGAGATGAAATGTTATTTCAATTTCACCAATACCTTCTGCCTACCCAAGACAGGGGGACAACATTCTACACAGGGCTGGGATCTGCAGGGGCAGGAAACAAGTGAGTTCTCCATGTGCCCCAGAACTTAGAAGGCAAGGTTTGGGGGCCTTGCGGGATGGAGCTTTCCTGGCTCGGTTTCCCAGCCGCTGCATGTGCCCAAGGGCCACCAAGAGCCAGAGTCCAAAAGAACAGAACACCCGGAGGTGGCTCTATCTCTTTCCTCTCCTTGGCCATCACTCACACCCCTCCTAGACTCCACTCTGATTCTACAAGCTTCTCATCACAACTGCTATCAGACTGAAGCTTTCCCTTTTGGTCCCACTGGTAAATGTAACTATAGAAGAATTTCCCAAAAGCAGGCAGCCAGAGAAAAATAATCAAGGCAGCAGTGTCCTAGCCGCAGAACAGAAAAGCTGCAACTGCCACTAAATGAACTAAGACATCCCCAGAGTCACCACAGAAACTCTGAAAATAGAGCCAAGTGCCTCAAGGTGGTGGGCTAGGCATCCACAGATACCTCCTTCCTGCTTGCAAACCCCTGAAATGACAGGGAAGGTGTTAAAACACAAATGACACAGGTGAAAATCCGAGAGAACATCACTGTCCCCCAATTTATAGTCTTCCTTTTGCTTTTCTGTGTTTTCTAAAATCCCTATACTAGATTGGACCACTTACAAGTAAGAAAAAAGGAGCAATAAAAAAAATGCAATGGAAAAACAGGGAAAGAATGAAAAGAACAGGTACTTTAGATTCAAACTGGAAGCTCACCCTTGCACACGGCAGGGCATGTGGGAGGCCAGGGACGGCTGTGTGGTGCTACAAGAGGCATTATCACAGCAGCCTGGCATGAAGTAAACTTCAGGGCTAAATAAATTACACTATAACCATATGGTGGGATATTTTGAAACATTTATTGTTTGAGGAACTTTTAGTGATTTGAGAAAATACACATGATACTATGTACGGTGGGTTGAATTGTGTCCCCCCAACAGAGATGCATCCAGGCAATCCCTGGCACCTGCATATACGACCTTATTTGGGAATAAGATCTTTGCAGGTGTAACTGAGTGAGTGATAGCAAGATGCTATCGTCCCGGATTTAGGGTGGGCCTTAAATCCAGTGGTGGGCGTCCTCATAACAGCAAGGAGAGGAAGGCTGGACATGCAGAGACACAGCAAGGGGAGAAGGTCAGATGATGACAGAAGTAAAGATTACAGTGACGCATCTGTAAGGCAAGAAGTGCCAGGGATTGCTGGAAGCCACCAGAAGGCAGGGAAGGCATGGGGCAAATTCTTCTTTAGAGGCTATCTAGGGAGCCGGCCCTGCCACCACCTTGCCTTTGGACTTCTGTCTTCCAGCACAGGGAGAGAATTCATTTCTGCTGTTTCAAGCCCCCAACTCTGTGGTCATTCATGGCATTCTTGGAAAACAAATGTGATAAGCAGAAGCAGCTTATTTAATAATTTACAGCATGGTTTCAATTATGTAAAAGTGATGGACAATGGGTGTATGTTACTTTTATAAAGAGAGAAAAAAATATTTAAAATGCACAATTTGCCATCCTACCACTGATGATTCACTAACAGCAAAACCTTGTTACCATTTCACAGTTCTTACCTGCCAGACATTTGATCTTAAAAATACCTGGGGAGGTGACAGCACAGGGAACATGATTCACATTTTACAGACGTGCACCTGCAGTTGGAGGACAAGCATGAAGCTGAGCTGGTGGCTGGGTCTGAACAGGAATTTGGGTTTCTCAGGACTTCTCATCAGCTCCAGTCCACCTGGCTATTCACTCAGTGCTACAGGCTGAACTGTGGCTCTGCCTCCAGACTCCTAAGTTGAAGTCCTAACCCCAGCACTTTGGAAAGTCATCATATTCAGAGGTAAGGCCTTCTTTAAGAGGTAAATCAGAGGTCTTTAGGTTGGGCCCTAATCCATTCGGCCAGGTGTCCTTGTAAGAAGAGGAAATCTGGACACACAGGAGAAAGGAGAGACATTATGCAGATGCATGCACAGAGGAGACACCGCATGAGGAGAAGGTGGTGTTCTGCAAGCCAACAACAGAGGTCTGGGAAGAAAGCTAACCCTGACCTTGGACTTCTAGCCTCCAGAACTGTGAAAACATAAATTTCTGCTGTTAAGCCACAGAGTCTGGGGTGCTGTGTTATGACAGCCGAAGCTAACTATGACATGTAGGAAGACTGGAACACAGCCTTTATGCCCGTTTCTCCTTTCCTGGTGGCATCCACCCGAGGCTCAAACGGGAAGCAGGAAAGCACATATTCCCAGCTCCAGGTTTTGCCTGCCCAGTGAGGTCATTTCTGGGCTAATAACAACAGCCAAGACTTCTGGCAAACCTCTCCAAGGCCAGGGGGCAGGTGGAGTGTCAAAGCCACATTAACTAGAAAGGCCAGCCTCTGCAGTTTCTCATTTAGAGCCTCAGGCCCCCACTGGGCCGGAGGGGAAGGGGGGGCAGGCTTGGGTTTCCTTTTGGGCCAGGAGGTGCTTTGTAACTTAGGGGGAGCAAGAATGCAGGGGGTTGGGTGCGGTGGCTGGGGCGGGGCGGGGCGGGGCGGGGCGGGGTGGCTGGGGCACAGGCTCTGCAAGAGACGTGGCTTCAGATGCGGGTTCCAGTCCCTCCTGTGTGACCTCAAGCAAACTGGTTCCCCAAGCAGAGACTCAGTTCCCGTATCTGTAAACTGAAGCTAACCCACCCACAGCACTGCTGGGTAAGACTACGTAATGTTAAGCACTTAGCCTGGTGCCCACCACAAGTAGGTGCTGAATAACCGTGTCTTGGGTGTATGAACAAAATGCTTTGCACAAATTCGGTTCCTTTTTTAATGGTGCCTAAATCCCATTGGGCTAGTTTGGCTCTCCCCCGCTCCCCGCAGTTAATGAGAGCCTGGGGGCTGGGTTTTCATGGGACTGTACCGTCTGTTAAACTATTTTGAATTTTCATTCCCAGCACTTAGAAATGAAGAGCTTTCAGACAAAAATGCCAACCTCTGCGTCTTTTTGATAAACTGAAGATGCAGCAATACAGCAAGTGCCCTCCTCCACGGCAGTGCCTGGCTAGAGCTAAGGTGGGGCTTCCCCTTCAGGGAGCATGTATCCCACAACGTGCACGGATCTCACCTGGCCAGCTACAGCACTACCCACCTGCCTACTCTCCTGTAGACATTTGTAGGCATGACTCAAGGTGTAGAGAGAAACAGGTGGGACCCAGGAACAGGCTCAGCATGAGTGATGGGCCCAGTAAGTCAATTCTCATCAGCTTTGACTGAGGGTTGTGTGACCAACATTCAGACTAGTGATGAGCCCCAATTAAAGGGGACAGGTGAACAGGTTGTACTGTTAAGAATCCACCTCAAGATTTTACCGGTAGCTTTTAAACTGAACATGATCACGATCACAGACAGCAGAATTAGAGACCAACACAGACAGACGGGTGAATTTTCTTGTGCCTAGCTCTTGTGCAGCTCACTTAAATCCAGTGGGGACGTCTGAAGGAGGTCTAGACTGCAGTCCACCCTTTCCTCAAAGTAAAAAAACCAGAGAGGGGCCTCCGACAAGCAGCAAACCTCAGGGTGTTACTGTGCTCAGAGCAGCCCTGCCAGACGCCATGGGGACTGCTGCGCGTGGGCACGGTCTCTAGGGCACCCTCACCCTCTGCCTGGTGGCTTCTCCCCAGAGTGAAGATGGGGCAGGGCTTGGGAGCCAGCAACAGAGATTTATTTTTCTCAGGAAATGGAACAAATTAGCCCCTGCACATCCTGAGATTGAGGGAAAGGTCCCAATTGTAAGGCTTAAAAAAATCACTGATGCTGCAATTCCACAGAGCAGATCAATATTACAGCTTAAACGAGAATTTACTGCCTTCAGAAATGCAGATGAAGCTTCGTCTGACCCAGCCTGTCTTCCTCCCCACAATTCCGCCAGCCTCCCCTGACTGCTCCAGGGGCCGCCTTTTCAGGAACACAAGGAGCCCTGAGAGGGGCACGCTTGTCTCCGTGACCGGGGACACCCAGCTCAGGACCATGTGTTGTCACAGAAACCACCACCCCAACACCTTGCCCTGCATCTACACTGGTTAGCTGACATCCCTTCCTCCCCTCTCCCTCTCTTCCTTTATTGGCTGACTTCCCCCCACCCCACCAACCTCTCCTCTCTCTAGAGTTCTGGGCGCTGTGTACACCGCGGCCCAGCAAGCGTGCACTGGACTCGGCGGGATCTCCTCCAGAGCATGTGACTGCTGGGGGGATCAGACCCCAGACCGCCGCACAGCTGTCTCTATTTTCCTGGGGGGAAGCATCTGCTCCTACATCCTCCCCAGACTTCCAAGATGCACATAAAAATGAGATCCCCAAGTTCTCTTTACTTTTATCTCTGCTGTGTGCTCTGGGGAGTTTTACAAAACAAATGAACATGAACTTCAAGGTAAGGAGAGTGTAAATCACTGCAAATCCTCCCAGGCCTCCAAAAGCTACAAATGCTACTTAGCTAAGGACCAAAGAAAAGCCCAGTAGGTGATTATTCTTATTAAATAAACACTACTGGCCTTTTGCCTTGCATCCTGGTTGATGGGGCATTTTCACATCTATTAACACCATCGGATCCTCATGACAGCCCCACACAAGAGACAGGGCTAGAAACATCTCTCTGTTTAGAGAGGAGACTTTTAAAAATATATAGAAAAAGACTTAAAATATATATATATATATATATATATATATACACACATACACACACACATTCAACAGCACCCAGAATTTTTCCTGAGTTTCTTTTGCAACCTTAAAATCCATTTTAAAACATACTTTCATATACACATTTTAATCTATAATCAATATATAATATCTGTTTGCATGTGTTTTTAAAGTGTACATAAATTGTATTATTCCCATACTATCAATCAACACCTTGCTTTTTTTTGGAACTCAAGTGCTGCATGGTATTTCATATGATTTGTCTAATTCTCTACAGATGGACATTTAGATAATTTGGAATTTTTTCATCATTAGAAACAATGACAACGAGACAATCCTTAATCACATCTTTTTATACACACACAGCAAGATTTTCTCTAGTGTGAGAAGGTGCCCGTGCCATTCTGATTGGCTTTGAGTGAGCATCTTCTCCCAGGCTCACAGTTCATTGGACTTCCTTTCTGTGAACTGCCTAGGTCAGTATTTGTTAAGAACAGACCACATTCAGAAGTAACACACACAGATTTCCAAGGCAAAACAAATCACTCCCCTCCTCTTGCTCATTGCTATTGGGTGTTCTTTTCACAGCTGCCAGAGGGAATATTTACTTCTCCCTGGCACGGTACTGAGCCCAGTAAGAGATATGGCATTTTCCAGGGCATCCCCAAGGATGTCAGGCTGACGCCACTCCCGACACCGCCCTCAGGACTGCAGCCCCAGGAACCACCGAGAGCTCAACGCTACAGGGCAGGCTGTCATGTCAGCTGGCTTCCTGCTGCCCAGGCTTTGTGGGAGGAAGAGAGGCTGTCACCTGTCTCACCTGTTCTTTCCACACTAGTTCTTACCCACATCATTCACAAAGGGCACTCCCAGCTCTCCCATCACTCTTGTCACCTAGAGATGATTTAAACACTGGCCAGAGTGGATCTCCTCACCTCCAGACAGGCAGAGATACCAGCTGCATTCTCGCCGTCCTCCCTGAACTGGAGGAGTTGGATGGTTTAGTAGAAAGGGCACAGGTTTGCATTCATCAGCTCTGGGCCAATAGGTAAGTTACCTACCATCTCTGAGCCTCAGACAACCTTCCCAATAAAGATGTGGCTTGTTGTAAAAATTAAGGGAATACAGGCATGAAGTGATTAGGAAATACCAGGCACTTGATTTATGGTCATCGATGGCAAGCCAAGTGGCCCTTGTTAAAAATCAATATGTGAAAACAGAATCAGCTCTCTGGGGACACAGATAAGATGTGGACCATATCCTGGTTGGGGAGACAAAATGAAGACATACACAAACCAGTCAGGACCATCCAGAATTACTGATCCAGAAATACTGATGAATTCATGGGCTGAAAATGAAGTCTTCATGGAGAAAGTGGATGTCAGGCTTGGCCCGGCTCCCTGGGACACTTGGCAGGGTCTTGCAGACATGAGTTGTCACAGCTCAAGGGTGGGGGTGCTACTGGCATCTAGGGGTAGAGGTCAGGGGCGCTGCTCAGCACCCCGCAGGGCACAGGACGGCCCTCACATTGCAGGGTTAGCCAGCCAGGTGTCAGCGCTGCCGAGGCTGGCACCCTGCATTAGGCCACAGAGAGCAGAGGCAAGTGTAGCATTTTCCTGAGATTGTGAACACATTAATTTTGCTCAAGCCAAAGCGCCAAGGTGGGGGGATAATGGGTGCGAGAGGAGGGGGCAGGCAAAGGGTGCAAATAGGCAAAAATGGTCATGATTACTATTAAAATAATGACCTGAGGTCAGAGGACGGCTGCCTGGACTCACAGAATCAGAGAAGGCAACTGAAAAATACCCCCCACACCAGGGGTTCCAAACGTCCACCACCACAAATCCTCTTTATTGTCCAGCCACCCCCCACTACCCTGCAAGGTCTCGTGCTGGGACAGACACCACCTTCCGAACCCCAGGCATTTGTCCAATATGATGTGCAAGGGCGGTCTGGCTGCAACATCTACCACCATGATGCAATTATTCAGTACTAATTCATCGGATTCCCTTCTGTTTTCTTCATTAATCATGAACAAATGTTACTGCCATTCCAGGCCTCTGATCAGTGTAAGGCAGCCACATTGCCATCAAGGTAAAACGAGTCCAGCCAAGAGAAAAGAAATGGGGCGTGTCGAATTCAGACTGAAAATGCCATCCTGTGCCAGCCCCATCAATGCATTCATGGAACCCTAGGAATCTGAAACCCCCACTTGGGGGAGCCCAGGATGCAGCTCAGCCACTTCATTGTACAGAAGATGAGCCTGTGGTCTAGGAAAATTATCAATAAAA
>JAVSCE010005804.1:0-28187 GCA_032199065.1 Smutsia gigantea | reverse complement strand
CCTGAGTCCCGGCCTCCTTGCTCCCCTCCCCCTGGGACTTCCCCCTCACTCCTCCCCCGCGGGGCTCCCCCAGCCCCGTGACTCCGGGGGGTGGGGCGGGGCGGGGGGGGGGGCCGTCGGGGTTTTCCTGCCCCGCCCACGTGAGGCTCCGTGGAAAGGTCGCGGCCTGCGGGTGGCCCCCCTCCTCGCCCCCGGCCGGTCCGCAGGCCAGGCAGGGGACGGGAGGTTGTCCAGGTGCGAGCCCACCCTGCAGGCTCAGGCGGGAAGGCTGAGACCGAGCAGGGCTGGGGCGGGCTCGCAGCTCAGGCCACCGCAGCCCAGGGACAAAGAGGTGGCCCGCCCGGCCTCACAGTTTCGGTTTGGAGGCAAATCGCAGCAACGTGCCAAGACCAGCCGGGCCCGGAGCAAGACTTCCTGGGGTATTTTTCTGTGTGTTGATTTTAATTTGGAGAAAGAAAAAGTGTTTTGTTTTGTTTTTTATTTCAAACTTATTGCAGCAGAAAGGTCCAGCCTAGGAGGAAAGCCTAGGGGGAGGTGGGGGGCTCTCCCTGGATGTGGGGTCCCCAAAAGCTCTTCCTGCAAGAGCCAAGGCAGCTCTGAGCCCCCCTCGCTGTGTGGTCCCAGGTGCCCCCTTGACCTCTCTGGACCTCGGGCTGCGGTGGTGGCGGGGTAGGCAGGGGCTGCGTCTGTGTGTGCCCAGAGCTTGGGGTTGGCTCCAGCACAGCCAGTAACAGCAGTGACATGGCGGCCAGGTTTCGTAATAAACCGGTCTTTTAATTGCTACAGGGCAGGAGGAGGGAGAAGAAAAAAAGAGGCAAAGATTTGTTGGACTTGGGTGGCGCCGGCTGCAGAGAGAAGACGCACTGTTTTTGCAAAGGAGCCTGGAGCTGCTAACAGGGACTTAAGTAACACTTCCTGGTGAGCCTGGGGGCGGGGAGGGGGCAGGGGTCGCAGTTCCCCCCAGAGGCAGCACTTACACAAGAGCCCAGAAGCTCGAGAAGTTTATTACAAGGTCATCATAGTAGAAGTAAAAATATATGTATCTGTAAGCTTCCCATCTCTCGACTTCAGTGGTTCAAGTAACAAGTGCAAGTAACAAAATAGATGGTTTAGTTTGCAAACTGGGAGTTCGTGGGTGCAGAGCAACGTCCGTCCCAGCTCCCAAGTCCCAAAGTATGATCCTGGCAAGGGTGCACACCCTCAGTCAGCCAAGTCCTGTCTGCAGATGTCGGCTCTGGAAGGGTGGGGGATGCAGTGGCACCCCACCCAGAAGTGCAGAATCCAGGCCCTCCGCGCGGGGGAGGCAGCAGCTCCCCCACTCCAGCTGCTTGGTCACAAGGCCTGAACTCCAGGCTTCCCTCTCCTGCTGGCCCGGGACCCCCTCGTCTCCTCTCCGGTGGCCGCTGCTGGCACTGCTCCAGGCTCACCGCCCTGGGGGGTGGCCATACACTCCCCTCTCCGATCTCCAACGTTTCTGCCCCCGATGATCTCATGGGTTGGGTTGTTTTGGGGGGTTGTTCTGGGGGGAGGGGGGTCAAATATTTATTTTGGTTTTTTTTGGCAGCAACTCGACAGGTTCTGATGCCAGGAAGGGTCTCAGCGCTCCTGGAGGGAGATGTAGGGGACCCACTGGTTGTTACCCCGGCTCTCTTCACAGTAACTGGCCACCTCCACCAGGCCGTGGCTTTTCCAAGCATCTGTGTGTGGGTTCTGTGGGAGGGGAGGAGAGAGGTTTAGAGAGGGGTTTCAGTGCGAGCCCAAGGAGCAGACGGAAGCCCCCCTCTCCCAGGGCCCCCTTGGAGAAAACAGGCCGGCTCAAAATAGCTGGCTGGGTGACTAGCCCCGGCCAGGCTGCCCACGGGACATGCCAAGCATGGCTGAGTGCTGAGCTGGTGCAAGACCAGCCAGCTCAATTTTGTTGACAAGCGCGGGCCCAGGTGCGAGGGTGGGGCGGGGCAAGGCCGAGCCGGCTCACCGTGACCAGGAGGCAGTGCAGGTCCCGGGCCTCGGTGGTGCCCTGTGTCTCCACAGGCTCACCCAGCAGCTGCGCCAGGCGCTGCATGCCTGACACCCGCACGATGTTGATATCGTTGTCGCAGCAGAAGGACTGGATGAGCGTGAAGTGTATCTGCAGGGCAATGTCATCTTCTTCCTCCTCGTCAATGGCCAGGAGGCACAGGACCACGCTGTCAGGGTCCCTGAGGGGGCCAGAGGGAGGGACGGGTCAGCAGCTGGGGACTGGGGAGGGGCCACAGGGCACATGGGGTTGTTTGCAAAAGCAAAGAGAAACCGCAGGTGTGCAGGGGATGGCCTGTGAGCGCAGCTGCAGGGCCGGGGAGGAGACGCGCGGGTTCAAAGCGATGTGGGATTAAGGTAAAGCACAAGGTCGGGGGTGGGGGTGGGGGTGGGGGTGGGGGGGCTTGCAAATGATGCAGCACCAGTGTGGAGACACTTGGGGAAGTCCCAGCCCCCTGCAAGAGAGAGGTGCACAGGCGACAGTGCAAAGCGGAGGGGGGTCTCCACCCGCGCCCAGCCCGGGGGACGGGGTCTGACTCACACATTCATCAGCTTGGCCGACTCGTACACCCCCACCGTGAGGCGGTCCTGGCGCTGCGCGGCCACCAAAAGCTCCTCCACCGCCGCGCTCACCGACTGCATCCTGCGGCCGGGGAGAAGGGTGTCAGCACCCGGCGGTCGCGGGGGCGCTCGGTCCCCGCCCGGCCTCAGGCGGCGGCGGCCCCGGCTACTTACCTCTGCGCCGCGTTGTCGCACGCCACGAGCTCTTCCAGCGTCATGGTGCAGTTATAATCCACAGTGGAAAACGCCCCACGACAATCCCGCGGGAGAAAACGCAAAATCTGCAGCCAGAAAACCCAACGCCTTCCCACGGAGCACAAGCGCTCGTCCAAGACCTTCGAAACGGAGCAAATCCTTCCCAAAAAAGGCGGAAGGAATTGTGCAAAGTCCCCGCAATAATCCACGAAGAGGAAGAGCAGACGCGGCCGTCCCGAGCTTCAGCGATCTGAGCCGGCGGCCACAGGCGCCGCCTTTTATAGAATTGTGCAAACGGAGGCGTGGCCCTGGCGGCCCGTCCTCCCCCTCTATTGGTGGGCCCACAAAGGCGAGAGAAAGGCGCTCTGCGGTTGGCCGCGGGCGAGGAGGGGGCGGAGCCCCGGGCGGGGGGCGCCCACGTGGGGGCGAGCGCCGGGGAGAGGGCGGGGGAGCGCGAGCGCCAGAAAGGAAAAAAAAAAGCAGAAGTTTTTCTCCTGATTTCCCGGCAGCGGCGCCGCGTTTCGGGGCGCGCGCGGGATTTCCAGCGCGCTAGATGGCCCGGACTTTCGGGTGGGGTGCCTGAATCCCCTCCCGGTCCCCGGAGAGTCCCTGGCCCATGCCTTTCCTAAGTTCTGCTGGGGGTCTTGCACGGGGAGGCCACCCAGTTTGCAGCCTGATCCCTCCTAGGTGGTGAGGGTCGGAGTCTCTGGCTACAGAGACCCCAGACTCTAGGTGACTTACCTTCCCCGTGTCTCTCTGTCCAGTGGGCAAAGCGTTAAATAAAATAAGGGGTACACAAATAAGCTCTCAGTAAACGGTGGTGGGCGCGGGGGACCGCCTCGAGGTCCTCAAAGTTGGGGCGTGCGAAAGCGGCCTGTGTCCCACCTGTCCTATGAGAATGCACACCGTCCCACTGGGGTGCAGAAAGCATCAAAGAAGGGGGTACTCAGTAAGCGCTCAATAAATGTCACCTGGTGGTCGCCGTAAGCTGCCCTGACGTACCCAAGGGAGCAATGGCTGCAAAATACTCTGCAACCTAGGGACGAGCCGGGTCGCCCCCTCCCCCGCTTCCGCGAGTTTCAGGGTGGGGCGCTGCGTGGGAGGCGCAGGTGGCTGGAACAAATCAAGGCCCGGGGTAAACGGCGATGGGGTGGGGAGCATGGTTCTTGCGCTGCACGCTGCCACTCAGGTCCCCCCGGAGGAGACTCCTGTGTACTGAGCACCTACTCTGTACCAAGCTCCCTGAATCACAGCTCATTTAATCCTCAAGGAGCCGGTATGCAGGGGCCCTGTTTATCTGCAATATAAGGGAAAAAGGGAAACTGAGGCGTGGTGAGACTGCCATTCCGCCAGGCCACCGACTATTTGGTGTGGGAGCCACACGTGTGCGCCAGGCTCAGCCTCATGCAAGGACTGCCGCCTGCCTGCTCACCGGCTCCCAGAGAACGCCGTTCACTAGCCAAGCGGACAGACTAGCGTGGGACTGTCTCCCACGGTCGATCGGGGGCTCCCGAGTGACTCACAGCTGCGTCCCTTCCCCCGCCAGCCTGGGGTCTGGCCTCGGCCCCGCAGCTGTGTCCTCCGGCTCCCCTGCCCGCGGCCCTGCTGACGCATCGCACCGCCTCCGCACCGCCCACCTTGGGCGCGAAATGTCCCGGGCGCTGGGAGGCGCGGCGGCGCCACCTGGTGGCCACGAGGGGTCTCAGCGCCCGCGGCGCCGGAAGGGACGGACCTCGGGCGGGTGCGGAGAGTGAGTGGGACCCAGACTGGGTTGACAGTTGCAATTTATATACACAATGTTTTACATGCGCAACACGTATTGAGCGATTTTACAAATGCGATATTTAAAAAAAAATCAAATAGACAAACAACTGCCCAGAGGCGCTTGTTTTTATGATGGTAAAATATGCATGAAGTTTATCATTTTGACCATTTGTAAGTGTCTCATGCAGTGGCATTAAATTCATGCATAATGCTGTGTGACCATCACCACTATCTAGACTCAAAAATTTCATCCTCATCATAAACTCTGTACCCGTTAGGCATGAACTGACCCCAGTCCCCCGCACCCACAGCTCTGCTTCCTATCCATATGATCGCTGCTTATCCAGGAATGGACTCCTGGATTGTTTTCACCTTTTGGGGCCTGCTTTTGTCAGTAAAGTTTAATTGGAACCAGGGCAGGGGATTAGGGTTCGGAGGGGGAGGCACCCATCTCAGGTGCGAGGGGTTGGGGCGGGTGGGTGGGGAAGTGGAATGGGAAAAAGGGGCAGCAAATTCTCAATCATAATATAAGTTGGTCTCGGGGATGGAAGCGCAGCCTGCAGAATATAGCCACTGATTCTGTAACATCTTCCTATGCTGACAGATGGATTTTTCTGACATCGATTTTGATTTTTGAATAGAGTGTGTTAAAATATTTACTTTGGTGGTTGAGCTTTTTGGTGTTCCCTTAAACTTAGGTCCTGAAGTCAGTGCCTCCCTCACCTTACCTTAGGCGCAGCCCTTGAGGATGTCCCTGTTTGCACCAAAAAGCAGTGATCCCATCTACCAGGGGAAACCCACAACCTCCCCATGGAGAATGTGTGAGGAGGAGACCTTCCCAGCCAGGAAATGGGGTGTATCCATACCCACCTCCCCAGTTAGACCCCCCATCTCTAGAATCAATCAACATAGCCACTTTTTTTTTATGAGCGTTGCATGGCTTTGAAGATGCTAATAAAAGCAAGCAACTACCTAGCGCTTATGATGTACTAAGCATTTTGAAACTGTTTCTCCTTCACAGTTCCCATGTCCTTCAGTCTGTGGAGTAGCCCTGGTGTGATGGTCCCAAGTTGACAGAGGAAGGAATGGATCGGGAAGACAGTGTTTGCAGTTCAAGGACACAGAGTTCAGAGTTCCCTGAGGCTATTCCCAGATATTTCCGATATTCCAAGACCGTGAGGATTGGGACGGGATGTTTGGAGTCTGGGTGGAGAGGGCTGGGGCGGATGTGGTCTGGGGAAGTCAGGCTGGGGAGGAGACAAAGCAAAGGGGGCATGGAAGACGGTTTCCTGGTGAAGACAGGAAACGGCCTGGCTTTTCAGGGACAGGTTGTTATGGCTAATGCAGAGGAATGGCCCGGACACCTCTTATCATCTGAGGCTCGGCTTTGCTGCAGCTAGCAGGGTGGGGACTAGGGTGAATCTTTACATTTTGGGTGCAAAATTTAAGGGGAAGACTGAAAATTCGGTCATCAGGATAAATCATTTCTTCCTCTCATTTTTTTTTTTTTACGAAGATAGAATTTACATATGATAAAATTCACCCTTTCAGAGCGTCCACTGCAGTGGGAATTGGTAGACTGACAAGTGTGTGCAGCTGCCCTTAGTCCAGAATGATATAAATATTTCTTACACGATCATTCAAATCAAAATGAGCACCACAAAATCTGTGATGAACGGGTTATTAACATTTTCCATCAAGACGGGGTCACTAACAGTGCCCACCAAGGCTTGCAGGAGCCCAGCCGAAGGACAAATCAGTGTGACTGAGCTGACCTTGACTTAGAAATTTGAAAATGTACGCAGTAGGGGTTTGTGGGGTTGTTTTTTTTTGTTGTTGTTGTTTGTTTCGATGTTTTAAAACAATCAAACGGGCATTAAACTATGATTCTTCATCATGACGGAATGCTGATTGCTCCCAGGGACTGGCCTGCTTCTTGGGACCTTGCCTTTAATCAGCCTAAGCAAATATGTGAGGCAGGGAGGTAATGGACAGAGGAGGAAACCAAGTCTCCAAGAGGTTGGGGGGTGCGTCTGCCCAGGAGGGGTAGATCCGGGCCCTCGCCAGCCTGGCAGCTGGAATGTAACAGGATCAGGAGGCCCAGGGCTGGGGAGGGATCAGAGCTGGAGGCCCCTTTCATGGTAGGAGATGTGGAGGACTGAATATTTATGTGTCCCCCAAATCCATAGGCTGAAGCGCTATGGCATTGGAGGTGCAGCTTTTGGGGGGCGATTAGGTTTTGTGAGGTCACGAGGGTACGCCCCACAGTGAGATTAGGGCCCTGAAAAGGAGAGGGACAGACCAGCCCTCGCTCTGACAGGGCAGCCAGCTGCAGACCAGAAAGTGGGCTCTCACCGGGGACTGAACCCCTGACACCTTGATCTCAGACTACCAGCCTCCAGAATGGTGAGAAATAATGCCCGTGGTTTCAGCACCCTCCCTCCCACAGCACCCACCCCACCCCACCCCACCCCATCCCAGGCAGGTGGGGGGTCAGGCTGGGGTGAGGCATGGGGAGCAGAGAGGGCCCCCCAACAGCACATGGGAGGGACAGGGATGACTAGGGAGATTTCCAACAGCCTGGATTTAAGTTCCACTCCCCTCCCAACCAGCTGTGTGAACTTGAGCACGCCATTCCCCAACGCCAGCCCCATGCCTCAGTTTCCCCCTTTGCAAAATTGAAATAATAGCATTCTCTGGGATTGTTCTGAGCTCGAAGTGGGTCCATTGGGGCCCACACATAGAAGAGGGCTGTGCACAGGAGCGGCCTCCAATGGGGGGTGTTATCTAGCTTTCAGGCACCCATCGAAGACCCACTGGGTGTTGTTTTGGTGCTGGGGGTGTGGTAAGCCAGCTACTTCAGGTAGAGTGGTCAAGGTGGGCTTCTCTGAGGAGGTGACATTGGAGCTGAGACCTGGGTGACATGAAGAAGCCCAGGCTGTGAAGGGAGAGAGCTCCAGGCACAGACCCGTGCAAGGGCCCTGAGGTTGGGTTGCACTTCGCCCATCTAAGGAGCCCCAGGTGCTGGGGGGTGAGTGAGGGGTGGGGAGAGAGTGGACATGAGTCAGAAAAGTGGTCCTTGGGCACTGTGGGGAAGGTTCCGGATCTGCCTCTGGATGTGCCAGGAAGCGGGTTTGCAGCAGGAGATGGGCCAGCCTCTGATGTCATGTTTTTTGCAGAGATGAACAGCTCCTATCCCCAAGGAGAGCCTTCCGGGCGGAGGTAGTCATCATCCGACTCTGAGATGTTGGTAAGACAGGATGAGCCGGGAGGGGGTGGGGATGACACACCGGTGGCAGCAGTGGCGAGGCCAAGGCAGGGGGCCCAGAGGCCAGGGCACATTTGAGAAACACTGAGGAGGCTGGCAGGGCAGGAGCGCGGAGTGGCGAGCAGCAGAAGGCTGGGATGTGTGGAACGGTGACATGGGGTGAGTGGCCTCCGCTCTGAGATCCAGCTCACCTGGTTCAAATCCCACCTCCGCCCCTCGCAAGCTCTGTGTCCTTGAGTTAGCGACTTAACCTTTCTGAAAAATGCCTCTTTTCATGGGAAAATCACCTTGTCAAAAGGATTACACAACCTGATGAGCTAGGCTTGGCTTGACACATACAAAGGGTTCTGCACATCTTCTGTACTGTGGTTACCTTGACAGCAACTTAAAGCTGCTCTGTCGCCTCCCGGGACACCTGCATCGTCCTCAGCTGGCTCTCCTGGCAATGCCAGAGGGTGCTTTCCAAAGACTTTCTCGCAGCATCCCTCCTCTGCTCACCATCCAGAATCAAACCTTCCCTGGAATGTGGCGGGGACGGTCCCACCTCTGTGCAGGGAGATAGGACGGTCCCTTTCTGGCTCGTCCCCCGGAATGACCTTCCCCTCACCTCTGTCCCCCTCTCAGGGGGCCTTCCCCGACCACCCTCCAAATGCCCCTTTTGTTCTGCTTAGCACTTACACCATCTAACATACTATATGCTGTAGGGATAAAATACACACCAGATTCTCAGGACTTTGTATGAAAAACAAAAAAAGGAATGTGAAATATCTCATCAATAATTTTTCTGTGTTGATTACAATACTGGTTAGACTATACTGGGGTATATCGGGCTAAGTAAAACATATTAAAACCTAATCTTTCCCATTTCTTTTTACTCTTTAAAGTAAGGACTAGAGAATGCAAAGCAATATATGGGGCTCACGTTTTATTTCTTTTCTCTTTTTTTTAAGTATTTTTTTATTTGCAATATAATTGACAAATAACACCATATAAGTTTAAGGCTATAATGTGTGTTGACTGATACATTTAAATATTGCAACATCATTACTACTGTGCCTTTGATAACTCCTCTATCAGTTCACATAATTATTTCTTATTTTTGCAGGCGGCGGGGGGGGGGGGGATATTCCCTTTCTATTGGGACCACTGTTCTACATAGAAGTTTGAGGGAAGTTGCTTTTTGAAGCATGAAATACACTAAGAGCATCTTAACTCATACATCCACCTTACAGAATAGTCACAACCACTGGGCTTACAAAACAGAAAGTGACCTCCCTGTGGAAGCCCTGGCGGTGTACCCGTCCCCATGTGCCACCCTGCCTCTCCTCCAGATGGAGCCCCTATACTGACTTCCAGGTCAACCATGTCCCTTTTTTTCCTGTCCACTGTACCACATTTATAGAACCATAAATAACAGATGAGATTCACTGGTGTGTAATATTCCACTGTGGGGCTCTACCAAAAGGATTTCATCTATTCTTTTTTGATGGCTATTTGGCTTTTCAGGTTTTGCTTCCCTGTTACCACCAACAGTGAGGATTCCAAAGCCCATATCTGGTCCCCCCTTATGTGATGAGGCCCCTTCAAGGACCTGAGCCTCCCAGCCCAGCAGCCTGCAAGGGCTGAACCCTCCCAATAAATGGTATGAGTGAACTTGGAGGTGAGCCCTGCCCCAGCTGACTCCTTAATTGCCGTCTTGTGAAGCCATGAACCAGACACCCCAGCTGAGCCACTCCCAGGTTCTGACCCCCACAAACAGAGATAAGAAATGTGAGTGGCTATAAGCCATTACACTTTGGACTACTTGTCACACAGCAGTAGGTAATGAATACACTGATCTTACATCACTTTTGTTTCCTTCTTTAATGTCTCGGCACCCCCTGAGGTTCATTCCTTGCCATGTCCACCAGGACATGTACTTTGCGCAGGCTGACCCCTCTACCTGGAAAACTTTCTCCCCATGGGTTCACAAGGTTGGTCCCCTCCTTCTCCTCTCCCCACATGCTCCCAAGCCCCATTATTCTGCCTTATTTTTCCACACTTACTATTTTCTGACATGCCATGTACCTTACGTATTCGTTATGTGTATCTGTCTCCCTCTCCCCAAACGGCCCGTGTCAGCTCCCCAGGAGCAAGGGTCGTCAGTCACCGATGCAGCCCCTGGTGCTTGGTCAGCGTGTGTGGGTCAGTCCATCCCGCTGAACAAACGGACAGCTGCGGCGCCGGGGCTGGCCCTCTGGGATTATGGGGTTCCAGCCCCAGGTTCACGAATTCTGACCCTAGGTGCCAGGTTTGGCCTCCAGGCTCTGGAATCCGGTTCCAGAATCTGCCCTCATGCCCCCACCCCCGTTCCGGAATCCGGGGTCCCTCGGATCCAGGCTCCGAAATCCGGGCGCTCCAGATCCAGCCCACGGAAATCCGGATCCAGGCTCGCCCTGCAGGCCGGGAGCAGAGGGAGCCGTTGGGATGAGATTTTGAAAAATCTGGCGCCAAACTCCGCGCGGGGCGGGGCGCGGTTGGGGCAGGCTCGGGGGCTGGAACGTGTCGGCCCGGGGATTTCTCGCCCACCGCTCGCTCCCCGTATCCCCAAGAGCAGGCAGCAAGCGGACAACAGCTTTTCCAGCATCAGACGACCAGGGTTCGAATCCCGCCTCCGCCAAGCCCCTCTTGGCGGGCGGTGTCCCCGGACAGGTCCCCTAATCGCCCCGTGCCTCAGTTTCCTATCCTGGCGATGGACCCGGAGTCGTGCCTGGGGATCCCGCGGAGGGGACGGGCCAGCTGTGCCGGGCGCCCTCATCTCGGGTTCCCGGGGTGCGTGGGCGGGGGGGACAGGGCCGCAGCTGTAGCCGCCCGTCCCGTGCAGCACCAAAATTTGAAAATTGCCAGCGCCTCCCAAGCTGAGCGCGGGGAGGGAGCGCGGGGAGGGAGCCCGGGCCCCACCCACGGGGAGCGCAGGGAGCTCTGGGACTCGGAGTCCACTCACCGGGGTCGGGGTGGTGGCGCTCCGGGCACCCCGGGTCCCCGCCCAGCGCTGAGAGGTCGGGACGGGGCATCGGGCCACACTTCGTTTACAGAGGGGACGGCATCGTGGCGGGGGAACCAGCACAGGCTAAGGCCGGGGACATCCAAGCGCCTGGAGGGGCAGGCGTGGGGGCAGGTCTGCTGCGCCCCGACTGTGGTCAGCGGGAGCTTTGATTAGGGAGGGGGTTGCAGCTAAATGGGCAGGAAAGGTGACCCCAGACCACCCCCAAACCGCAAGCATTTCTCTCTGCTCCCGCCCTGCCTCGCTTATTCATATTCTGCTTTACCACGAGCACGTTAACCCACTGCCTGTCCCCATGTGATATTCCTCCCTGTGAAACAGTGGGGGCCGCAAGCGCAGGGGCTTGAGAAGACGGGCATAGTCACAATCCAGCCAGAGACGTGCCCGTCTGGCTCTCAGTGGGCGGCCCTTTGCTTCTGGTACTGGGGGGACTGGAATGGTAGGGAGTGAGCATCAGGTGTTCAAGACAGGTGAGTTCCCTGGGGAGACCCCCAACCCACCCAAAGGCTGGAAAGAGACTCACATTCTCACTGCGGGGTTTGCTGGGGTTCCTGAGGGGGGCTGAGCCACCATCCCCAAGGCAGGATGTGTGGGAAGGAGGGGTTCACCAGGCAGAAAGAACACCTGGTGAGTTCCAGGAGAGGGGAAGGAAGTGCTTCTCCGCTGGGGGCAATTTTGCCCCCTCAGTGACACGTGGCAGTGTCTGGAGACGTTTTGGGTTGTCCTGCTGGAGGGCGCTGGTGGCACCTGGTTAAGGGGGTGGAGGAGGGACGCTGACACATCCTACAGTAAACAGCACCGTCCCCCGCCATCACGTAGTGATGGGGCCCAAATGTCCGGCATGCCTAGACCCTGCCCAATAGATGTGCCTCTTCTGGGCACTTAGGATAAGTGGAATTAGTATGTGGCCTTTTGTGTCTGACTTCTCTTACTGGGCATGATTTTTTTTTTAATTGAGGTGTATATATGTAGTTGACATATTAACATTAGTTTCAGGCGACAACCTATTGTTCCATGTATTTGTGTATATAGGTCTAGTTAACATCCATTACCACGCAGTGACAAAATATTTTTTTTGCGATAAGAACTTTCAAGATCTCTCTTTGCAACCTTTAAACACGCCATACAGCATTGTTACCTGTAATCGCCATGCTGTACATGACACTCGCAGGACTTATTTTGCAGCTGGAAGTTTGACCTTTTGATGGGCTTCACCCATTGCCCACTCGCCAGCTACCAATCTCTGTCTGTGCCTACGAGCTGGGTTTTTTGTTTTAGATCCCACATGTGAGACCACTGAGCGTGTTGGTGGGGTTTCTTCCCACTTTAACTTTAATAAGACCCCCAAAAGGAAGGTAGGCTAACAAGAGGACCCCGAGTCCCTGCGCTAGGCGGCCCAGGTCAGGTCTGCAGACAGCGGGTGGGCGCCAGCGAAGGACGCTCAGACTATAGCTCCCGGCATGCCCCGCGGCCGAGGACTACAAGTCCCAGGCGGCCCCGCGCCGGCGGCAGTGGCGGGCGCCATCTTGGCGGGCGGCCGGATTGAATGAGCGCGCAGAGCCGCGGCCGCCGTCCCGAGCCGCGCAGGCCCCGAGCCGCCGCCGCCGCCGCCGCCGCCGCCACCGCCCCCGCCGCCATGGCCACGGCTACGCCGCCACCCGGCCGCGCGGGCGGGTCCGCCACGCCGCTGTCGCCCACGCGCCTCTCGCGGCTGCAGGAGAAGGAGGAGCTGCGCGAGCTCAACGACCGCCTGGCGCACTACATCGACCGCGTCCGCGCGCTCGAGCTCGAGAACGACCGGCTGCTGCTCAAGATCTCCGAGAGGGAGGAGGTGACCACGCGTGAGGTGCGTGGCGGCGCGGGGCCACGAGGCCCGGGCGAGGGGGGGCGCCCAGGGCGGGCCGCGCGCCGAGGCAGGCCCCGCCCACCGAGGGTCTCCGGGGAGCTCGCGGGGCCCTGAGCGAGGGGTGCACGCTGGGGAAGCCCCGCCCCTCGAGGGGTCCCGTGGGGGCTGTCGGCGTCCCCTGAGAGCAGGGTGCATGCTGGGGGAGGGCGGGCCGCCCCCCCGAGGGGTCCCCAGGGGGTCCTGGGGGGCCCTGGTCGAGGAGTTATCGCTGGGTTAGGCCAGTCTCTGAGGGTCCTCGGGGGGTGTCGGGAACCCCTGAGTACGGGATGGAGGCCGGATTGAGCCCTGCCTGTCGCGGGGGTTCCCAGGGGATCTCGGGGGACCTCCGAGCGAGGGATGCACACTGGAGTAGGCCCCACCCATCGAGGGATCCCCTGAGTGAGCGCTGCAGTCTGGGGCAGACCCATCCCTTGAGGGATCCCCAGGAGATCTCCGGGCCCCCTGTGCTGCAAGTGGAGATGGGGCAGGCCCCATGTGGTCCGAGGAGATCTGGGGATCCCTGACTCAGGGGGTGTGAGCCAGGCAGTTGTGGGGAGTCTTTGGGGATGTGTTCAGGTGTCCTGGGGGAAAATTTAGGGGGGACTTTCTGGTCTTGGAGGAGACTGGGAGGCTCAGGGGCTCTTGCTGGGTGGTGTCCCGGGGCGAGTCATGGGGTCTCAGTTCTTGGAATTTTGCAGGAAGTTGGGGCTGGGCTGCGGGTTGGGCAGCAGTCTCTGTCTCCTCCCCGGGGTCTGGGAGTGCTGAAGGGAGGGGGATCTGATGCCCAGGGAAATCCCGCCAGAAATTTGGGAGGCCTATTGGCTGATGGGCCTGAGCGTGGAAGGCCCCAGGGGATGTGAGGGGAAAGAGTATGTGATAACGTGGGGACCCAGCGGGGAGTTTGGGGTCCAGGTGGGCCCCAGGCTTCATGGCAGACTGAGGGAGAAGGGGCTGGGTAAGCCCTGCGTCTTAAAGGATGTGAGGTCTGGGGGTCCTGGGTGGGGTGTCTCCTGGGCTGGAACCTGGCCACCATCCCAATCCCGTTGCAAGGGCAGTGCATGGGAGGGGGAGTGCCCGCCACGTGGTTCTTGCAGGCCTGGTGGGCCAGCCGGGTCCTGAAGCCGTGCTTGCTGCTTCCCCAGCGGAAGAATGGGCCCAGGGACACACTTCTGGGAGGAGTGCAGTAGGAGACTGGGCAGTCATTCCTGGGAGCCACCTACCCTCTGTGTGACCTTGGGCAAGTCACTTAAATTCTCCGGGTTTTAGGACCTCTTCTGGAAATAATGCCTACCTCTCAGGCTTGTGTGTGGGGCCACACTGAGTTAGTTTTGTAAAATGCAGTAAAACACGGCCCTGCCCCCAAAGGCCCAAAGGATGTGGAAGTGCTCCGAGGACTTTATTGTCCCTGTGCCATTGTGGTGGGGACAGGGCATGGCCCGGAGGTGTGGCAGTGCACGGTGCTGTTCTAGGTTGCTTGGGACGGGATTCAAAACAGGGTCCAGATTCTGCTTTTGATCTGTGACTTGGGCAGGCTACCCCTCCGGGAGCCTTGGTCTTGTTATTTCTGCAATGGGCTGGAGCAGTCACCCCGCCCCGAAGGATCCAGCCCCGTTCCTGTGCCAGGCACATCCAAGTGGGTTTCTCGTCTTCTCCCAGCCTCCGTTGTCTCACCTGCAGGTGGGCAAACAGCCAGCCTGCTGTCGTGGGTGCTGGGAGCGGTGCCAAGGGCACCTGAGCCGCCCCGTCTGTGTGGGCAGCTGTATCACTCACTGCTCAGCGGCTGGCACTTGTTGCAGTGCGGCTCATGTGTGCAGGCCAGAAAGCCTGTCCCCCAGGGAGCCCCAGGGCTGTGCATGGGCTCTCGGGGTCTCCCAGGGTGACAGCTTGTCCCAGAGCTTGGGGGAGGAGGTGATAAATGCCCCTCTTAGCTGGTCCGCGGAGGGAGCCGAGAACCAGCTGGAGAATGCCGCTGGAGCAGAGCTCAGGTAGTCAAGTGGCTGTGTGAAGGGCGTGACCTGGCTCTGGGAGACAGCAGCGCAGGGGGCATGAGGGAAGGTTCAGAGGGCAGCCTCAGCGGGTCCCCGGCCAGCTGGAGGTGAGTGGCAGAGCATGTGGGGGCTGGGAAGGCGGCTGGGCCAGGAGGGTCAGGCGTGGGTCAGACCAGGCAGTGGTCACTTTACCTGTAAGAGCAGCTTCTCACCTGGACAGTCTGCCCCCAGGGGACCCCGGGCAATGTCTGGGATGCTGTGCTGGTCACACTGGGGAAGCTCCTGGCATCTGTTGGGTGCGGCCAGGGAGGCTGCTGAGCCCCCACAGTGCCCAGGACAGAGAGTGAACCCAGAGAGTGACCTGTCCCGAATGCCGCAGGTTGAGAAGCTACTAAGGAGCTCTTTGAAGATGGCTTTTAAATGTTGTAAGCGTACCACGTGCAAGGGGACCCAGGTAGTCTAGGTGCATGAGGCAAAACAGGTTTCACTCCTGCCTGCGCCTGGCCTTGCCCCTCTGTCCTGTCCAAGCACTCTCACATGCAGTCCTGGCCACCTGCAGCCTCTGGCCATTCCCAGTGGACGTCAGTTGATAACCACTTTCGGCTTCTTGCAGAAATCACTGGGGGAGTTCTGGGGCCTGGAAGGCTGGCCAGACCTCTGTTTGGGAAAGATCTAGGGTGCTGGTTGGGGGAGGGAGGCAGGGAGTTTCCAGGGAGCCTCCCACACGGGTGTTAGGTTCCCTCAGGCTCCAGTTTCTTTTCCCTCACCTGCCCAGATGTCCTGTTGCTGCTGGGGAGGTCGGGGGGCCTTCCCAAGGGGGATGCAGGCAGGAGGGCTGGACCGGGCTTGGGAGCCTGGAGGCAGGAAGTAGCACTGAGCTTGTGCGCAGATCTTACTTGGAGAGCTGTGGTCCTCAGCCAGGGACAGTTTTGTCCCCCAGGGACGCAGGCAACAGGAAAAGGCCACCTCGGGTCATCTGAATCCCCCCATCTCCATCAGCATGTGTTGATGCATCTGTTGCATCCTCGCTGTTGGCGCTTACAGGATCCGTAAAAGGCAAATGTGGCCCACGCCACCTGTTTCCTGGTGCAGTGCCCTGGGCTCCCCAGGGATCTTCTGCACAGGTGCAGGGCAGCGGGGTCCTGTGTGAGGTCCACTGTCCGTTCATCCTCCTCTACACAAGAATCTTCTAATTGTCCCAGTGCCGTCACTCAGGGTTGGCAAGTGCTTTCTGCAGAGGCCCAGCGCCAGAACCTTGAGCCCTGTGGGCCAGGCAGCTTCAGGCAGGAGCGCTCAACTCGGCCACTGTAGTGGGAAAGCAGCCAGATACAGAAAAAGGAATGGGCCAGACTGTGTGCCAATAAAACTTTATTTGTAAGCACTGAAGTGAATTTGTTTAATTTGCTTGTGCCATAGGAGTTGTTTTCCTTTCCTTTCTTTCCATTCTTTTGGGTGGGGGGTAGCCCTCAGCCACCTGGCCTTGCAGGCTGGACAAAAGCAGGTAGCAGCCCGGAGTTTTGGCCTGTGCGCCTGAGGTTCAGACCTGGCTGTTGGGACAGACGTGTGTGGGAAACCCAAGCCGCACAGGAGCAGCCTCGCCCTTTAAGTGAGACACCTGAGATGGCCGAGGGTGGGGCCAGGATGAGCAAGGCCCTGCCTCGGGTGCAGGATATGAAGGGGGCACCGGAAATCTGCCATGGACGCGAGCCTGCCTTAGTCCAGGCTCCTGTTAACATCTTACAGTGGAGTTTGTCCCCGTGACTCCACCTGTATTGATACATCGATAGCTCAGATTCCTGTCTGTCCATCTCTGCCTGCCTCCGTTTCCACATCTGTGCATTGGGGCCGGGAGCCTGCACACCGGCCTGCCTGTGGGATGAAATGGCTTCCTGGGCCCAGCCTCAGACTGGCTGTCAAATCCCACCTCTTCCAGATAGCCTGGGTTTGCCCAGGACATTCTGGATTTAACATCTGCAGAGCCCCTTGCTCTGGGCAAATCGGGATGGGGGTTCCCCTACCACGTGGCGCGTGCTTGGCAGCTCCCCTAAGCCCCTTTGCCCCGGAGCCTTTCCTGTGGTTGGGAGGGCAGGGACCCGGCCAGTGTGAGCTGCCCCGGCACCCTGTAGCTCTGTGGGAAGTGGTGCCATTTTCAAAGGTGGCAGCCGTGGGCGTGGCCCCCCGGGTCTGCCTTCTCAGTCAGCACCAGAGGGCTAAACAGCTCCCACATACAGTTCACCCAGTCAGACTGCACTTCAGTGGCTTTCAGTGTGCTTACATTTGTGTAAACCTCTTATCTAGTTCCAGAATATTCTGTCATCCCAAACAAAAGCCCTGTTGGCAGTCACCCCAACCCTCCCCAGCCCCTGGCACCCACAAGTCCATGTTATGTTTGTGGATCTGCCTGTTGTGGACATGTCACAGAAATGGGGTCACACGCCCTGTGGCCTGTGTGTCTGGCATCTCACTGAGCACCGTGTTCAGGGCCCGTCCACATGTGGTATGTGATAGGGCTCTGCCCCTTTCTGTGCAAGTGATGTTCCACGTGTGGACAGACGTGTGTCCGTTGCTGGTGGCCGCCTTCCAGCTGTGCCGATTGGTGGCTCTGTGGCGGGCCTGCGCAGGTCTTGTGTGCCCGCGAGCCATTTCTCCTGGGTCCGTCGTCAGGAGGGAACCGCTGGCTTCCATGGTTACCCAGTTTAACCACCTGAGGAACCTCCGTCTTCATTCCATCATTGCCAAGCTTGTTATTTTCCATCTCCTTCGCGCTTGCTGTCCTAGTTGGGGAGGTGGTTTGGTATCAGACACTCGTCAGCACACGTGCGTGGTCCTGTGCGCCTAGATGTCGGGTCGGGGAGGCAAGAGGGCTGGCAGACAGGAGCTGGCACCCAGCAGGGGGTGGCCGGGAGGCCAGTGGCGAGAGCAGGCCGGGGTGGCCGGGGAGCGGTTGAGCGCTGGTGGGGAAGGCTCCAGTGTTAGTTGGAGTTGTGCCGGGCTGGGAAGGGGTCTCCTTCACCTGGGCCTTGCTGTGTCCCCAGGTGAGTGGCATCAAGACGCTGTACGAGGCGGAGCTGGCCGACGCCCGCAGGGTGCTGGACGAGACGGCCCGGGAGCGGGCGCAGCTGCAGATCGAAATCGGGAAACTGAGAGCCGAGCTGGAGGAGGCCAACAAAAGGTGGGGCTCGCAGCTGCCCATCAGTGCCAGATTGCCAGGGTAGGGCCGGGCTGGTTGCCCTCTGTGTGGCGGGGCCCCCGCGTGGGCAGCACTTCCGGGGATGGGCCCTGGGGTCCCCCAGGACTCATGTGTCACCAGCCTGAGCTCCTGTGTCCCCCTTGTGCAGCAGCTGTGATGCGGACTGCCCGCTTTGCGTCGTCTCCCCCAGCACCACTGGGCCCACAGAGGCTCTCAGACCTGAGCTCTCCTGGGACAGTCCAGGGGTGGCTGAGAGCCCTGCGCCCCCTGAGAGAAGGGATCACCCCAGGTCACAGAGCCAAGCCTCCCCAAGGACCCAGCTCCTCCACCCTGCATTTGGGAACCACTGGTGTGCCGTCTCCTCCATCGTGGGTCCCCTGTGGCCCCAACCCACCACCTCACACACCTCCTGTCAGGGCGCCCACCCCAGAGGA
Organism: Smutsia gigantea; assembly: GCA_032199065.1. NCBI lineage: Eukaryota > Metazoa > Chordata > Mammalia > Pholidota > Manidae > Smutsia > Smutsia gigantea. The sequence continues at coordinate 9,843 of JAVSCE010005804.1, read as the reverse complement.
GTACAGCCGGCTTCTGTCCTGGCCCGGGGACCCCAGGAGAGTCACCACGCGGGCCAGGTGGGGCAGGCAACACAAGGCTTTGCCCACTCCACAGCACGTTCTTGCCCCTTCTGAGGAACGAGCTCGCATAGGAAGTTTGGAGAACGGGGGTGGTCTAGCAGAATGAAGTCACTTACAAGTACTTAAGTAAAGGCCACTGCACGTTACCCCCGTGTGCAGACAAGATCGCCGTAATCCTCTCAGTGAGCCCCCCAGGGCCGGGCCGCCACCACGTCCACCTCGTGGGGGAGGCAGGCAGCCCCGAGGCCCCTCTCCTAGTCTGGCAGCTGACAGAGGCACCTTCACATTTTTTGATGTTTTTTGTTTTAATAGACTTGTTTTTTGGAGCAGTTTTTGGTTCACAGGGAAATGAAAGTGCAGAGCTCCCGTAGTACAGACATCTTGCTGTGATCAGTGGCACATTGCTACAGTCGATGAGCCAATATTGGTAATTATCATTGAGCGAAGTCCACAGGTGATTCGGCAGCTCACTCGTGGGGTTGGGAGAACATAAAGACGTGTCTGCACTGTCGTCACACGCAGGGTGTTCCGCTGCCCTGGAAATCCCTGGGCTCCGCCTGTTCCCGCTCCCCCGGCCCCTGGCGGCCACTGAGCTCCACACTGTGGCCGCCGTAGTTCTTGTGTGTCCCACAGCCTGCTGGAGCCTCCTGGGCAGACTGCCTTCACTTAGGAATGTGTGCTCTGGGTCCTGGGTGGGATCCATCCGTGGGAGCAGAACAGAGCCCAGAAACAGACCCTCATCACAGCCATCTGGTCTTTGACAAGGAGCAGAGGCCACCTGTGCATTTCTGGAACAGCCCTATAGACCGTATCCCCTTGATTTACTAGGGTTTTGAGTCACAGCATGACTGGTGCTGTTTGGGGAAGGAGAAGGGAGTCCCCGAGTCTCTGCACCCTGCCTACAGCCCCTCCTGCACCGGCTCAGGCCCTGCAGCCCCCCCGCACGTCGCCCCTCATCTGGGCCCAGGGCCGTAGATGCTCTGTCGAGGAAGCAGAAAACGCAAGATAGTTTAGAGAGGACCTGAGTCGGCACCCAAACTTGCCAGGCCAAGCTGGCCACGCATCTGTTCCAACCTGTGTAGTGCAGACAGAGGGTGGATGCCTTTCTCCGGGGCAGTGAGCCTCTTGCAGACACCTCCCCGAGTCTCGGGGTGTCCTTTGTGGTGCGATGCTGTCCCAGCTGCCAGACACCCCATGCGTGGGGTGTATCGCCGGTAGCTCCATGGCTGGGCTGGCCTGGCCCTGTTGCGACAGCTTTTTTGGGTGATGCCTGTGCCCTTCGTCAGAAGAGTCCTCTCTTCCGGCCTGTTTTGGGTGCGGGGATGGACAGACACTGAGAGCAGGACAGGAGTGTCCGGGCTGGGAGCTATAGCTCAGAGCTGGAAGGCTGGCTTCCTGCACACCTGGGGCTGGGACCCCTTTCTGCCTCCAGCCATCAGCATTCACACATCCCTCACTCCACGGCCTCACTTCTGTTCTTTGTCTAATGAGCTTTTCCAGAGCAGGGAGATGGGGGGGCATGTCACCCCAACCCAGGGAACTTCCCAACAGGCTCTGGTGAGTGGTTTCCTTTTCCTGACAAATTTACCAGCACACTCAGGACAGAAATGCAGGTAGCTGCATAGAGCGCCCAGCAGACAGGCTGGACCCCATGCAGTCCTCTAGGAGCTATTGGTAGGCCAGCCATCCTGAGGGGTCAGCCTCCGCACCTTGGCACAATTGGGAAACCAGTGGTCGAGCCAGTGAGAGCTCAGCAATTCCCAGTAATTCTGCAGAGCCCTAATGTTTGATAAAGGTCAGAGGTTTCCTGCATCCCCTGATGCCTCACACCTGTCACCCTGGCTTTGTGCTCATCTCAGCCTGGTGGGGCACCCCTCACCCCAGGGCCTTTGCACCTGCATTTCCTTGGCCTGAACAGTTTTTGGGAGTAACGGCCCGGTCCGTTCCTACGCTGCGCTCATTCGTGTCTCTGCCCAGGGCCCCGCCGGGCATGTGCACGTCCTTGCTCTCCCTCCACGCCTCGGGTACCCTGACTGTTCACATCGACAGGCAGCACATATTTCACTGCTGTCTCCCCTCACGGGAAAGTTCTCCATGAGGGCAGGGGCGTCCTCTGCAAGGCTGGCACTCCGTAATGATCCCAGCTTCTGCACACCCCTACCAAACCCTGTGCCAGGGAGGCTGGATTTGCAGCCCCACGTGGGTGGGAGAGCCAGGACCCTGGGGCCTCAGCTCAGAAACGTGGGCTTCGGGCTCGCGGGACCCTCTCGCCAGCTGTGTCTCAGTGCCTGGATGAGCATGGCGTCCCGAGGGCTGCTGTGCAGGCCGTGGTCAGCTTGGCAGCTGAGGTCTGGTCGCTGCCCCCCACCTCATGCAACTGATGTGTCCCTGGTGACCCACCCCGGGCCAGCCCTGGCCCCCACCCGGTGACACTGGGCCGTGTCTGGGTACATCTGTGATCATCCTCATGGAGTCCTGGCCTCAGATGGGTGGGGCCGGGGTGGCTCCTGGAGAATGTCCTGCCGATGTCAGCAGGGGCGGGGGAGACCCTGAGTGTCTCCCCCATTGATGGGGTGGCTCGGCTCCTGGGGGGTGGGTAAGACCCTCCGAGAAGTTTTAGAATTATGCCAAGCAGTGATCCAGGGCCTAGAGCCCACACAGTTTGCAGCTGTGTGATAGACAATCTGCTCTCCATCTTAAATACTTAGCACTGAGATAGTTGTTACCGTGCTGGTGAGCGTAAAATAGGTGTTCACATGAGATCAACCCTTCAGAATCCAGGGTTTTCATCTGTAAGTTTAATAAATTATATGCTAGTACTTAAAAAGAATTGAGTTCTCCCCTAAATGTTCTTTCCCGTGACCAAAAATTGCAAAAAACATGACCTCTGAACCCACCCCTTGGCGTTTCCTTGGAGTGCCTGTGTCTTTTGGTGGAGTAGCAGTGGTGCGGAGCAGGTCTGGCAGGTGGGACTCTGCCCCGAGAGCCAGGGTGGGGCGGCCCCAGAGCCCGGGGCAGCTCCGGCAGAAGTGACCTTGCCCTTGGGCTCTCAGGCCCCTGGCTGCCCGCTCCTCGGTCCTCCTCCGGCTGACACCTGCGCTTGCCTTCCAGCTCCAGGAAGAGGGAGGCTGACCTCTCCGTGGCCCAGGGCCGTGTGAAAGATCTCGAGACCCTGTTCCACCGGAGCGAGGCGGAGCTGGCCGCCGCCCTCAGCGACAAGCGTGGCCTGGAGAGCGATGTGGTGGACCTGCGGGCCCAGCTGGCCAAGGTAAGCCCCGGGCAGCCCCACCTGAGACAGCAGGCCTCCCGCTGGCGGGCTCCTGTAGGTGCAGGGGGCTGGGGGTCCAGCGGCCTGGGGCCCTGAGGAGCCGCGTGGTGCGGCGGACAGATTGTCGCCTTCTCATGTTCTGTGTCTCCCAGGCAGAGGATGGCCACGCCGTGGCCAGGCAGCAGCTGGAGAAGGAGACGCTGATGCGCGTGGACCTGGAGAACCGTTGCCAGAGCCTGCAGGAGGAGCTTGACTTCCGCAAGAACGTCTTTGAGGAGGTGTGTCCGGTGGTCCCAGCCTGCGGGCCACCACGGCCAGGGTGTCCTGGGGCCACCGTGCCAGAGGGCCACGGGGGTGGGGGGTTCAGCCATAGCCTCTGTCTTCTTTCCGTGTCTGGGGGCACCAGGCCCCCCTTGGCTTGTGGCCACGTCCCACCAGTCTGCTGCTGCTCTGCACGTGTTAGGAGGACACTTGGTGGGTTTCGGCCAGAGTGACATCATCTCAGCACCCTGAACTTCATCCCATTTGTAAAGCCCTTTCCTGAATGAGGAGGGCACACTACCAGGTCTGGGAATCAGGACGTGCACACACCTTTTGGGGTCCACGCTCAAGCCACTGCACACCCTCTGTGTGGAGAGGAGGGGCAGGGCCCGCCCACTCCCCCTGCCTCCTGGGTGCTGTCCCGCCAGCCTCCTCACCCGTGGGCCCCGCCCGGCAGAGCAGCGCTGTGTGCCCTGGCCCCTCCCACACCCGCCTTAGCCCCTTGTGCTGTCCCAGCCAGGGTGGACTCCGGCAGGCGGGCACTGCCAGCTGGGGGAGCTGTGGCAGGTGTGGCCATGCACCTGAGGAGCGGTTTCCGGCTGCAGCCAGGCCCCGTGAGAGCCAGAGGCCCTGGGAGGGACCCCAGCCACCAAGGGACCCTGCGGTCTGGAAGGGCTCCTGGTGGGGTTCCTGAGGCTTGTCAGCTCCGGGTGAACAGACAGGCTTCCCCAAGGGAGACCCCTTTTCTCGCAAACACGGCGCGGCCACACGTGGCTTGTGTGCTGAGGTGATGGGTACTGGCGAGCGGAATGCCCCGCCTTGGGCCTGCCGCCTGCACCCGGCCCCGAGCATCGGGCAGCTGCATGTGAGGCCAGGGTGCCGGACAGTGGCTCTGTTCAGGCATCGCTGTCCACCCCACTGCTGTCCTCAGGGCCGGGTCTCTATGTGGGAGCTGTGCACCTGGGTCAGGCTCTTGTCAGGAATTCTTCCCATTAACAACAGTTTTACTGAAGTACCTCACAGCATAAAACTTCAGAAGTGCACAGCTTGGTGGGCTTTTGTACATTCAGAAAGTTGTGTAGCCGTTACCTCTATTTAGTTTCAGAACATTCCTTTGGCCCAAAGAGAAAACCCATCCCCGTTAGCATTCTGAGGTTTTTGTTTTTTGTTTTTTTTTAAATCGAGATGAAATCCACACAGTATAGAATTAATGCAGCAGTGTTTAGTACAAGTCAAAGCCATGTAACCATCACGGGGATGGGGTCCCATCCCTGGGAGCAGCCCCTTGCTCCCATGGGCCCACGTTGTGTGGATCCACCTGTTGTGGATGTGTCGTGGGAATGGTCTGTGGGTGGACCGTGGGACCTGCCTGCCATCCGCGGGGCGCGTGTGAACGAGAGCCGGGGTGGCTCCCAGCAGGGCTTGGGCTCTGGCAGCCTTGCCTTCGTGGGCGCCGGTCACCAGTCTCTGCCAGCAGGAGGTACGGGAGACGCGACGGCGGCAGGAGCGCCGCCTGGTGGAGGTGGACAGCAGCCGGCAGCAGGAGTGTGACCTGAAGGTGGCCCAGGCGCTGGAGGAGCTGCGCGGCCAGCACGAGGAGCAAGTGCGGCTATACAAGCTGGAGCTGGAGCACACCTACCAGGCCAAGGTGTGGCGCGGCCCGGCGGGCTGAGCTCCCCGCCTGGCTGGCCTGGCCCTCACGACTGCCTGTACCCCTCAGCTGGACAGCGCCAAGCTGAGCTCCAACCAGAGCGACAAGGCCGCCAGCGCTGCGCGGGAGGAGCTGGAGGAGGCCCGCATGCGGCTGGAGTCCCTCAGCTACCAGCTGTCCGGCCTGCAGAAGCAGGTGGGTGGCCCGCCAGGGGCCGTTTCGCGCCTGGGGGTAAATGCGGCCATGTAGACTGCAGGCAAGGCCCACCCTTCCCTCCCTCCCCGGCCTGGGACCCCTGGCTCCCCCAGTGCCTGCTGTGTCTGGCTCATGCTAAGGGGACTTCTGTCCCCTGGAGGGCGGGGAAGAGGCCCGGAGCCAGACAGGCTTCTTCCCCGGACCCCTCCCCAGGCCAATGCAGCTGAGGACCGCATCCGAGAGCTGGAGGAGGCCATGGCCGGGGAGCGCGACAAGTTCCGGAAGATGCTGGATGCCAAGGAGCGGGAGATGACAGAGATGCGGGACGTGATGCAGCAGCAGCTGGCCGAGTACCAGGAGCTGCTGGACGTCAAGCTGGCCCTGGACATGGAGATCAGCGCCTACCGCAAGCTCCTGGAGGGCGAGGAGGAGAGGTGGGGCGGCGGGAGCAGGGCCTGGAGAGGGAAGGTGGGGGAGCAGGGCCCGGAGGGCGCTGGGTTGGAGAGGGGCGTGGGGAGGGGCGGGGGCGGAGGCTCCAGGGACCGGGTTGGTGCGCGGGGGCTTGAGGAGGGGGCGGCCAGGGCTTGGGGCGGGGCCAGGGGCAGCAAGCCCCAGTGGTCCTGGCTGGCCTGGGGCGCTCCGTCTCCGGTCTCCCGCTGGCCCCCTCATCACCTGCGACCTCCCACAGGCTAAAGCTGTCGCCCAGCCCCTCGTCGCGGGTCACTATCTCACGGGCCACCTTGAGCAGCGGCAGCAGTGTGTCGGCGTCCGGGCGCTCGGGCCGCAGCAAGCGAAAGCGGCTGGAGGTGGAGGAGCCGAGCTCGGGCTCCAGCGGCCTGGGCACGGGGGGCGGCAGCAGCTTCCACCTGGCGCAGCAGGCCTCCGCCTCGGGCAGCGTCAGCATCGAGGAGATCGACCTGGAGGGAAGGTTCGTGCAACTTAGGAACAGCTCGGACAAGGTGAGCGGCCTGCTGGGCTCGGAGGGTCGGTGGGACCCCCGCCCACGCGGGCTTGTGTGTCAGGCCGTGTCCCCTCCACCAGGACCAGTCCCTGGGTAACTGGAGGGTCAAGAGGCAGCTGGCGGGAGGCGAGGAGATTGCCTACAAGTTCACACCCAAGTATGTGCTGCGGGCTGGCCAGACCGTCAAGGTAGGTGGCTGTGGAAGGGCCCTGGGTTGGCTGGGCGGTGGGGCGCGGCCCACGGGGCATGGGCTGCGGGGCGGGGCTCTGAGCACCGCTGCCGCCTGTCACGGGTTCCCTGTGGGCCAACACTGGGCCAGTAGACGCTCTGTGGAGCCCTTTGAGCTGGGTGGTGTGTCAGGGACCCACAGTAGAGGCGGGCCGGAGTCCAGGCAGGGCACAGGCTAGCAGGCCCCGGTCAGTGTGGACCCTGGCACTGACGGACTTCAGATCCCAGCACAGCCCTTGTTTGCCAGATGAGTGCAGTTGGCTGCTGTGAACCTCAGTCTTTTCTTCCATACCCTAGCAGTCACCATGCTTGGGCGAGACCTGGCAGAGCTGAAAGGACTAGGTGCCCAGGGCATCCAGGGGGGCTGCCGTAGGAGACCGGCTTGTGGCACGTGCCACGGGAGAAGAGCCAGCATTCACGGAGGGTCCTCCCGTGTCCCTAGGTGTGGGCAGCTGGTGCGGGGGTGGCCCACAGCCCCCCCTCAACGCTCGTGTGGAAGAGCCAGAACAGCTGGGGCACTGGCGAGAGCTTCCGCACCATCCTGGTCAACGCTGACGGGGAGGTGGGTGCCTGGCCTCAGGGTGGGGGCAGCCTCCGTTCTGGTTCTAGGGTCCCTCCTGGGTCTCCCTGGTGCAGCCCACACCACACCCAAGGCGCGTGCAGGCCCTGGGGTGGCGCCTGGGCAGAGCAGCCTGAGCTGGCAGCCAGCACCTGGGGGGATGCACAGCGTGGCTCCTGTCTCGTCCAGGAAGTGGCCGTGAGGACTGTGAAGCAGTCTTCCGTGGTGCGGGAGGCCGAGAACGGGGAGGAGGAAGAGGAGGGAGCCGAGTTCGGAGACGAGGATCTATTCCACCAGCAGGTACAGGCTGTGGACACCCGCCGAGCACCCACACTCAGGCCAGGCGCCCTGCCGCCGGGTCCCCGGCATTGCGACCACGCTGGCCTAGGCTGGGGATTGGCACCCAGGCCACGGCCCCGCAGCGACCGTGGGGGAGCTCTCCCTGCCCCCGAGGCCCGGCCCGGCATGTGGACCTCAGGGTAGAGCGTGGTCTTGAGAGCCGATTGCATCTCGCAGAGGCTCTGGTTAGCTGTGGCTCCGGTGCCAGGTGTCCAAACCAGATGATGACATACCTCAGAACAGAGGCAAGGGAGACACGGAAGGTTCTGGAACCAGGATGGTGGAGGTCAAAGGTGTTGGGAGGTGCTCTTCCCTGGGTGGCTCAGGCCCTGGGCCCCCGCCCACCTAACTGCCACCTGTCTGTCCTCCCTCTCTTCTAGGGGGACCCGAGAACCACTTCGCGCGGCTGCCGAGTAATGTGAAGGGACATGCCTCATCGCCCATCTTTCTTTATTCAGAGCCACTGAAAATTATTTTTATATCATTGGCTTTCTTTTAGTCCTTGGTACATTTCTAGAGAATTTTTAAACTACCAGAACGTGGGGGCGGGTCTCTGCTGATCTTTGTATGGGTGGGTTTCCTGGGATTCTTCCTGTAGTGGTGCTGTCCACACTTTTTTTTGTCCTGTTTCACCTCTTTGTTAAATCTGAGCCCCAGGAAGCCAGTGGCGAGCGAGCGGGAGTGGAGGCTGGGTCTGCGCCTCTGGGGGTCAGTGGCTGCACTCTGCTGGCCTCGGCTGGTGGGCTGGGCCCAGGGGGCTGCACCTGGAGCCTGGAGGTGGCCAAAGCAGGCTGTGCAGGAATTCAGTAGTTGTTTTTGTGAGCTTATCAGAAACCAAGTTCAGAATCTGGGTTCCATTCTGGTGGGGCGCAGGACCACCACCCCTGTCAGATTTTGGTGGCTGTAAACCAGACGAGATGTCATAGGTATGGGAGAGGCAGGTCTGTACTACCTGGCCTGGACTCTGAGAGTTTGTTGTGAGTCCGGCTCTGCCTGCATGCAGTGCAGGCAGGGATTCTGGGCAGGCCTGCCATTTCCCTTTCTGGCTGGCTGATCCTTGTGTTTCCGTAGCTTTCTGCAGTTGAGTGCCTCAGCCTGCAGGACCAGCAGGGCAGGGAGATAGAAGCCTGGGGAACGGGGACAATCGTTTACTGAGACTTGTCACCAGGTTAAGGTGGAGGGGACAGTGTGGCACCCTCGAAAGTCAGTGCCTTGGGTTTCAGAGCAAGTCTAACAACCACTTCCTGCCCTCCGGTCGGGAGGAAGGTGACCTCAGGGTAAGCCACGGGATGGCCCCACTGCTGCCGTGTTCGTACCCATTTTCCTTGCCCTTGCTTCGTCCTTGGCCTTCTTGCTGAACTGGTGTCCCTCAGACCCGCCAAGGCCAGTTGATTGCACCGGGTGGCCCCCCCAATATGCAGTCTAGTTTCCTGCCCCAGCAAGCCTTCTGCGTTAGCTCACCTCACCGTTTACACCCTGTCCCGCATAGATACACACACAGAAGTTATTTTTTTAGTGGATATTTATTTTTTTACCTTGGTCGGGATTCAGATTGCAGGGACCCCACCTCGGGCTCACTGCAGGGTCACCGGGTAGTCCCCAAGGGGCAGTGTTGGGGCTGTTTTGGTGAGCCCTGCGCCCAGGTGGCAAACTCCTTCAGAAAGCGCAGCTTCAGTCCCAGACGCCACTGAATTGAGCCTGCTATTCCTCAGGGTGGATGTTTACAGAGAGCCTGCGCTGGCCTGGGCTGGGAGCCACGGGCCTGTCCACCTCCCTGGCTTGCTTGGGAATTGCTCATGGTGAAGGGTCAGTGGGTGGCAGTGTCAGTGTGACCACTGCCTTGAGGCTCTACCCGCAGCCTTTTTGTTTTTGGTCCAGACTCTTTCCATGGCTACTTGAGTCCTGGGCTGAGGACACCCATTTCCCCGGTGGAGCAAATGCCTGACCAGACAGCTCCTCACTGAAGGTGCAGACATGCGCCGCTTCTGGAAGCCCCGTGCTTGCCCTGGCGGTGCACCACCCCTGCCCTCCTGTGACCTGCCCCCCAGGCGGCTCCCCTTCCTGGCCTGGAGGCCCATGCAGACAACAGTTGCTCAGGCAGTGAACTGGTGGGGATTGGTGGCCCCCACCCTGTGGAAAGTCTGCCCTGGGTTCAGCCACCTCCTGTGTATTTTGGGAGTCTCTGCGGGGATCAGCGCTGTGTCCTTGTACATGGGTCTGTGATTTGCTGAGCTGGCCTTGCAGGCCAGGCTCCTGGATAGGAAGGGAGTGGGCCCCACCCTTCCTGCAGGCCCAGGGCTGCTCCCTCAGTGCCCTGCACA